>CM053572.1:60158713-60171174 GCA_028646485.1 Cryptoprocta ferox
GGTGTGAGGTGGTATCTCAGTGTGGTTTTGATTTGTATTTCCCTGATGATGAATGACATGGAGCATTGTTTCATGTGTTTGTTGGCCATCTGGATGTCCTCTTTGGAGAAGTGTCTGTTCATGTCTTCTGCCCATCTCTTCACTGGATTGTTTGCTTTTCGGGTGTGGAGTTTGGTGAGTTCCTTACAGATTTTGGATACTAGCCCTTTACCAATATGTCATTTGCAACTATCTTTTCCCATTCCATCAGTTATGTATCAGTTTTATTGATTGTTTCCTTTGCTGTGCAGAAGGTTTTTATCTTGATGAGGTCCCAATAGTTCATTTTTGCTCTTGATTCATTTGCCTTTGGAGATGTGTTGAGTAAGAAATTGCTGCGGCTGAGGTCAAGGAGGTTGTTTCCCGCTTTCTCCTCTAGGGTTTTGATGGTTTCCTGTCTCACATTCAGGTCTTTCATCCATTTTGAGTTTATTTTTGTGTATGGTGTAAGAGAGTGGTCTAGTTTCATTCTTCTGCATGTTTCTGTCCAGTTCTCCCAGCACCATCAGTTAAAGAAACAAGTTGATACTTTTGACTTCAGTCAATGTACCCAGACTCACTTCAGTTTTTCACCAGGTTTATTCAGATATAATTGACATATCACATTGTGTAAATTTAAGATATACCACAGGATGATTAGATTAATATATATATTGTGGAATGTTTACAACACTAAGATTGGTTAGTACATCCTTTACCTCATGTAACTACGATTTTGATGTTTTTGTCATGGTGACAACATTAACATTCTACTTTTACAGCACTATTCAAGTATAAAATACAGTATTGTTAACTATAGTCACCATGCTGTACATTACATCCCTGGAACTTATTCATGTTATAACTGAAAGCATGTACACTTTGATCAGCATTTCCCCATTTTCCCCAGCCTTTCATCCTTTAACAACCACCATTCTGCTGTTTCTATAAGTTTGCTGTTTTTAGATTCTGCATGTGAGTGAGATCATACATTGTCTTTCTCTGACTGACTTCACTTAGCATAATACCCTCAAGGTCCATCCATGTGGTCACAAGTAGCAGAATTTCCTTCTTTTTGATGGCTGAATAATATACCACATTTTATATATTTATATATGTGTGTATATATATATATATATATATATATATATATATATCTCACATTTTCTCTTATCTTTTCATCTGTCAGTAGACACATTGGCCATAGGTATCTTGACCATTGTGAGAAATTTTGCAATTAACATGGGAGCACATATATCTCTTTGAGATAGTAGTTTCTTCAGATGAACACCCAGAAGCGGGATAGCTGGATCATGCGGTAGTTCTCTTTTTAATTTTTTTAATGTTTATTTATTTTTGAGAAAGAGTGAGAGACAGAGTGTGAGCAGGGGAGGGCCAGAGAGAGAGAGGGAGACACAGAATCTGAAGCAGGCTCCAGACTGTGAGCTGTCAGTGCAGAGCCTGATGCAGGGCTTGAAACCACAAACCATGAGATCATGACCTGAGTTGGACACTTAACTGACCGAGCCACCCAGGAGCCCCCAACTTTTTAATTTTTTGAGGAACCTCCACACTGTTTTCCATAGTGGCTGCACCAATTTACATGTAAGCTGATAGAGACTCTGAAGCTTTCATTCCAAGGTCTATGGTAAACTCAGAGAATTCATAGACATAGGTTACTCCCTAGTGGTTTTACTTGCTCTTGGGCAATATGGACTATTTTCAGAGGGTTGGCTATTCACCTTCTGATGGTATAAGCCTGTCCCATCATGTCTATAGGCCATACCCTTATCTCTTGATATTGTATCCATACCTCTCAGAGATGTAATTGTAAACAAGACACCTGAGAAGTCCTTCTGGATAGAATGAGCCTTTAGCAGGTCCAATTATTTCTAAAAAACCTTTTTTGCAGAGTCCACTGTTGGTTGGGAAAGAAACATCTCTATTCAGTGTACACAGGAAGTAGTAGGTCCTCCATATCTTCTCTAGGAAGGCTATTCCTTTTTCACTATTAAAGTTCCATTTCTTCCTAATATTGGTTATGGGCTTATAGCTTTACTTTCTAAATCCAGAATTCTGGCTTACCCTAGATCAAAACCCTCAAATTTCTCCTTACAGTAAGCAGGAGTGATTCCCTAAAGTGCTACCGTGAAGGATGTCAAACTCTTAATGCTCCTCACTAACATAAGGTAGCGGGAAGTACTATTTAACCCAAACACATACACACGATAGAAAATCATACTCTGTCCTAGTATTTCCACTCTCACTCCATGCAGTTCCGGATAGTAGAAAGCTGAGTATTTTATTGTGCTAAAATCTAAATATTCAAGTCACCCCTACTACCTCCTCCTGTGACCTGGTTATTCCAGCAATGGAGGATAAGTGAGAAGAAGTTTGAGGAAGTCATTAAGGTTCAGTAGACTTTCAGACTTTCAGTTGATTTTCTTCCAACTGAGCCAGGACCATGGACCAATAGTGAACAGCATTGAACAGGAAGCCAGACTTAGCTAGGTAGCACAGAGGTCTCAGATAAAACAAACAAACCAGGGCTTTGTGAGGTGACAAAAAAGGAAATGAGCAAAGTCACACCCTGAGCCCATCAACCAGGCAGTCTAGTGAGCAGGAAACAAAGCCACGAGACCAATCGCCCCCAGTGGTGAGAATATACTGCACAGGTGATCAGAACAGAGCTAAGGTTGAGTTCTGTCCATTAATCCACTTTGATATATTCTAATTGCCTAGAGCAATGCTCTGAGAAAATAAGGGAAGAGGCTTCCTACTTTTAAACATAGCCTATGACTTGCTGAAGCTGTTTTTAACAATAATGTGAATCCGATCTTACAAAATATTTTCTGACATGAACAGAGAAATCTGTAAGTTCCTGCTAACAGTACTATTATGTTAGAAGCAGAAAAAATGAAAAACAGCTTAAAGATTTAACATTCTGCTCAGAACCTTTTTGCTCTTACCAAGGATAAACCCAGTCCTTTGGAAGTTGACCACTTTTTTTCCTATTCTCAAAATGCAGAAGACCTATGTTGATAATGAAGACCATGATGGGATTCTGATCCAGAATGCTTCTTAAACAATTAGATCTAAATGGAAATTACATCTGATGGAAACATTAAGGACGTTTTAATCTAAATGTTGAGTAAAGCAAAGAAACAGTAATTTACATACAATTAAAAGTTAAATTTCTGAATAAATATTCTTGCCATGTGCATTTGGGAAAGGCAGTTGCGGTTTTTAA
This sequence comes from Cryptoprocta ferox, assembly GCA_028646485.1. Classification (NCBI taxonomy): domain Eukaryota; kingdom Metazoa; phylum Chordata; class Mammalia; order Carnivora; family Eupleridae; genus Cryptoprocta; species Cryptoprocta ferox. Next base: position 60,161,982 of record CM053572.1, read on the forward strand.
AACAGGACTCAATGTCCAGATAATATTTCATGAAGGATACAGAGATCTCATTGGAGTGTAAGCAAAGGAGAGTAGTCAAGACATCCTCAATCCCTAGTAACAACTTAATCAAAGAAGAGAGATTAGAACAAGTATAGTATATGTGGAGAGATAATGAATGAAATCAGTGTGGGTGAAGTAGACTGCATGTATTAGGGAGCAATGGAAAATCTATATAGGTCATGTAGTCCCAGATGTGGCTATGTGGCTGAAGAACTTAAAATTGATTGGTCAAGAGAACATTGTAGTTTCTGTAATGGGCAGGATAGGGGTGGGTAACACAGTGGAAGGGAGGTGTTTTAGGAAGCCGTGCAGGTTAGGCTTGGGCACAGATGAGCTAATTTCTTCATATTAGATGAAGCAAAATTCATAATTCTGGCATGTTGTCATAAAGGTCTGACAATAATGGGATATCTGAAAAAGAAAGGAAAGGGTGAGTTTGAGAAACATTAAGAGAAATACCAAGTCCCTGACAGACTGGATATAGAAGAATAAGACAAACATAGCAAATATAATTCCACCAATCCTTTCTAAATGGAAAGCCTATAAAATACTACCAGAAAACTGAGAGACGTAGAGAGGATGAGAAATGGGCCCTGCACAGGGGTGGGGGGTGTGTCCTGATTTTTTTTCATATTGACTATATAATTCAAAGCAGAAACTATTGGCACTTCGCACTGATTTTAGCATTAAAGAAACAACCTAGTCCTGGGGGGCTTTTACTGTATTTGGGCAAGAATGCAGGGCAAATCGTGGTAAGAAACAAACAGAGAAAACGAAATGTAAACACTGTAATAATGAATAAATGATATTTTTATCACTGATAGGACTGGAAAAAAGGAATAACACAGGAAGTGGGGGCAGTGGATTAAAATGTCACAACTGGAAAGCAGGATGCTGAATCTTGAGTTATGCGTTGAGAGATTGGAGATAGAGGAAAAGGAGCTGAGGGGAAGCCAGACACTGCGGGAATCTGTTGATTGGAGGGAATGCGGGCCCGCGGCTAGGGATGCTGCAAAGTAAAAGTGATTTTAAGTAACAGGAACAAGGGCCTGCCTAAAGGGAGGTTTGCAACATGAGGCAAACTGAAAGCAATATTTCTCCTGCTTTCTAACGTAACAGTTATTGTGAACTCATAATGAGTTTGCTCTAATCCTGTTACCTGTGGGGATGGAGACGTTATCGGCACTTTGTTCTATTAAAGACGCACACTCACACGCACAGTAATAATTGTAATGAATACCTCCTTTTGAAAGGTGCCACTTGCTGGAGTTTCTATAGTAAGTTTTACACTTGGGAAAATTTGTAAAAGCAGGTAAAATTCTCCTTTTTAATCTATACAGTTCTCTTGGTGGCAGGGAGGGTAGGAGGTGGCAGAGAACAACGTAATAAAAACAAAAAACAAGATACTATACAAACCAGCACAGAAATGGGATTTTGTTAAAAAGTAAAGAGAATGAGGGGCGCCTGGGTGACTCAGTTAGTTAAGCAACTGACTTTGGGTCAGGTGATTTTCTCACCGTTCCTGAGTTGGAGCCCCGTTCCTGTGGGCTCTGTACTGATAGCTCAGCTTAGGATTCTGTGTCTCCCTCTCTCTCTGCCCCTCCCCCCTTCTCAAAAATAAATAAACCTTTAAAAACAATTTTTTTAAGTAAAGGGAATGAGCACATGCTTCATTAGGGATGAAGTTGACAACAGCTACTAACAGTGTGCTCTCTACCAGAATACAAAACCTAACCTATTAGGGTGTTAGTATGACAAAGTTTAGCTTAGAAAGTGCCTGAGTTCAAATATCAGCTTCTTCATTTATTACTTCAAAGACAAGAAAGTTATTTAATTGCCCTATGTTCTAATTGTCTCATCTGTGAAATGGTGGTACTATTATTATCTCCCTCATCCAGTTGTTATTAGGATGAAGTTACCATTTGTAAGTCATGTAGCCCACTGACTGGCCAATAGCAAGAACTTATAAGTGTAATATAATTACTATTAGGAGAATTTCATGCTATTTGCTTAAAAAAGGACTACTGGCAAATACTCTGCTTCCCATGTAATAATATTTCTGAAATGGAGATGATAGGTGTGGTAATGAGCCCTTTGCTTCTCGTTGACTGACCCTGGAGAAAGGGGTTGTCAATCACCAACAGTTTTAGGTTCTTTCCAATTTCCTCTTTTTTTCTCTTGAAGAGACATTTTTAGGCCTAATAGATATTTAATATTTCTTTGTAGATAACTAATGTTTCCTTCATACTCTGCATTGTTTGGCTAGAATGTATTCCACAACATTAACTGAGCACCTGGCATGTTCTGGGGATGGAAGCAGAGATACGGTTTCACATGTGGTTTCTCTACATGATATCAAAACAGGTGATGCTTAGGTAAGAAACAAAAAGTCAATTCAATATTCAAAGTATGATTTTTAATAATACAATTAAAAACTATGAAACTAGCTTTGTATTAATGAGTATGTCTTTCATTGTTAAAACACTAATTTTACCTATTTAGATTTTTTATAACATGTATGGAATTTCAAGTTATTACATCATAATATCAACAAATAGATTATTCCAATCATGTGTCCTAAAAAGCACTAATATTGTATTGTCCCAAGGAATTTTGCATATCTGGAAATACAACCATAATTTAAGAAAGATCCATAATTTACAAAATATCAGAGACATTTATCAGTGTCCTCTTTCACCATTGTAACAATGTGCTATTGTTTGTATGTAAAATTATCACCCACTAACACTTGGAAAAGCCCTTTGAGTTGTTTCCAACAAGATATTCAATTGAAGGAAAAATGAAATGCAAGGAATTTTTAGTGTGTACCAAATAGTATGTTGTAGGAACAAGAAAGTGTGGAAATGCATACACTGTGTTATATTTCCTTATTAATTCCTGTCACTCATATTACCCAAGAATTCACTCAAACTTAATCACAAAACATGCCCTGACCTTTAACAACTAGCAGGTTGCAATGTTAACCTTCAACATTTTGCAAAATTCTTCTTGAAACACTTCCTCTGGAAAACACGAAGCTCGAAGTGCTAAAATTGTCTCCTAGAATAACCACAGCAGGACTGTAACAAACCCACTTTTAAAAACCAAATAAAGCCTTCCGTGGGGGCGGTTCACCGCTTCCCCTTTTTAACATACAGGAACTAATTTAGCTGAGAAGATAAAAGCAAGAGCTGCCTACAGATGTACAAGGAAACTAGATCCTAGAACATAAAACACCTCAGTGGCATGGTGGTCTGGACATTTTCTATAAAAAGAGCCTCCTCGGGCTGAGAATATCCCAAATGGAAAGCAAGGAGTCAAAGATCTGTATATATTTGTATTGTAGGAGACAGAAGAAGGAAGAAAAGGCACACTAAATTAGTTTCAATTGTAACTATTTATGTGTTTTCCAGTTAGGTCATTATACACTTATTTTCAATGTAATACTAATACAAAGATACCAAGAATTTAAAACTATGACAAAAGAATGAAATTTATTGTGGTAATCATTTCACAGCATATACTTAAAGCATTATTATGTGATATACCTGAAACTTACACATAGTTATATGTCAATTGTATTTAGGTAAAACTGGAAAAAATTATGCTAAAAAAATAAGATAAAAGGCTACTTTCAAACTACCAACAATATCAGAAGAGTGAAGAGCCTAGACTATGTTCTGCTAGATGACCAAATTCTTGCTTTTCTTTCATGGAAAAACCTCATGAAATACTCTCTCTTTTTAAACGCTTCCCACTTTCAGAAAGACCATCCAAGGAGGTCTAAACATACAGAGGATGCAATTTTCTCACTAAAAACCCCATAAAATGCACTTAGTTCATTACTCATTTTCAACTTCCAACTTCATTTGTTCAATTTTCTGGTTATCTACTTGATTATACATCTGTGGGATATATTGTGTGAACTGAGGTAGATTATAAAGTGCAAGAATACTGGCCACAAACCTCATTCACTCAACATATATATTTTCTAACAGTGTCATCATGGAATAAATGTTCTATTTTTAACATAATGACAAGAGTGTAGGAAAATGCAAATACATAAAGTGCAGATTCTGGCTTTCCTTCCATAGCTCTTACTGAGAAGTTTTATAGGACTGTTTGTCAATAAAAGTATATTACATCAATTTTTCTACAAAATTTCCCTTTTAAAAAAATATGTGAGACAAACACAGTAAGTTCTATTCTTTAAAAGAAAACACATGGTACAAAAATGTGTTATTTCCCTAGTGAAGCTTGCATATTTGGATGCAAATTGGCAACATTTTTTTTAACTCTATTATTGTCATAAATTATTTCCAAAAGGTAAAACTCTGATACCATATTAGGAGGAAATGTGCACGAAGGACTTGATCACATGAGAGCATAAAGTTGCTCTCATAGGAGCCCATATCACAATAGGAATCAAACGACGTATATTTTCAGCATCATTCCCTTCCTGAAAACTCGTTATATATCTAGCACCTCCACGCTGCTTCTTGACTTCTTAGGACACCTCACTATAATAAATCATCATATTTTCCTTGTACCTCCTTCATAAAATTTGTCTGCACTGGACTTCATCTATCAAAGGTTTATTTTCTATCTACATATTTTATGTCTTCAGTCATAACCCTCTAGAAATACATTTGCCTTTCAATAGGTATTTTAGGAGATAACTTCTTAACCTAGGGTTTTTTTTATTAATCTTTCAAATGTGTCAGCTTTCTATATTTTTGATATGTCTATTTGGCTAAAGGTCTATGGTTTGTCTCGATATTTTTAAACAAGTTAAAAACTGGATCAACAGCAGCACCAACAATCAAGTGGTTGTTTTCAATGGCTAAGTGGTAACTTCAACTCTCCTGTTCACTATCTCTGTTGTTGTTTTTTAACTGTATCTTTTTTTAATTTTTTTTCATATTTATTTATTTTTGAGAGACAGACAGAGCATGAACAGGGGAGAGCAGAGAGAGCGGGAGACACAGAATCCAAAGCAGGCTTCAGGCTCTGAGTTCAAGCCTGATGCGGGTCTTGAACTCATGAACCGTGAGATCATGACCTGAGCCGAAGTCGGCCACTTAGCCGACTGAGCCACCCAAGTGCCCCTATCTCTGCTGTTCAAAACATGACAAAATCAAACTCTTTTATTTGGTGTCACATGTATCCTGTCTCTGGAGTTGTCTCTGTCAAAACCCATGGCAGTTGGAAAAATTAGGTAACTCTTCACTTTCCCCCAACCTCAGCCCTTAGCCATGGTTAGAGGAAGGTGTGCAGGAAAGTAAAGAACTGTCAGCTTGGACTCCTTCTCAGGCTACGGTGCCAGACATTGCAGTGTAATGTAGGTCCTTTCTTATTCTGTTAGGCTTTAAGCAGGAAAAACCAATTTCTACTCTGCCTAAAAATAGCTCTTAAGGATTTTTTAAATGGTCATCAATGCTTTCCTTTGTCACATCCACATCTTCCCCACATAACTTTGAGATTCTGTCATCAGTAGGTGAAATGCAGTTCTCCACCCCTTAAATCTAGAATAATTATGTGACTTGTGTGGTTCAATAGTACTTTAGCAAATGTGACACAGAGAATTGAAAATGTAAACAGAGAATTGAAAATGTTCTTCACTTTGGGACTTGTTTCTCTGGGAACTTTTCCGTTTACACATGAATAAGCCCTACTAAGTCTGTTAAATAATATGAGCACGTGTGCTGCATGAAGTGAGCAGGTGTGTGAATAACATGAGCAGATGTGTGTGTGGATGATGTGAGCAGGCACGTGGATGATGTGAGCAGGTATTATGAGTGATGTGCGTAGATGTTCTAAATGATGAGAGGCATGTAGCCCTTGCAGTCCTGTCACTCCAGCTAATAATGAGCCAACCACCTGATGTGTGAAAGAGGCCATAATGAACTGAGTCCCAGGTGAGTTACCATCTGACAGCAGACCCAAGAGTAAGACACAATCAGCTACAATCAGGAGCAAAGTGATCATATAACCCCAGTTCAAATCACCAACACAGAGAATCATAAGCTAAACAAACAGTTGTGTTTCTTTAATTTTTTAATGTTTATTTATTATTGAGACAGAGAGAAACAGAGCATGAGTGTGGGAGGGGCAGAGAGAGAGGGAGACACAGAATCTGAAGCAAGCTCCAGGCTCTGTAGGCTGTCAGCACAGAGCCCGACCGTGGGGCTTGAACGCACAAACCATGATATCATGATCCGAGCCAAAGTCGGACGCTTAACTGACTGAGCCACCCGGGCGCACCACAAACAATTGCCTTTATAAGCTTTTAAGTTTTGGTATGGTTGGTAACTCAATAAATAGGTACACTGACTCCAGGGGAAAGGAAATGAAACTTGTTTATTAAAGAAACATTTCATTTCTCAGTATTTGTTTGGACTCTGCCGTTCCTGAAAATTAGTATTTGTCTTTGGGAGAAGTGCATTTGTTTACTCTTAGCATGTTACAGTTTAATAAAGGTATCTACCATTCACACTGGTTCAACTGTGCGAAGAGTAGGAAAACCAGAGACAACAAAAGGGCTTAGGTTTCAACTATGTCTCTGATCATCCTAAGGACTCTAGAAACTTTTGTACACATGAAGACCTTAGACTGAACAAATGCAGAGAAAAGGAGTTGGACACTGAGAGTGGGAGGACAATTAATGAGAGAAGTGGATGGGTATTACCACAGAGAACTTAAAATCATGCTGAGAGAGGGCAAGAATCTTAGGGAAGTAGGATCAACTATGACTTGGGAAACTCACAAGACTGTCTTGGGAAGGGCCTAAATTACTTAAGTAATTTCTTTCTGGCACTCTGGGGAAAAGTCCTATTTATCAAGTTTTTAAATACATCCTATCCTACCTTATAATTGCTTTTGAAATGGTTTCATATGTGCAATAGAATAAATGTTGTAGATTTTCCCAGCTTGGGTGGTAGTCTGAGAAGGCTGCTAGAAGTAGCTGGGAAGACATGCATGATCCTATAGAGGACTTAAGAGAGATTACTAGACAAAATGTTTTCTTGGCCCCTTCTCCACCACATGGCAGAGGAAGTTGGCTTCTGAAAGAAGGCAAGCAAATATCTGTGTTTCAATATCTAGAAACAGATAAAGGTGTCTGAGGTCCAGAATTATTCAGAAGATGCTAGATAAAATCTCTTTTAAGCAGGTTCCAACTGTACATCTTGTTCACCTGAAATAATTTGAAATAATTCCTGGTTGCAAGATGGAGAAGTTAATGAAAATGAAATACCAAACCAGTGTATAGCTAATTTCATCTTCTTTTGAACTACCTTAAGTAACGGCCCCCTCCTCTTCTGAAGCACTATTTTCTTTCTTGTATTATAGTTATTTCTGAACACACACTATACCTTCTGGTATACTGCAAGCGATTCAAAGGAGAGAGTCATATACTAGTCATTAATGAATACCCCCCAGCACCCAGAACTATACATTATTTTGAGTAGTTGTTCAATGTTCTTTTGATTTATTTTAATGAATAGGTAACTGAATAAATTCCTGAATATTTACGCAATCAGCAAATACCTGAATCAATGAGTTAAATTAATGAATAAAATTATTTTACTTCAAGAGTGAAGAGAGCTATTGAGGGGCCCTGAATATAGTGAATAAAACCTGGAAAAATGAGGTAATTGGTAGCTTGTTAAAATCGGTCTCAAACAATACCCTCCGACAGGCACCATTAGTTCAGAAAAGAATCACACAGACATCTAGTTTAATAGTTTTATAGGCTTATAAACTCCATTCACTTTAGTAAGGAAAAAATCTACCTTTAAAAATAATAATTTTTAAATATCTCCCCATGTCAAAGGCATTCATGTATATTTAATTTTCTACATCAAAAATAACGCCTCCAGTGGTGCCTGGGTGGTTCAGTCAGTCAAGCATCTGACTTTGGCTCAGGTCATGATATCACAGTTTGTGGGTTCCAACCCTGTGTCGGGCTCTGTGCTGACAGCTGGGAGCCTGGAGTCTGCTTCAGATTCTGTGTCTCCCTCTCTCTCTCTGCCTCTTCCCAGCTTGCGCTCTGTGTCTCTCTGTCTCTCAAAGGTAAATAAATGTAAAAAATAAAAACAAATAACACCGCCAAGACAAAGTAAAAGTACAGGGCACTAAATTGTAAAACAAAGACCATTCTAAGCTTTTTTTTTTTTTTTGAAGGATAATAAGGAATATGGGTGTCAGATTCATTTACTTGACAGGGAATGTGCCACTTTCTCATCCTTCCTTCTCTTTGGACATTATTGTTCCATCCTTGTTTATGCTTTGGGAAAAATCCAAGCATTATTAGGAAGATTATTAGGAAGGGTTCTGAAAATTCACACCTCTGAACAAGACAGAGAATCTTTCATCATCTCAATACATAAGAATCTGAATTAAGACATTTAAAATTACATACATTTCAGTCATTTCAAATTCTCTAGAATAATAGCAGAAACTAAATTATCTCTTTCAAACAATCCATAAGCAAGATACAAGAATTGGTTGGTGCTTATACATTTCCTTGTCTCTAAAATTACAACCTCCAAACCTTCTGATTTTGCCTCAGATAAATTCAAAGACCTCATCTCCTGCCTTTGGCATTAATTTGAAAAATGACTCACACACCTTCTCAAATGTATAGACCTTTCTAAAATGGCACAAGGCAGATTTAAATGGGCACAATTTCAAAGCTGAGCAAAAAAGATTAAATGTTCATACTACAGATTGAACATCTGAAGAGATTTTAGGTTAAGTCCCCTTTGAAAATTCTACCCTTGAGAGATAGTTCACTTTTCATCACACATTTAGATTTTCATTTCATTTTTGCTACTTTCATAGAGCATTCTGAAACTATTTCTCCTCTTGTGGTTATACTTTAATGCTAGATCTAATAGCAGAAAGCATTCCCTCCCCCTTATCTTAAACATGAGCACAATTTGACTAAATTAATTTTATTTCCCTCTTATTGTAGAACCTCAGTTCAAATGTCTATAAACAGATTTCCAAGTTATCTTTCCCATATTTAGGTTTTAAACAGTTCGTCCTTCATAAATACAGATTTGAAAATCATTCCCGGAAATCCTTTAAAGAAGTCTATTACATTTCATTTTGAATGAGTGCAATTTGTTGGAATAGCAAGCAATAA
>CM053572.1:60171274-60298874 GCA_028646485.1 Cryptoprocta ferox
CTCTATTTCTATTCTCTCTGATCACAGCACCCTTCCCCAAGACATTGTCATTCCCCCTTGTGTTTCTACCCTATGGAAACATCTATTTCATCTAAGTCAAAGCTTTCTGGGGCATCCCTGCCATCCCTAACCTGCAGGGATCTCATAATTTCCCAAACCAGTACTTCCAAACCATTTGCATGACATAATGGAAAAAGATAACATATTTAATTTTATATTTTAATTAAATTTAGAATTTTATCTTAATATATTAGATGCTCAAGGCTGCTTGTGCGACTAGAGATAACAAGCCTGAGGCCTCTGGCTATTCCGGCAGTACTTAGCCCATGGATGACTAAGAACTCCACCTGAGCTCATCAGTGTGTGGTCACTACAGATGACAATGCAAGTTTTTAAGGAGGAAAAATCTAAAGGCCCTGGCTTGAACCTTTTTTTTTTTTTTTTGGCTAATACCCTCAAATTCCTTACCACTTTATTATCCCAACCAACTTGTCCCCAGACCTAGAACAATGTATTTCACTATGGTCTTCCTCATCTACTGAACCTAAATTCTTAGCTGGATAAAAACCATACAGTAATGGGAGTTGGTACCAAGGAAAATTATCATGGTCTCTTAACTTCAGATAGGACCTCAAGACCCTCTGGCATTCCTTTGATGGACATCTAAGCAATTCTCTCCAACTCCATGATAGCATTTTAAACCTTCACCATTCTCTTGAAGATCTCAAGTCAGTTCTGAGAGACTTGGGTCCCCTTTACAGAGAGATACAAGCCATCAGGTAGGTACTGTCACTTCCCCTAGACACACTTGTACCCAAATCCTGGAACTCATGTTCTCTCAGGCTTCAATGGAATAAATACCCAACTATAGGCTAATTCCACTCATGCTCCCCCCAGATTGTACTTTCTCTGAATTCCTTAAGGATATTGTTCTTTAAATTATCCCTTCCTACATTTAAACATATCATGTCTCTTGGCTTTTTCTTTTTTAAAAAAATATTTATTTTTGAGAGAGAGAGAGAGAGAGGCACTAGTGAGAGAGGGGCAGAGAGTTGGGGGGGAAGGGGGGACAGAGAATCCAAAGTGAGCTCTGCACAGACAGCATCAAGCCCAATGCGATGCTTTAACTCACAAACCTTGAGATCATGACCTGAGCTGTAGTGGGACGCTTAACCAACTGAGCCACCCAGGTGCCCCTGTTGGCTTTTTCTTAATCCAGTGTTTATTGAAAGGACTTTCTCAAGTCCACAGTCCCCTAGTTCTTCCAACCATAGCCACACTTCATGAAAGGAGCAGGAGACACACATGATCTCTTCTTCACCTGCTATTTACTCCTCAAACTGAAATGTTTCTGCCTCTTGTCAGTTCACTGAATCTGTTCCCATCCAGATCACTAATAACCTCCTAATTTATCTGTCCATTGCGCACCTATGATCTGGACCTTCCCAGCCCTTACCCTAGCCAATGAGACCCTTGACTCCCTTTGTCAAATTCTCACCTCTCTTGATTGCTGTGGTACCACTCTTTTCTGATTTTCTTCATGCCTTTTCCGATGCTGCTTTTCAATTTCTGTTTTGAGTCCCTCTTTTTCTATTGTAATTCTCCTTTAAATGTTAGTATACTTCAGATGTCATGATGAATCATCTCTTCTCATTTGACATTATTTTCTCTGCAGTTTTGAAGCAATCTAACTTCCTAGTTTTAAATACCACCTATAGTCACTTTAAAAACCTTTACTTCTCTGTCTCTAAGATTATAATGGAAACATCTTAAAGGTAGGGAATTCTTTTTTTATTCATCATTATATTTTCAACATCTAGCATCAATAAATATTTATGGAATGAATCTATATTTTTATCCCAGGTCTTTTAATCCCACGATTGTTTATCACACTGTCTACTTTCTTTTTCCATTAAGCTGTTATTCAAATGTCTCAGGAACATATTTCATCTTAAACTCACCATACTTCTATATATTCCTTGTGGTGTTCAGACAACAGCCACTCAGTTTTGGTGAGTGAGTCAAGGTGACCATCAGCATCCATATCTTGGTATAACTTTGTGGTTCTCTGCTCTAGGAGTTACCATTTTTGAAAAATTATATTGGAAGAATAATATTTCAGAATTTAGTGATTTATACAAGTATACAAATGTAACCCTTCAAAGTGTATCCAGGGTTTACGGATCTTAGAGTATACCATAAACCCACATCTTGCTGTATTTGAATATCTCTTGTTTAATCTTGGAACTACTATCATGCTTCCTCAACTCCTTCTCTTTAAAAAAGAGAAAATAGATGAGCTGTCAGTTCTTTCATGGAAATCTTCTTACTTTTTGTCTTCCTCTGCCCAGACTGGAGTGGGTCTAGATGCCATCTGACCAAAACTCCTAAGGCTTGCCGTTCTCATAGAATGTATCACTTACTATAAGAATTATCTTTTGATATCTTTGTTTCCTCCACTAAGTAGTGAGCTTCTAAAGGACAAGAAAGTTGTCCTTCTCTCTTATATTTTCTTATTTCTTATGTTCTACATCCTCCAAGATAAACAAAGTGCCTAGCACAGAGTAAGTACTCAATAAATTTGAGTAAATAATAATGGCAAGTTGGGGATTTTGTTGATGTGATTGAGTAGATAGAATAAAATTATAAACAATTAAATAGATCGAGAAGTTAAACCATAAGTTCTTATCTCGAATACAATTTATATGTTTACATTTACTGATTTTCCAAAAGGGTAAATAAGTTCATCCTTAAACATAGCACGGAGAAGTATAATAAAATATAGTTATTTAATTGAATAGTTCCACGCAGCTCCTTAAAGTGACATGATAAGTCTTCATCACGTACATTTTCCCTTGGCACTCTCCTTTCTACCTTTCCACGTTTTGTCATTCCCACCTGGAATGTGATCATGATGACTAGAATTCTGACAGCCATATGGGGGGCTTAAGAAAAAGACTAGAGAATTACAGACCTGTATCCTGGCATTTTTGGGCCACTGAACCAGCAAGTACCTACCTCTAGACTACTCACCACAAGAGAAAAATAAGCCCTACTGTGTTTAAGTCACTATGACTAACAGTCAAATAAGTTATATTAGCCATATTCCTAGCTGATGGAACAGCCAAGCGCCTGATATTATTTAAAGCATTTTCAGACATCTCTATTGCCTACATCCCTGCCTCCTCAGATTCCTACTGCATCCCTTACCACACATACTGGCAAAGCACAGCACTCATACACATACACATACCTCATTCATCAGCTAGCCTAAGCCTGAAATTCTACAATTTGAGATTCATTTCCTTAATGTAAGTCTTTGATCTTTTTCAAAATGTGAATGTCCCTAGAATCAGTAACACGTTAACATTAGACATTCATCCTTACAACAGACTTTTATAGCTTGTTAATGATGCTGCCTGACACGTTGCTAGGAATCCACAAGTATCTACATAATACACAGAAATTGCCTCAATGAAGTTATACTCCAATGATAAAGTCATTTCTGAAAACTGACATTAAAAAGAGTCTAGGTACTCAGAAAGAGGTGTGGACTTGTGTTATTGAGACATGAAGAAGGTAAACCAAATTCACTATGATGAGCAAGGAAAAATTTCCCAGAGGAAATTCCATTTCACTTGCATAGTCAGGACCAGTAAGAGTTAGAGTGCTATGTGTGTGTGCGTGTATGCGTGCATGTGCACAGGATAAGAGGGAAGAGGTCAGCAGGAGGAACATTCTAGGGTACTGCAGGAGAGAAAAGGAGAAGTCCTGTATACAATTTTATGAGTTTAAGCTTTATGTTGGAAGTTAAATAAAGCTACTGAAAATATCCTAATATATGGTATAATATGATTAAATTTGCATTTTTAAAAGATCATATGTTTCAGTAATGTGTAGAAAGAATTATAAGGAAATAAGGCAGGAGATAAGGAGTCCAAAGAAGTTATTTCTGAAGCCAAAGTAAGCAGTGATAAAGGTGTACAGCACTAGCCTAGGAGGCTGTGACAGTATGGCTGACAAGAAGGTGATGACTGGGAAATACTTATGAGATCAGATTTTCAGGGTGTGACAATTAAGTGGATTGAAAAAGTGTACAGGCATAGAGGTTGGGAATGCTGCCTAGATTCCTCACTTGAGCACCAATATTTATAACTATCCATACTAAACTTTAATAGATTCCAACCAAGTGAACAAGTTGAATTTTCAACACAAGCCACTATGATTCCAAAACCTGTTAGATAAACCAGCACTGCCTCCCACCACCAAAACAGCCAATATTGACATATTCAACATTAAGAAACAGCATTTTGGTGGGAAACAACAGAGAGAATAGATTCACCTTATTTATTTTTTTTAATTTTGCATATTCTATAAGAAGACAGTCTTCACATAAAATTTCTCCCGGTATTTCCAAAATCTTTTAAACTACTGTGAGACTGTTAGAGATCTTAGAGATTGATAAACAGTATTTGGCCAGATGGATGATATGAAATCCCATAACAGTGACTTAGATAGATATGCTGGTATGGGATTAAATATAAGTGGTCAGTTTGAAAATGTCCTTCTGAAAAATACCAAGTAGTCTGAGTCCGTTGCTATTTCATTATGCTTCCCCTTCTCTCCCTTCCCCCATGAAGCCTGAATTTTCAGTCATTAGTTACTGTGGAATGTGAGATTCTCTCAAATGAGGTTTCAATATGACACCATCACAATTTCACCTTTCCATAGCTGAAATAATTTGAGGCATTCATATAATAACCAACACTAGAGATGTGTAAATAATCTGCCACAGGCCGTCAGTGATTAGAATTGTTTGTCTAAAAATGTCCTTAGGTCAGCTGGCAGGATGCTGTTCTTCTAACCTCTTCCCATTCTGGTTTTGTTTTGTTTTGTTTTTTTCCATTTGCTGATTTCTCACAGGATGTGAATTTGACTTCAATGTCACAGAACTATGAAGAACTTTTTAGAATTAACCAAGACCATACAGCTTAGTTCATATTTCATTCATCTTTAATTCTTAAGTGAAGTCTGTTGATGATGTTTATAAAAGACATCTTCATGACTTCTAATGATCCCTTGGTTCCTCAAAGATGACTTCTCAGTCCTGGAAACATGTCTTCAACTTTTTTCTTAATCTTTCTTCAAAGTAGCACCACTCATAAGGAAAGAAGAGCTGGTTTATCCTAAGAAGAATGGAAGAGATCCTTGACTATCTAACTTTGCTAAGTTCCTGAAATATAAAATATTTGAAAATGCTTCAGCTGATCCCTAACACATCACACCCATGCAGGCAAAAATCACTGACATTGAAAATTAAAATCCTGCACTATTTTAAAATGCATATTTTGTTCACTACACTGATAATGAGTTCTTTTTAAAGGTATCACTGATTCAGCCACACGTCACTGGCTGTCAAAAAATGGCAGATTGCTCTTCTGGTAAAGTGACACAGCATGAAATACATTTTTGAATGTAGGCTCCTATTTAAATTGTGGAGCTCACACCTAAGGAAGCAATACTATTAATTGGAAAATGGCTCAAGAAAGATCACCACAGGTTGCAACATGAAGGATTCAGTTATAGCTTTTGAATGAAAAGAATAAAAGAAAATAATGTTAATTTTCTCATCAGTCCATACAAACTATTAAATGCATTTTTAATGTGGGGAAATATATTTTGTTCTGGTTTAGCTATGGCAGAAATGCTGCCACTCTGAAACCTTTTCCATTTTAGTAAGATTCTTCTTTTATAAAGTTCTTTTACTTCAGTTCTAACACTATCATAGTTTTGTATTGAATTACCTAAAGATAATAATTACCACTCTTCCAAAAATGCCTTGAGGTCTGCCCTGCTTGGAAGAAGCATGAGGGTTTGATTTTCCACGGAAAGGAGAGGGCCAAGTCTCTTTCCAATTGCACAACCTGCTATATGACAAACAGCCTCCTGCTGTAAAGATCTAGATTCAGATTCTTCCCCAGATTACTCATTTGGGTTTTTCCTCAGTCTCAGAAGTGGAACACTGGATGTTTTATACTGAGAGTCAAATTTAAGTTGAAGCAAAGACACATGAAGAAGATGAAAAGCCACACTTCCCCCACCAGACCAATTGGATCTGTCCTAGAAAGCAATGCAAAGTTAGTGTTGTGGCCAAACCACTGTGTAGCTCCTGTTCAATCATCTCCAAATGCGTTCATTAGGACTTACCAACTCTAATCTGAAATCAACCTTATTCTCTGGCCAAAGAAGGCTGGACATGTAGAGCTATCTAATGGGAAAATCAGTTTTGGTGAGGATGGCTAAATAGCACATAATTTATATATTTATCATAGTGGCAATACTTACAAAAACCCACGGATAAATTGAAATAAAGATATTCCCACGGAGGCGCCTGGGTGGCTCAGTCTGTTAAGCATCCAACTTTTGACTTTGGCTCAGGTCATGATCTCACCGTTCATGGATTCAAGCCCTGCATCAGGCTCTGCACTGACAGTGAGAGCCTGCTTGGAATTCTCTCTCTCTCCTTCTCTCTCTCTGTCCCTCCCCCTCTCAAAATAGATAAACTTTAAAAAAATTTCTTGAAAAAAAAAGACATTCCCACTATAAGAATGTGCTCTAGTTACAACAGTCTTTATGTTTTGACATTTTAAACTGATCTTCCCTAATTTGATGACAGAATCCCCTAATCCCTTATAAAGACAAAGATTAGCCATGGAATTTCCTCCCAATCCTTTCCTGCGAGATTGAAAAGTAATATTAGAAAAATTAGCGTTCTTTTCTCCAGAGCTTCATCTTATTGTGAAGATCTGGCCAGCAACAAATATTCTTTCTCCCTTACCCCCATTCTGGTGCCTCCTGATCCATCAAGGACACAGTCCAAAGTGTCCGGTTCAAGACAAAAAGGAGCTTAAAACATTTATTCAGAACCAAGATAAATTTACTGAGTTAGGTTTTTCCAAAGTGGGCAGCTCCCTTTCAATGCATGCAACATTTATCAAACCAGCCAACAAACATGTCTTATAGATCCTGTAGAGGAAATAAAAACCATTATGCATGTGGAAACTTAGATCTAGCAAGAAAATACCTAATTATGCAAATATGTGCTATAAACATAGTCAATCTTCAGCTCTCAACCATTACCTCAGAAATGCTTCCCTATTCCTCTCTCCTTGTTAGTCTTTAGCCCTCCTCCTAGTACATTTTTGCTTGCCTTTATCACACTGGCTATAATATGCAACTATGCATTTACTTCATATTAATTTGTTTTGTATTTGTCTCCCCCACTTAATTGTAAGTTAGAAGTAGGCAAGAATGGCTTTCCCTGTTTGGGATTTTTTTTTCCTTTTTCTCACTGTTATTCAGAATTTAGCACCAATGCTTAGCACTGTGAAGGGGTGGGGAGAAATGGATGCATGGAAAAACGTGATTCAATAACCAGAAATGAGGTATAAATAAAGTGGAATTAATTGATCTGGGGAGACTTGGGAAGATTCCATAGCACAAGGAAAATTTAGATTACTAGGATTTCAATATTCAAAACGGGAAGGGAAGAATGCATCCTCACTGACTGACGAAAAAAGATGTGAGCAAATACAGGAAAGGAGAAAAGTGCAAGGAATAATTCTGGAATACTGAGTTAGACTGGAATATATAATTTATAAGGATGCAAGTAAAAAATAAATCTGAAGGGAAGTGAGGGACTACTTGTGGAGGTTCTGGTTGACATACTAAGAATTTTGGCACGTGACTTTATAACACTTAGTCATGAAGGGTTTTTTGTTTTATTTTTGATCTTGTATGTAGGTATGTAACTCCATTTCATAATATACAACAATGCTATGCCAACTTTAACAAACTGATTCAGGGAATACTATATGTGAATTTTTTTTCTATTGCAGATGCAATGAAAAGTCTTTATACTGTTCATGTTGACTACAAAACCAATATAATATTTAAATTTAAAATGATGAGTGATAGGACATAAGGCTGGACTTATGCTGTTTCTTCTTGGTCATTGTTTTCTTCCTCTGACATTTTATGAATAACTAAACTTTGATGAAACATACAGCACCCTAAAGGTTGAGGAGTCTGCCACCAGCTTCCATGGCTGAGTTCAGATGTGTGTGTCCTCAAATTAGCATGCGGGGAATGTGTGCTTCCTTTGTTGAAATTAATAGGAGCATTCTTTGTCCCATTGGTTCAGGGTCTGCTCCCATCTTCCTTTTAATGAACACTGTTCTTCCTATGGGTCCAGTGTTGGGACAGGCTCCTGTGCCAGCAGAAAGCAAATGAAAAATTCCTGAATTAAACATAATGGTGCATCAAATTGAGCCTTTCTCATTCCAGGCAATTAGAATGTGTTACTCTGTCCTCCTATCTCTGCTGCCTTCTGTACCCATGGCTTTTTGGTCTTAACTTTGGATTTGGCCTTTATAATTTGTAACTTTTGTTTCCAGTTTGGTGTTTTACTTCTTTACTATCCTGACCTTCAAAGTCTATATATGTGTTGAACTATTTGCTTTCTTAATTACTTCTTTGACCTGATAATAATCATAAATACAGTAAAGGCCAACATCACAGGGTTGTTGTTATATGCACATTACGGCATATGTTGTTGTTATATGCCAGTTGTTATATGCACATTATGGCATTGAAATAGTCCTTTAAGGCATGGATCACTATTCTTATTTTGGAATGGAAACAGAATTTCTAAAATGATAAATAACTTGTCTAAGTCACACAACTGGTAAATGGCAGAGATGGAATTCATACCATTCTGTCTGCTTCAATATCTATTTTCTTTCCTATCCTACCACATTAACACTCAAATTCCTGCTTCTTAACTCCTGCACATCTAAGCTCTTCATTTCCTACCAATTTGCTGACTCACAGCCTGGGCTAAACCTATAAAGTGCCTTTTTCCAACTATAACTGATTTATGAAACTGGGGAAATGAAATCAAGTTGCAGTTTTTACCTAGTGTGTTGGAAAAACACTGACAATGGAGTCAGAGACATTAATTAGAGTCCACACTCTTTCGTTTCATATACACTGCAAGCCTTTTGGAAAGGTGTTTATCCATTCTTAAAACAGATGCTTCAACTATCAAATTAGAGGACTTACTGGATGATATATAACAAAACTGTCAGGCTTTCTCTCTGGGGCATGTACTCCACACATCTGTGCCGGCACGGTGACAGGCTCTATCTATCCAGTTCTGACCCCCTACCATATTTGAAATCATATCCCCCTGGTGCTTTCTTGACCTGGCGATGTTTATCACTCTTTTTCAAAAGGACACAGTGTCCCCTTCATGAGAGAACCCACTGGAAAGTCCTTTCAGATTTCAGTACCTGGAAAGGCTTATCTTCTTCTGAGTAATGTTTCTTTTGTTCTGATTATTACAACTATTCATTTGTTATCCTTATCCTATATATGGTCTGTGTTGCCATAAGTACCTTTGAAATGTTGTTTGAATTGAAGAATGGGGCAGAAATGTATACCACTGAATGAATAGTAGATAGATGCATAGGTAGATTCACAAATAAACCAATAAATAAAAGTATACCAGGACTTTCTTTTCTACAGTTACTGACCAAACAGTACATTTTAGTTTTAACATGCTTGGTTCTTGATTATTCCATAAAAGCGTATACAATGTCAAAAAGCAACATTGCCTTTAGCAAACTGAAACACCTTTAATAGTAGAATCATTAAAAATAATTACACCACAGAATAAAATCTGTCTGATATTCATTAGGACTTTGTTTAGGACAAAATGTGGTGATCAATTTTACCTGCAAAGAAAATCCTCTGTGTTTTTTGTTGACGCCAGACAAACTGAAAGGAATCACAGAATTGTCAAATCAATCAATTCGCCCTTATTAGGATTATGATTCAAAAGTACATACACACCCATATATAAAAGACCATTTTGTTAAGAATGGGGACACCACAGCCTTATAAGAATAATCCATTTGGATTTACAAAAGTCTTGATCCAGCTTAGAACTCTGAAGGTCATAGAATCAAACTTCTTAGATCCTTTTCCTCACCCTCCTCTAAAGCAAATCAAAATACTCCTATTTCCATTTGGATTAGAAAAACAGTAACAGGGGTGCCTGCATGGCTCAGTCGGTTGAGCGTCTGACTTCGGCTCAGGTCATGATCTCACAGTTCGTGGACTCAAGCCCCGCGTTGGGCTCTGTGCTGACAGTTCAGAGCCTGAAGCCTGCTCAGATTCTGAGTATTTCTCTCTCTCTCTCTCTGCGCCTTCCCTACTCATGCTCTGTTTCTCTCTGTCTCAATAATAAATAAGCATAAAAAAATAATAAATTAAAAAAAAGAAAAACAATAACAGCCTTTTCATTAGGTTTGGTGTTTAAAGCACTAATTAGTATGAAAACACTGTGTGCTGCAACTGGTACTGAATTTGAAACCTGCATAAATTCATCAGACTTTTATTTTACTCAAAGTATGTTTATTGATCAGCTACCATATGCCAGGCACTGTGCTAGACACTAAGAATACAATGATAAATAAGACAGAGCATCTGTCCTCTTGGATCTTACGTTCTACTAAGGTGAAATGGTAAAAGTGCAGTACAATATAGAAAACACAGGTGGTAAAAAAATAAAATAACTGTAGATATTAATAAAAATTTTAAAGAAAATAGAGCAGAATAAGATTACATTAGTATATAACTAAGGAAATACTCTAAAACAAAGGTAATGAATTAGTGGAAGACCTGAAGAATCAAATAGGGTGGTGAGACTTTCCACTTTAGCCAAAGCAGCACATCATTACCACTCCTAGGCTGGAGGTACAAAGACAGAAGGTCATATTAACCACATTCTAAAGACTGTGGTCACCTGGAAGAAGTTTGAAACCACACTGCCCGTGAAGGAGTGAGCGGGAGCTACAGAGAAAAAAATAGCCATTGCTGGAGACACCACTCCAGTCAGAAGGGCAGGGAAATTCCTTCCATCTCTGTGTCAGTGCCACCCATTGATCAAAAGAACCAGGAGGCCAGCTGACAGGCCAGCCTGGAAAATACCGCCTAGAGTATTCAGCGCCACAGTCCACAGTCCCGTGGGAGATGGGCAAGGAGGGGATTTGGGGTCAAACAAGCTCAAGGTGGCACAAGAATAGAGAGTGATTGGGGAGCACAGGAGGTATTTTAATAATGGTTGGGATGGTCAGACCTAGCACGTGACATTTGACCAGGGACCTAGAGATGTGAAGAGGGAAGCCATGGGGAGATCCGAGGAGACCATTCCAGGCAGAGTAACAGCAAGTTATAGTCCCTGAGAGAGGAAAAGACCTTGTCAAGCCTGAGCAAAGACATGAAGACGACATGTGAGGGGGTGATAGGAGATGTGATCAGACAACTGGCTGGAAACGGCTTATTGTAGGGCCTGGGGGTCATGGTAGAGTTCAGGTTTTATTGTATTGAGTGAAGAAATTTTGACTTGTCTTCTCTATTTGTAAAATAGGCACTGGAAAATTGAGCCTAATACTGCTTAAAACTTGTTTGCCAATCTTAGGGAAAAATGGCTCAACTCTGATCTTGGAGGGGCAATAATAAGAACTGGAGCAAAATTCTCCTCATTCGTTGCTTACAAGTCTCCTCATCCTGGCCAACAATGCACACATATTCAAATTAATTGGATGAGACTGATGAGGAAGCCCCCAGAGAGAGCGCAGTCTTCACGATCACACCCTTCCTCCCATGTAAATGTAGGGAAAGTTTCCTTAACCTCAAGCTGCGAACTTAGCTGCTGATAAAAGCTCTGGCATCCTCATTTTCTCTTGATTCCTTCTAAGCACCATAGTTAGGAAATTTCTGTGCCTTGGTTAGTTAGTTTATTGTTCTTTACTTTTAAAAATGGTGATTTTTTTAAATTAAAAAAAATTGTTTTTTGAGAGACAGAGAGAGAGAGAGTGAGCAGGGGAGGATCAGAGAGAGAGGGAGACACAGAATCTGAAGACAGGCTCCAGGCTCTGAACTGTCAGCACAGAGCCTGATGCAGGGCTCGAACCCACAAACCGTGAGATCATGACTTGAGCTGAAGCTGGACGCTCAACCAACTGAGCCACCCAAGCACCCCAAAAATGGTGATTTTTTAAAAAAGTAAGTTATTAATGAGAAATTTGAACTGTATAGAAATGACCTTTTGTCACATATAATATTGCCATTCAGTTGTTATTGACTCTAGGCACTTAATTTTTTTTAATTTTTCTAATGTTTATTTATTTTTGAAAGAGCGACAAAGTGTGAGCAGGGAAGGGGCAGAGAGAGAAGGAGACACAGACTCTGAAACGAGCTCCAGGATCTGAGCTGTCAGCACAGAGCCCGACGCAGGGCTCGAACTCACGAACCGTGAGATCATGACCTGGACCAAAGTCTGATGCTCAACTGACTGAGCCACCCAGGTGCCCCAGGCACTATAAATTTTATATAGTATAGACTCAATATCTTCATGATCTTTTACTTATTAACCAAAATTTATTTAAATCAATTAGTAATTATGGAAAAGATTTTCTCTCTTTTTTTAATGTTTATTTTTGAGAGAGAGAGTGTGTGTGTGTGCACGCTTGCACAAGCAGGAGAAGGGCAAAGAGAGAAGAAGAGAGAGAATCCCAAGCAGGCTTCACGCTGTTAGCACACAGCCTGACAGGGGGCTCGATCTCACGAACTGTGAGATCATGACCTGAGCCAAAATCAGGAGTCAGATGCTTAACCAAGTGAGTCATTCAGGCACCCTAGAAAACATTTTCTCTTTAAAAATTTATGGAGAATGCAATACAAATGACAAAACCCCTAAAAAATGTTTTAATAAAAATAATTTTTATGGAGTATTAATGATAGATTAAGGTCAATCAGATATTCATTTGTTCAGGTTATTCTTAAAAGTACCTACCACATGCCAAGCATCATGGCAAGTATTGAGGACCATAGGATATGGTCTTAGATACAGTACTGGACCTCCTAGAGACATGATTCATGACCACGTCACTGTACTTCCTGTGGCAGCTACAACAGTGCCTTTGCACACAGAAGGTACTAAATAGCTATAGGCCGAATGAATGAACAAGTGACTCTGTTTCATGTATTAATGGCATCAGAATGAATCACCTTCCATAAGTTAACTTCCAATAGCCAGATAAGTACATGTCAGAATACCAAACAGGCTAAACAGAAAACTGACTTCATTCAGTTAGGGTATAACTGTCAAAGTTCAGAACTAAAACCGTATGGGAAAAGTTGTATATCGCTGAAAACCGAATATGAAAACATCTAAAAACTAAACAGCCAAGTAAAGTTTTGGAAAAGCAAAAAGAAAAAGAAAAGAAAAGCCTAAACTGACATTCCCAGGGAGAAGGAAAGATTTGCAATGACTGGGGCAAAGTAGTACAGCTGATAATCCAATAACCCAGTACCTGCTACATCTCTTACATAAAATATTGGTGTTTTAAATTATGTAATATATTGTGGAAGCAAATTAGCATAACATATAAAACAGAAAGGATAATGTCAGTTGTTTCCAACATTTCTGTGGAAAATTATACTCAAAGTTCACATAATGGGAGCATAGAAGATGTATGAATATGTCAAAGATCAGTGTTCTCTATATAATAATACAATTTTTCCTCATTTACCCCTTTCTTATAGTCTTTCATACCTGTAAAAATTGTCTAACATGATATATTGACAGGCATATGGTCAGAGATAAAGTGAAAATCTCCTGTTATTATCTATTGTATGATTAGTAAGCTAATTAACCTAACAGTAATGCTTACTATAACAATCTCTGAATGTCTTAGAACTGAAATTCTCTAAATGTTTTGTGATCTAAATATTAAGAACATTAATTTTTTTAAAGAACCAAGTCAGGATCAATGAGAGAATAACCAGATGAATAGAACTATATGTCAGGACTATATGTGCAAGACCCTAGTGAATATTATGTAGAAATAATACCTAAAGCAAAAATGATGAAGAATTCAATCTCCATCATTTCACATAATTTAAAATATAAGCTGAAAATAATTTTGTCAACTCATAAGAGAGAAATATTCCACCAAATGTGGCCGAAGATCTGCTTTTCTAAGGAAATAAAAGGAGTTCATTGTATCCAGATTTAAAATCAATCTGTTCCCACAAGCAGAGGCATCTGTTGTTACTAGTATTTTTGTGTGTATATGAATATGAATTGAATATGAATTTTACTTTCATAAGCTCCTTTTTCCATCTAGTTTTTAAATTCAAAAGTTCTGAAGAGATGTAAAGGGCAATAGTCTTCCCCAAACTCTAGACTGTGGGATGTATTTTTAACTAGAAAGAAGAATGCTGGGAAACAGTATGCTTCTTTAGCCCAGTGACTCTGAGTTTTTAAAAAAGTGATATAATAGCCTTGTATTTGTGAAAAACCAAAAACCACTACAGCTCTTTGGTAACAGGAATAAACCAAGAAAAACTGAAGCATCCCTGGGCCTAGCACAAAGAAATAGGGCCAGGAATCAGAAGAACAGGAAATATATTTCTTCCTTTAAAATAAAATGAGCAGATACACCAAGAAAATGGCTAATGTGATGGTCAACTATACCAGTTGAAGTCTAGGCTTTTGACCTGGGTTTAGGTTTCCCTATGTATCAGTATGAAAATTTGCCTGCATTCTGCCTGGTATCATCTCCACAGCTGAAGCTTTGGCAGAGGAATTAGAAGTGGTGATTCTGGAGGTGATCAGAACTGGGCTCCAGGCCCAGGGCTACTCTTCCTCAGCTATACGACCTTGGGTAAATGGTTTACCTTTGCAAACCTCATCAGTTTCACAGGACGGTGAGGACTGTGGGAGGTAATGCTGATCTCTCCACTACTGAGGGGTGTTTTTTTCCAGCTCTGGAGACCTGCCCAGTTGTCTCTCCATGTTCTATTTACCTTGTGCTGCCTCCGGGGCAAGACTTCTCTGATTAGTAAATTCAGAATGAATAACTATTCACACACAGCTCTAAGGAGCAAGCATAGCCACCAAATCACAGAGAACAAAGATACATTCTGCTTTTCTGTGCCTTAAATCTTACCTGGGAGGCCTGTCCCAGTTCAGCACTGTCATGATTGGTGGAGAAGACTTACAGCCACGTCTTCCAATGTGGCTTCTACTTACAGTCAAGGTGATACTTACCCTCTACTTCTCTCAGTTTTTTTTAAAAATTTTTTATGTCTTTATTTTTGAGAGAGACAGAGAGTGAGCTGGGGAGGGTCAGAGAGAGGGAGACACAGAATCTGAAGCAGGCTCCAGGTTCCGAGGTGTCAGCACAGAGCCCAACACGGGGCTCAAACCCACAGACTGTGAGATCATGACCTGAGCCCAAGTAGGCCCAACCGACTGATTCACCCAGATGCCCCACACTTCTCTCAGTTTTCTTATGTCTCAAGAAGTTTAGAAGCCTGATGGGGAAGAGGACTGCTACTCACCCGGCGCCCCTTTGGAGATCCCCATATTCATTGTTATTGCTACTGTCACTGCTCATTCACTGATTTGGGAAAAGGGGAAAGGGTTAAAAATCTTGAGTACCCTCCATCAGCATTCGTCAGGATTTCATTAATATTTATTGGATAAAGCATAAGACATTGAAACCACAAGGAACTTTTAAGGGCCATCTAATCTAATGCCATTTTTGTACAAAGAAAAACTTTAATTCTTAAATGTATCCCAGTTTTGCAGACAGCCGGGGGCAGGACGTCCTTCTTACCACTCCTTACTGTACCCTGCACTAAGTTAGCCACTCATGCTGTTTTATTTTTGTCCCCTTTTTTTAACTAATGAGGTTTTTTTTCTCAGTTTAGAGTTGGGGTTTTTGGAGAGACACCGAGAACTTCAGAAATAAGGGGGTGGGGCACAGGGAGAACTAAGAAGAAGCTTAGATCACTCAATTTGACTCAGGACAGGAAGTACCATATTAATATTAGTTTGTCATAGTTTTTCAAAACAAGCCAAAAATTTGCAAGCCCGGTGGTTCACAAAGGGTAGTCCAGCAGCACTGACAGCATCTAGGGACTTGTTAGGAAGGCAAATTCTCGAGCCCACCCCAACCTACTGGATTAGTCTGCCAGCATTGCCGTAACAAATGAGCACAGACAGGGTGGCTTCAATAACAAGAATTTACCATCTCACAGTTCTGGAGGCTAGAAGTTTCCGATTAGGGTGCTCACAGATGTGGCTTCTCCGGAGGTCCCTCGCAGTCTGACTTGTAAATGGCCACCTTCCTGCTGTGTCTTCACATGGCCTTTCCTACCTGTGAATGTCCCTGGAGTGTCTTCTTCTTCTTATAGAGAAGATAAGTTGTGTTATATTAGGGCCCCACCTTTAAGTCCTCATTTAATCTTAATCACCTCTTTAACTGTTCTAGTTCCAAATACACAGTCACAGTCTAAGGTACTGGGATAGAGCATTAACATATAAATTTTGGGGAGACACAATTCAGTCCATAACACCTGTTGAGTAAAAAACCTCAAAGGTTGGGCCCCAGCAATCTGTGTTTGAATAAGTCCTTCGGGCGATTTTAACGCAAGTTAAAGTTTGAGAGCTACTGTGCTAGCCACTCGTCTTAAGGAAAGGGTAGTCTGGGCTAAAGTGATAAACTTTCTCTCTCTCTCTCTCTCTCACTCTCTCTCACCCACCTTCCCTCCCTCCCTCAAACACACACACACACACACACAGATTTTTTTAAATTTTTTAAATGTTTATTTATTTTTGAGAGAGAGAGAGAGAGAGAGAAAGAACAAGCAGGGAAGGGGCAGACAGAGGGAGACACAGAATCTGAGACAGCCTCCAGGCTCTCAGCTATCAGCACAGAGCCCAACACAGGGCTCAAACTCACAAACCGCAAGATCATGACCTGAGCTGAAGTTGGAAGTTTAACCAACTGTACCACTCAGGCACCCCACACACAGATTAATCTAGGTCTAAAAGACCTCAGGACCAGTGTTGTTTAGACAAACATGAGCATGTGAAAGAAAGGGAGCTAACTGTGGGACTCAGGCTTGGCAAGGACCTGGCCACCAAAGGCATGACTGTGAGTATTCATCCAACACTGTGTGAGTGCTAGATGCACTTGCAGTACGGAGCAGATTCAACTCCCCAGTATTCTTGCCAACTGGCCTTGGGAAGTGGGCTGAACCTCTTGGATTGAGTAACCACCCTAATTGGATTCTTAAATGATTCTGAAAGTGGTGGGATCTCAAAAGAGAACTAAAGCTCTATTTTAACACACTGAAGCCCACCTTAAAATGCAAAGAGAAAGCAGAAGAGATCATAAATTATTTACACAATTATTGAGATTAATTAATCTGAAAGGAAAGATTACTGTGCTTCCTGCATGAGGGAGGAAGGGGTAAAAGAGAAGGAAAGACTTTAGCATTTAAAACCTGGCTAGAGCTCAGAATCACCTGAGCTGATTATCAATAAATGGATTTCCCAGTCTCACCCATGACTGAATCAGACCTTACAAAGGCGGAGCTCAAGACAAGGACTGAGCCTGGTTTTCTGGATAAGTGGGAAGTTGGAATAACATACACAATTAATTAAACTAGTAGTTCATCATTATTAAGCAACAGAGATATAAAAATAGCACTCACACTTTTTGCCACATATTTTATAGGAACTGGAAAAAGAAAAGAAGGGAATAATGTGAGAGAAACTTATCACAAATAAATTCAGATTAGAATTTAGATATTACGAAACGATAACATTAATCTAGGAAATGGATTCAAAACGACTAACCCTCTCTTTTCCCTTACCCTACCGCAAGCTTTCTTCATGAAGCCGTCAGCACCTTGACCTATTCACGACACACAGGTATGCCACTCTCTGATAATGTGTTAGGTGCCACCACTTCAGAACTGCTAGCATGACCCCACACCCATTTTGAAAATCTTACTTTCCATCGCTCTTTAATCTTAATATGAATTACTCGAGAATAACCTATCTTGAGGCACCTGGGTGGCTTAGTCGGTTGAGCGTCCAACTTCAGCTCAGGTTGTGACCTCACGGTTGTCACGGTGCTGACAGCCCAGAGCCTGGAGCCTGCTTCAGATTCTGTGTCTCCCTCCTTCTCTGCCCCTCCCCTGCTCATGCTCTGTCTCTGTCTCTCAAAAATAAATAAACATAAAAAATTTTTTTTTAAAAATAAAGTAAATCCTTCTTTAAAAAAAAAAAAAGAATAAACTATCTTTTGGTGCACCTGGGTGGCTCAGTCAGCTGAGTGTCCAACTCTTGATATCGGCTCAGGTCATGAACCCAGGGTCATGGGATCGAGCCCAGCATCGGGCACGATACTGAGCACAGAGTCTGCTTGAAATTCTCTCTCTCTATCTCTCTCTCTCTCTGTCCCTCTGTCTGTCTGCTTCTCTCCTCTGCTCATATGTGCTCTCTCCCTCTCTCTCTAAAATAAAAAATGAAAAAAGAATGAGATATCTTTTGTCAAAATTCACATTGAACTTTAAAGAACTATTTCTTCATAGGGTAATGAGCTAAACAATCACCTATGGTAGTTATAAAAGAGATTCTGAAAATTAACTCAATTTCTCATGTCTCCTCCCCAAATCTGAAATAAATTTGGTTAATGTCAAACAAGTTAAGCAAAAATAATTTCCCTTTGTAATTTTGGGATGATTTGTTATACTCCCTTCTTATCTGTTTCTAAAAACTCCTTTTCCCTGTATACCAAAATTAGTTTACTTTTATATAAAGGTCTTGCTTCTGTTATTCATTTTCTAGGTGCCACCTCCTTGATTTTTAAAGATTAGCCTCTGGATGTATGCAAAATAGGGTTATGCGTTTTATCTTCCTAACTTCAACAGAGATGACTAGAAACTCTTACATGGCTGGGCCCTGGGTGGCTCAGTCGGTTAAGCGTCCGACTTAGGCTGAGGTCATGATTTCACAGTTTGTAAACTCTTACATGGCTACTTATTCTACCTCTAGCACAGGCCCCAAAAATCAGTTGTGCATAAATCAATACAGATTTGTGTGATGCATGTTATAGGTTGTGACAAGATCCTTGCAGAGGTTTTGATTAAAGCAAGAACTAAAAACTCTATTGCCTTGTTTATTCCACAGAGCCTGCTATTATCAAAGCTTTTTTGTTAGTTTGTTTTTATTTTTGTCCTTCTTTTTGCTACCCCCTCTGTTTCCCACCCTATTTGAGTGTTTGAACTATAATTTCTAGAAGGTCATCAGTAATAACTCATTGGTATAATTGTCACATTCATCTGTGAATTCAACTGTGTGGCAGTTGGCAATCTCAATTTACTTGATATAGTTCCCATAATATCACAAAAAGATTGCCTTTAAATAACTCTCTTCCATCTGCCTTAGATACCAATGGTGAAGAGGTTCCAAATTAATTTTGAGAGTTGTGGTTAAGAATGTTAATTACCTTGTTTATATCATAGTTGTCTCCCAAACCTGAATGTGAAAACAATATACAGTATAATTGCTCTTTAGAATCTGGCCCTGTGTCTCCATATAAATTTTACACCTGCCTCAGATCTTTCTCTGGAGCTTTATGATCTGTCAGCAATATTATACAACTACCTGTTGGAATTTAAGGAACCAAAGGGACCATTCTGTGTGATTCCTGTGGTTTGTCTGCACACAGCTCTTCTCTTTATGAAAGCATTAAGACAAACAGGTGTATAAGATAAAATGTAGCATTTGCATACAGTTCCCACTGATATATGGTACCATTATTTACGAGTTCTTTTGCAGACTAAGGAGCATAATAGGTGCAGGGGTTATGAAGGACGTACCCTCTTCAAACCTCAAGGAGCTTCCTGTACAAAATGAAAAAAAGTGTAGTGTCGCAACACAATTTGTTCCTCTGAGTGCAAATTTAAAGCAAGAGGTTATACAGGAAAAGGGTGAAATAAACATGGAACCTGTCTTCCAGGAGTTCACAGTCAAATAGGAGAGAGGAAGCAAAAAGGAAAAGGAAGCTGAAAATGACAAATATCTTCAGTGAGGCATAAAATGCACTAGGATTGAAAGGAAGATAGGAATATGATCAGGAATGCTCAGAGCTGAGCTTATGCTATTTTAATAAACAATAATTATAAAAGGCTCTCAGAAAAATTTCTTTTTATGAGAAGGATTCATAGACAAAAACTCTTCAAATGGATATTGAAGTTATTTTTCAATGTGTAGCAGAATAACAGGATACAGTGCACTTGATGGCTTATGCTAAATAGAAACACATTTGCATAGCATCTGATCTGCAGTTTTTTCAAATGTTTTTGTTGGAAGTTAACAGAAGCCTTCCAGGTGTCAGTGTTTTTGCTGAAAGACATTTTCCATCCCCGCATCTCCACACAGAATGAGCATGACATTATATGCTAAAAGGACATTGTCAAATTTTAGTCTAAAAAGAATCCGTATGATCTGTCAGATAATTTTTAACTCCAGATACAACTTCCATCAGCAAATGTAACATGAAAGATAAATATGCAAGTGGCTCCTAGGATGAGTGTGTCAAGCCTTTGGAACAATTAATCATCTAGAGAGTACCGTATTAGTGGTCTTCTGTGATGAAAGCAGGCACATTGCACTCTAAAATATTCACTGTGATCTCTTTCTAGAGGACAGAATTTAGTAAGTAAATCAGAGTATTAAAAAGAGAGAGGTACATGGCACAACCAAATGCTCTAATGCAATTCGTGTTTCATACTTTGCATCTTTGGTCTAATACATCTATAGATTTTATTTTCTCAGTATTTCACTTTATCCAACAAGACTTCAAATCCCTTAAAGGTCAGTATTGATTTCTCTGCTAAAAGAAGGTCTTCTTCCCCTTCCTTCTTACCTGTCTAACTCCTACTTAGGACTAAACAAAAATGAATCCCACAGGGACACAGGGTCAATATTAAGTATTTTATGAGCAAAGGATGGATGCAGGCTATCATCTGAAAAACAGATTTGTGTATTAAAAGCAGCTAATTAAAAGCTAATTGGCTAATTAAATGCTAGGCATTCTCCATACCCCGAAAGCCTGTCAACAAGGAAATTCAAAAGCTGTCATCCTGGGAGGTACTCAAAATTAGAAGGATAAACACACAGGTATCGGGAGATAAGAAGGAAGGTTCAGACCTAGGGCAGCTAAATGCATCCTGCTGAATCCTTCCACCTCACCCAGCACTGTTTCCCATGAGTCACCAGAATGTTCAGCTTGCTTTCACTCGTGACATCACAAAGGTGTCATTCTACCTCGGACCTACCTCATCCTTTAAGGCTTTACTCAGAATCTACCTCCACCCTGTTTCCTTACTTTAAATTCCCAATAATCTTCCAACTTCCTGTGCCATTTTCAGATCTATTCTCCACAATTGAAATGACTGTCCGATCACTTGTACTGTTAGATAAACTTGAAACAATAGTTTATAAAAAGAATAACAGTTTATAAATAATGAGGGGAAAAACCAGTCTCAAAAAAACCTAGGCAAGGCTGGGGCAGAAAATAAAAGTTAGGCAAGTAAATAGGTCAGCCCTAGTAGAAATTAGGATGCAGGTGATCACAAGGTGGAGCCTGGAGGTCATGAAGCATTCCACAAAGGAAGGATTTCCTAAGTACCTACACCAAAAGATAAGGTCAAAGCTAAGGTCAAAGTGGTAGTTCACAACCACATATTACATAGGCCAGGAGGGCAGGAAAGTAGTGAATATTACAGCAGGCAGCAGAGTAAGAATCCAGAGAGATTCTAAGTAGCCAATTTTCAGGTGTGTTATGAAGGATAAATGATAGTGTGTATCTAAAGTAGTTCTCCATTCTTTTCCCCAACAGTCCCACTCTTTGTGATCTCACTTAAGAATCTTTACAATATGACCTCATGTGGAGTCTTAAAAGAGATCTATTTAAAGCAAGTCCTGTCTGATTTGAGGACATGGAAAGACCCATAATCTTGCCCTACCCATGATGGGGAAGTGAGCCCCTAAAAGCAGGGATCATAACAGAGCACTTTGATTTTTCTGCTCCTTACTCCTAAACTCAAATCTAGAAAAAAAAAAGAAATGTGAAAAAATCTAGGATTTTTGCACATATTTAAAGGCAGGTTATTTTTAAATGTACTATTAAGGTATCATTGGACACACTGTTTATAAAAGAATGAATATCTCCAGTTTTTTCAATTCTGTGTTCTTATGCCCTTCCAACTCTTTGCAGTGTTTGATTGCCTTTATTGTGCTTGATAGGTGCTGCCCTACCGCGACCCCCTGCAGAGTTATCACATAACTATTTTTGAAGAATAAAATAAATTATAAAAGTACGTTTCACATATTCCACACTTATCCCCCACCTGCAGCTACTGGCTGGCATTTCTTTCTGCTTTGAAATAGCAATTTCTGATCCCCAGAGGCTTATCAGAGTGAAACACACTTTCCTCGCTAGTGTATCCAGAGGGCTAACTTAGCAATACCTGGCCTTTTTTTTTTTTAAGAAAGTTGTTGAAATCCCTCCAATACCCTCTATAATTATTAATGGTTATATAAAAGTAAAATAACATTGAATTTTAACATTTGATTGGCTTTTAGTGAATTAGATAGACAAAATGTTCAACAGCAAAAACAAATAATGCACATAAAAAATAAAATTAATGAGTGAATTAAAACTGTGAACACATAAATGAATAAAGCCGTAAACTTGGCCAATACTAAAGGGAGAGCACAAATCGTGTTCATCTTTCAGGAGGTGAAGCTCCAACTAGACTCACTACAAATGGTCCTAACGGGTCCCTGGTACTACAAGCTATTGTCCTTTTTCTTTCTTTTAATGATATAATAGCACAGGTTATTTAGCTGGATATGTGGGCACAAAGCTAGAGAGGACATTAGCCAGCCTCCCTTGCAGCTACATATGGTCAAATACTGAGTTTTGGCCAATGAGATATGCCTCTAAGTAGTATGTGGCAAATCCAGTTTTGGGCCTTAAACCTTTGCTGCCCTTTCTCCATTCTTACAGGTTGGAATATATAATCATGTTACAGTCCACCATGTAAATAAGGACAAGGACAACTGACACAACTGACCTTAAGTACAACACCTCAGCTACTACTATAATTATGGTGCACCTGGGTAGCTCAGTCACTTAAGTGTCAGACTCTTGATTTTGGCTCAGGTCACAGTCTCATGGGTTGGTAAGATAGAGCCCTGTGTGGGGCTCTGCACTCACAGTGTGGAACCTGCTTAGGAGTCTCTCCCTCCCTCCCTCTCTCCCCTCCCCACATCTGTGCACTCCCATGTACACGTGCTCTCACTCAAAATAAACATTTAAAAATAAATAAACACCACAATTATTACATTGTAATTTATGTATTAAAACAATTATTTCTTACATGATGATAGAACAATTGTTCTAGCTTTTTAAAAATACATTTTAAGGAAAGGGAAAGAAGGAAGCTCAAAGAGGCGGAGAAAGGGAAGGAAAAGGCGGAGAAAGGGAAGGAAAGAGCTTTGCTCAACCTCTGAAAGGCCCTGACCTGCCTTTAGCTCTCAGCTGCCCACCTGGATTTCATTCCCCCATATTCACAAGTGTCCTAATGAAGTTTGTGGTTTCAAAAAGTGAGGAAGAACTAACAAGTAAGCGAACAATACTGAGAAGACTGGCCAGAGAGATACAGAGGTGGGAGATTTCTTTCAAATGGAAAGGTCAGAGGAGGCCATGACAATTAAGTTGGCTTCAGAATATATTTTGTGTAAACTGAATAATGTGAACATAAGAGAAAGGGATAAAGTGGAAAAGCATGGGGAAAGCAGGAGAAGAAGAAAGTCATTTCACAGCCTGGGTTCAATAAAGAAAACACGGTGCTCTCTGAGCAGACAAGCCTGCTTCTTCATAGCCCTCTACTGTCTCATATATTCCACAAATTACACTATTCTACTTCTAGAGGTTCATTTTGGGGGAACTAAGTAAAACCCTCAATAGGGTAATCTATTAGGTTTGTATCAGTTATGAGAAACTCTATCAGTTGCCTTGCATGACTGCAAAGGGAGGGAAGAGGAGACAGAATAAGCAGGTGAGTGTTGATGGGGCAGTACAGGGAAGGCCCACAGTGGCAGTTCTGTGTGCGAGGACGGCCTTGGTGGTGATTGGATGGAGCTTGAGGTGAGCCACACAGAGTCTGGCCATGACACACAAAAAGCAGAGACTATGATAAATAAAAGGCCTAACTTTGCCTATATTGCTATTTTTCCCAGAGCTATTGTGGAAAGAAAGCAAATGATAAAAATGGGAATTGTGGTTGCCTAGTACCTAAATGTAAGAAGAAGGCAAGGATTTTGTCTAATTTGACTCTGCTTTATCCCAGAGCCTACAACAGTGACTGGCACTCAGATATCCTGGGGGTGTATAAACACATGCCTACCCTGTGTCAGCCCTGTGCTTGGTACATTACCTGCATTAGTAAGTCTCACCCATAAACACGGATGTGGAAATTGAGGTACACAGAGAATAAGAGTCTTGCCTGAGGTCATCCAGCCAGTGAACGGCAGTGCCAGAATTCAAATCCTAGTCTCATTGACTAAGGCCAGTGCTATTACCTACCGTGAAACACTTCTTCACCAGACAGGAAACCAGACTATGACTCTAGCACACAATAATCTCAGTTTGGCACAACTCCACCTGATGAAAACATCATCAGATGCAAACTGGAAGAACCAGTTTTAAGGAAAGGTGACAGGGTGTGGAATATACAGTGAAGCTGAACAATCAGGATGAATGTATTTTATGGTCTCAGATTTGGTCCGCCTGAAGTTGAATTAGGACCTGAATTAGTTCAAAGCACAAATAAGAAGTTATTTTTATTTCTGCTTCTCTCTGGGGTTTAGAATTCTATGAAGGATAAACAAAAACTATTCCTTCATTAAGCAGGGTGGCATCAAAATCTATCACATCAGTATCGAAAAGCACCAGATAATTTCTTAGTTTCAGAGAACTCAATTTTCCACAAATGAAATTCTAAGAAGGCTGTGATAACCAATTACTCAGAAATATTTTGGTGGTTCTTTGGCAGACTTAAACCGAATTATTTCTGTATCTAATAATTTCTATTAATCATCATAAACTCCAAGACATACACTTTACTCCAGGACTCTACAAAATAATAAATGGCAGAAGAATGATAAGGTAGCATGAACAAGTGAGAGGAAATGTATATTACACAGTACCATTCATTTTGTATTCATTACTAATGGACATTGGCAGGTGACATTGTGCATTCAGGCTACTAAGTCAGCGGCTGACTGTTTCTACTGAGTACCAGAGAAGTGTGATGCAACAGACACTAAACTGACCGCCAGCCTTGTATTAGTTAGTAAAAAACGGAAATGAGTCATCCATGTTCACCCACACTCTTGAAACGAAACCTGAAAGGGAAAAAGTCTACTATAAAAATACAGCCCCGTCTTGTTTATTGCCCTGCCCACATCTGCTAGAACAGTGCCTGACCTGAATGTTTATGGCACAGATGTTTCATAAATATTTATGGTATGAATAAATAAATTAATGTTTTCCCATTGTTCCCTCAATCTAAGAATGTTCAGGACAGCAGGAACAAGAGAGCATTGCTGATGGCCCACAGAACTCTTGAGTTTGCTGAGATTGCAGATAGACTTGCATCAAGATCCACTAGGACATCATAAGCATTGTTAACTCATCATATCCAAAATGTAACTTCTAATCTCCCCCTCTATCGATTGGTTTCCCCCAATCTTCTCTCAGGGAATGTGCTTTCATTTAGCCAGCTGCTTAGGGCAAAATCCTAGGGGGAATCATTGATTCTTCTCTTCCCCTCATGCCCGGTATCTAAACCCTTAGCAAGTAAGCGCTGCTCCCAAATTGTATCCTGAATCTAATCACTTTACCACCTCTACTAAGACCACCCTTTGTCAAACATCTGGACTACTGCAATAACCTCTCATTTGTTTCCCACTTCTATTATCCTTAGGCAACTTAATCTTCATCTAGTTTTGTAGTAGGTAATTTCTTAATTTCAGAAACTGAGATCATTTTAATAATAAATATTATTTCACTCATCTGCTTATAACTCTCCAATGGCCTCCTGTTGTACTTCGAATAGGAGTCTAATCTACCACTGCTTCCAGGCCATGTGACATTAGGTGTCTCCTCACTATCTCTCTGACTTCATCTTTTATAGTTTTTTTTATAGTTTATTGTCAAGTTGGCTTCTATATAACACCCAGTGCTCTTCCCCACAAGTGCCCTCCTCCATGTCCATCACCCCTCTTCTCTTTTCCCCCTCCCCCTTCAGCCCTCCATTTGTTTTCAGTATTCAAGAGTCTCTCTCTGACTTCATCTTCTACCACACTGCCCCTTCCGCCCTTGCTATACTGGCTTGCTTGCTTCTTTTTGAACCTTTACATTGTAAGGACTTTGCAATAGCTATTACTCTGTATGGAATGCCCTTCCTCCAGATCTTCATGTGGGTAATTCCTATCCTTATCTGGGAAGTCTTCGGGGAGTGAAATTGACCCTCCCAACAATACCCGTACATGAGGTATATTCTATCATGGCATCTTGTTTTATTTTTTCCATATAACTTAAAACTATCTGAAAATACATTATGAACATAGTAAAACCTTGGATTGCGAGTAATTTGTTCTGTGAGTATTCCTCAAGATGAGCAAAGTTTTATAATAAATTTTCACTTGATAAATGAGCAATGTCTCACAACACAAGTAGTATGTGATGCTGAATATCACATGATTATAACTGAGCCAATGGTTCTTTAAATTCACCTTGATGTTCAAGTGCTTTGGATTACAAGCATGTAAATCTGCTCACAAAACAAGGTTTTACTGTATATGCTTCCTTGACTATTGTATGTCTCCCACCTAGGATGTAATTTATTAAAATAGGGATCTTATGAGTCTTTTTCTTCATCATATCTTCTACAATTTGAAAAAAAAAAACTTCATTGAATGAATGAGTGTTCTCTCATTCATAGTCTTTGAGCAGTTTTTGTGTATTTGGTACTTTTGTTGAGTAATTGGTCAGTATTTTATAGGGACTCTTCTAGCAGGATAGAAACTGTGGTTGAGACTGAGTCCTTATATATTGGTTTTAGATCAGAATCTGATAGCTCTCTCTTCACTTTTAAACTGCCAGTGTATCACAGAGCCAATTCTGACACATCTATATCAAAAATTAATTTCCTCAATTCTGTGTGTATAGCATTCAATTTTTCTTCTAAATATTATCCACATCCAGCATGGCCATTATAGTTAAATGATTCTTTTAATCACACATTTCCCACTTCATCTCTGCCTCCCCCCAACCTCATTTTTACTTATATTATAATTTCCTAAATGTAAGCCATTTTGTTTTAAATGCTGGCAGAAAAAAAGAAATTATTCTTTGCAAAGGCAGAGATATCTGTTGTTACTTAGTGAAGTCTTCTTCAGTAGTCAAGCTCTCATTAGAAAGCTAACTTTCCAGAGTAGTTCAGAGGTGCCATTTAGAATGATTTCACGTTACTGAGCCAGTGCGCCGAATCATGACACCCTGAGGCTACTTGCCCTGGAGTGTCACAAAATGACACCCTGTCCTAATCATCACTAAATAATATGAACCCATAAGCCTGATCTTCATAGTCTAAGAGCACAGGCTGCTGATACACAGGGAGAGATTTGATTTTTTAAAATCATTTTTAATGACTTTTAGCTTATTGCAGTAACCAAACCTTCATATTTAAATTGGTTGCATTAGCTGTCACTGCAAACAAATCTGTGTTCGTATTTTTAGGTTTATTTCACAGTACTCCTCATTTGCCCATCTGTCTATCTACTTCTACTATATTACAGTACAATTCTGATAGGATATATTTTTTTAAGTTTTTTTTACTGTTTATTTTTGAGAGAGAAAATGGCGAGGGGCAGAGAGAGAGGGAGACAAAGAATCTGAAGCAGGCTCCAGGCTCCGAGCTGTCAGCACAGAGCCCGATGTGGGGCTTGAACTCACAAACCATGAGATCATGACCTGAGCCAAAGTCAGACACTTAACTGACTGAGCCACCCAGGTGCCCCAGGATATATATTTTTTTAATCTCTGTTTTAGAGAGAATGGTAACAACACAAACTGAAAAGGCAAATAAATAAACTCTAGAAAAGAAAAATCAATCTAGATTCTATGAAGTATAAGTAACCAAAAAATAAATTAGAAAAGTAAAAAGAACCAAAGCTATTCAAGTAATAGTCTTCAATATTTTTGCTTTTTAAACAAAAATTTATATTATTTTTATTGAAAACTGCACTGAATTCAAATATCGCCTTTACAGGAAACAAATACAGTAATGATAATTCACACTGAAACAAAACACTAAAACAAAACCTATGTCTGATAGTTATTGTTTAAGTTTGTTTTTTGGTCACAAATACAGGTATGTACCTATACAAAGGCTCAAAATAGGCCATCTTTTTTTTAAGGTAATGATTCACAAAAGACTATAAATTTAACATGTAACTGGTTAATACAACTCTAATAATAATTATTCAAATAGTCACATAACGCATCTGAAATGTTCTTATAAAAAGTTTCAGGAAGAAAATATTTTCTTAATGTCTAAAAAAGTGAGTTTGTTCGTAGACTGACCATAAAAAGTGTTTCCTGAGACGTTAAAAAAATGCATCATTATTCTTCTTGAAACTTTTCAATTCAAAACTTTCCACAAAATAAAATAACTGAGGATCTGAAACTGAGAAAATATATTTGAGAAGAAACAATTTTTGAAACTTGATACTTTTTTTTTCATCATCCAAGGGTATCACTACACTTACAGCCACCTTGCCTATTCAGTATACAGTTCAGATGTTAGAGACACCTCTCCACAGGATCCTGTACTGTCTTCAGTGCTATCTCAGTGCTCTGCTTACAATTGAATATTTTGTAGTAATTTAACCTTCTTATCAGCAAAGTAGGTCACCAACCCTCATGTATCATAGGATGGGGATTTCCCCTTCATATTTTTATTTTGATGTTTGGAACTTGCTTTGCAACATTCTAGAGCAAAGCACACAGGACTTGCTGTGCCCAAGAGACTGATGAAGAAAAAAGATCTATTTATTACTTGTGCAGAGATAAAAGTCTTTAAAAACAAAGTTATTAGGAATTCCCAAGTGGCTCAATTGGTTGAGCATCTAACTCTTGATTTCGGCTCAGGTCATGATCTCACAGTTCACGGGATCGAGCCCCTCTCTCCAATTTCATGGTAATGAGACAACTTTTCATTAAAAAAGGGAAATTTATTTTAATGGCTCCCTAAAATGTACTGAGCTTTGATAAAGGTAATTATCAAACATCTCCCTAAACAATGTCTTTCTATGAGCACAGTCAGTTGAATTTTGTATGTACAGATGTTAGGATCTCATGGGATTTATTTCATTTTGAAAAAAACATATTGAGACAAGATAATGGTTTGCAATGTCTTAGCATTAATTGATTTTTTTCTTACCGTTTCTAACCACATCCTCTACCAAAATACTCTCTTGTAGTTTCTGTATCTTATAAGTTTCTTGTAAGTAGCGATGATCTTCAAATATTCAAATACTATTTTAATGATCTAATAGTTATGTTAAAGAAGTATAAAATAACATGAGGTATTAGTAATTATTATTATACATTGAATATTTCCTTGTGTTATAATGGCTGAATTATGATCTTTAAGAACATAGCCACAGCTGCTTTTTTCACATGTCCTATAAGCATATACCATAAGTTATGTCTACTGTTAGTGAGTGTACTATCTCCTTTTGACACTGATACCCCAAAGGTTTATGTGCTAATAAGTCATTATAATAAACCTATAAAAAATAGGGAACAATGATTTTTTTTACCAATCTAAGATTCAAGTTGAGCAATTATAATCATTTCATTTTTTTAACTTAAGAAATTTAAATTTAAATATTTAAAGATAAAATATTTAGTGGAATTAAATATGAAAGTATTTAAAACTAAATAGTTAAATGTAAAAGTATCTACAGAAAAAATTAGTGATTACATATTAGATTCAGATTTCAGTGAATAAAGTGGTCAAAAGGGGAAATCATTGAGAAATATTCTATCTTGTTATTTTTGTACATAGTAAAGACTACATTTATTTTCTAAGCAACAAAACAAAA
The DNA here is from genome assembly GCA_028646485.1 of Cryptoprocta ferox. Taxonomy (NCBI): domain Eukaryota; kingdom Metazoa; phylum Chordata; class Mammalia; order Carnivora; family Eupleridae; genus Cryptoprocta; species Cryptoprocta ferox. The sequence continues at coordinate 60,201,459 of CM053572.1, forward strand.
GAAAAACTAAAGGAGAAAAATATAAAATTTGAACCACCCTAGGCAACTGACTTCCAGAAGAATATGTAAGAAAGAATGTATTCCTAAGGCTATACCTAATTAAAATACAATAAAAAGTTATCCACATAATTTGGGTATTTTTAAGTATCACCTTTTTTTGAATAGCCAGTGAATAAAATGTTAGGTTTTGGAGCTTAATAACAGGATATAGCCCATATTTTACATTACCAGAGACAAAGAAAAAGCTGGCAGCAATAAAATGCTCAGTTCCAACCTGTTAATTCTTCCAAGTTTGAACTGGCTAATTACACAAATTGGCATGTCTCATGAGGATGTAGTCCTGTTTAAATATAATTACTCTTGAATTTTTGTGAAAAAGAGTGAATGTGGACACTAAAATTTCACAATCCAGTAAATGAAATATATTTGACAATTATTCCCTCTGGATGAGTATATTTGGCTAAACTCCGACTTCTATGCTTGCCTTAGGCTTATTGAGGTCAGACAAGTATAGAAATGGGTTGAATGTTCAAAATCCTAGAAACTTTTCTAAATACCCTACATTAGAAAGGGAGCAAACATAAAGTTTTTCTAAACTGGAGAATTGTATTCTGTATCACTATCACCTGAATTCTTAATCTGACAAGAAGATGAGGAAAGCTAAATAATGTTTATATCTATTTTGGAAGGAAGGAAAGGAAAAAAGGGAAAGAGACAGGGAGGGACGGGCAGGGAAAAGTAGGAGGGAGGGAGGAAGTTTACATGCTTTGCAGTTTCGCCATGATATGATTACATTTATCCTATCATATAGGATAACTACTATCAGAATCTTCATAGTAGGGGCCTGACCTAGGCAACATTGCTGTCACAAATTAATTTTTGAGGACTTTTTACCATGTATTCTATGTATACTTCATCAGTGACTTTTCCCCTACCAGTGTGTCTTTTCCTATGAAATATGTTTCCTCTCAAGTTAATTATGATGAAAAATAAGATGTTCACTAATATGGCTTGATGGTTACTTAGTTATTTGCATTTCACTCCTGATCATTTGAAAACCAAAATGACCCACAGATCCAAGGAAAGAAAGTTGTAATTAATTTGTTCCTCATTCACTTCCTGAAGCATACACTATCAGGCCGTGTTCATTGTCCCTCAGTAAACACCATTCTTATACAGCCTACAGTTTCTTCCTACAAACACCCGGGAACCTCTGCCTGAGGGCTTTCTTGGCCATAGGAGCATGTAACAGAGAGTTGATGCTTCCGCAGCAGCCCTCAGCTAATAAGATTGGGGGTTCTACATCATCTCTTAAAGAAAGGCAGTAGAAATGAGCCCACAGTGGTAACCTGCTCATTAACATAGCCTTTTTGAGAATCCTTTCCCTTTTTTTTTGTCTTCACTCTTCTGTTGGGGTTTCTTGGGATTACTTTCCAAATAAACTATTTGCACTTGAATATTTTATTTTATTTTATTTTATTAAATGTTTGTTTTTGAGAGAGATAGAGACAGAGCATGAGCAGGGAAGGGGCAGAGAGAGAGAGAGAGAGAGACAGAATCTGAAGCAGGCTCCAGGCTCTGAGCTCTCAGCATAGAGCCTGATGTGGGGCTCAAACTTTTGAACCTTGAGATCATGACCTGAGTCAAAGTTGAACACTTAAACGACTGACCCACCAGGGCCCTGAATCCTTATTTTAAAGTCTGCTTCTGGTGGGGAACCCAATCTAAGACATTCATTCTTTATCCAAGAATATTTAGTAAATTCTAGGGGCTAAGAAATGTGCCCAGCAATAGAAATCAAATATGAATCCTGAGAACAAGTAAGCAAATATTTTCAAGCAGGGAGCTATGTTATGGGCTTCCTCAAAATCACAGCATAAGAGATCACCTTCTATAATTAGCTCTGCTTGTTATTGTTCATCCTTTCTTCAGTCAAGATCAGATGGTGATTATCTGTGTTCAGGCAATTTTCTTCTTTATCAAGTCATGCTTTGTTTCCTCATCTCTCTCAGCACCTTTAACACTTCAACCCATTTACTCAATTTGGCCATCTCAATTCTCATTTTCACCCCTACCTCTGCAACATTCTCTTGGCTATTCTTTATGACAAAACAATATGTCACATGACAGTAGACAAAAAGACTGTGTCCCTGTTCTCATTTCCAAAACCTCCTTCATTGTCATTCACTTGGGTACTTTCCCCAATGGGGTGAAAGCAATTTCCAAATATTTAGCCATCTTTTTTTTTAATGTTTATTTATTTGGCAGGGGAGAGAGGGTGAGAAAGAGAGGGAGACACAGAATCCGAAGCAAGCTCCAGGCTCTGAGCTGTCAGCACAGAACCAGACAACAGAACCAGACACGGGGCTCGATCTCACCAGCTGTGAGATCAAGACCTGAGCCACTGCTCAACAGCCTGAGCCACCCAGGTGCCCCTGTTCAGCCATCTTTAAATGTCTCATCCTAGTTCCAGCATATCATTCCCATGACGAACTACTGACAAATATATTACATTTAAACTACAAATAGTTCTAAGATGGGCATTATTATATGCATTTCATGGATTAGAAGCCTGTGGCTTTCTATCTTGAAAGTTTTGATATTTCCATTTATTCTACGGTACTCATCCCATGATCATATACAAAGAATTTAAATGCATTTTTTCTCACATTCTTCTTTTTTTTTCCTTTCTCACACTCTTCTTAATCCTTCATGAGAACTCATAAAATGGTCAACACCCAAATGATTCTTCTGGCATTTCAAGAATTATATGCTTATATTTGAATCTCACTGACCCATTGTTAAGAATATCTTCAAATATGGGGCATCTGCGTGGCTCAGTCGGTTGAGCGTCCTACTTTGGCTCAGGTCATGATCTAGCGGTTAGTGGGCTCAAGCCCCGCATCGGGCTCTGTGCTGACAGCTAGCTCAGAGCCTGGAGCCTGCTTCAGATTCTGTGTCTCTCTCTCTGACCCTCCCCTGCTCACGCTGTCTCTCTCTCTTTCTCAAAAATAAATTTAAAAAAATAATATCTTCAAATAATGTTATGAGTAATAAGCTATAATCCTTGTGTGTCACTCATTGGTGATGTGTTGTCTCTGAATTCAGATGATTCCTGGAAAATTTTTTCTCTAAAAATACACAGGAATTTTTCCAAGGGCTCGTATGCCAGTTAACATCTCTGTTTCTTTCAATTATCCTTCAATATCTGTATCTTCAAGATCAATATCTGTATCTTTCAAATATCCTTCAATATTCTTTAAAATATCCTTTAAGATATTTGAACTTTCCGTCTGGGCAAGGCCACCTCCTCCATCAGGCAGATAATGTGTATCATACTGGCATCTGGGGAAATGCTTATGTAGTAATTTTTTCTTTGAGAAAACACTATGCTTTTAGATTGTATTTTTGCAGGCTGTTTATTTTTGGAGAACTCAAAAATAGTATATATTTTAATCTTTCTGCTTGTATGGGTGTTACCCACTGGCAGGTCAGTGACACCAAAAGAAAAAGGCATGGGAATGTGCTAAGCCTGTCAGGTGTGGGACATCCAACACATTCCTAGGAGGGTATGTTAATTGACATCTCGTTTCAGTTCCAGATTTTCTCTCTGTAAGTCGTATACATAGGCCAAAATAATAATTTGAAAATATTCCAGTTCAAATCACCAGTAAGAAAGCCACTAGTGCCACAGTGTTCGCAGTGCCGTGCATGTTTGTTTCAGCAGTATGAAGACACTGCAACAGGTGTGGAAAAGCAAATGGCCAAAGTTAAAACTTAGGAGGGGAAAGGAAGTATTCCTCTTCATGTTGTTTCTATAAATCCAAAAGGTCCTCAGATATTGAAGAGTTGGATTTATTGGCTCCTCATGTTAGGTGTTCAAAATGACCGGGGAAGGGAGCATCTGTCAGTGTCAGTGGTTCCAGACCAAAAGAAGATACTTCCTTTAGAAATGTTCATTCAAGATCATCCAGAAAAGAATGGGATATTTTTAGTAAGTCATTTACTTGTTATACCTCTAGAACTCTGAGAAAATGCTAAGACCAGTGGGATAACTTTGGAAGTTAATAAATTTGCAATTATAAAATAGTATATATAATTTGGAAAAGGTAAACACTTTTTAAATTCACAATTCAATAATAATCACCATTAATATTTTGAAGAATTTTTAGTTATTTTCCAGCATTTTTTTAAAATTTGAGACATAATTGACATGTAACATCATATTAGTTTCAGGTATACAATATAATGTTTTGATATTTGTATATATTGTGAAATGATTACCACATTAAATCTACTTAACATCCATTGCCTCAGAGTTACAAATTTTTTTTCCTTGTGATGAGAACTTTTAAGATCTTTTCTCTTAGCAATTTTCAAATATGCAATACAGTATTATTAACTTTAGTCACAATGCTCTATATTACATCCCCAGGACTTATTTATTTTATATCTGGACAGTTGTATCTTTTCACCACCTTCACCCATTTTGCGTACCCACCCACCGCTGCTTCTGAGAACCATCAATCTGTTCTCAGTATCTTTGGTTTTGTTTTTAGATTCTACTTATTTGTCAGATCATACTTGTTTTCTCTGTTCGACTTATTTCACTTAGCGGAATTCCCTCAAGGTCCATCCCTGTTGTAACAATTGGCAAGATTTCATTCTTTTTTTTATGGCTGAATGATATCCCATTGTGTATGTTTACCATATTTTCTTTTACCCATTATTCATTTATCCATTGATGGACACTTAGGGGGCTTCCATGTGTTGGCTATCATAAATAATGCTGCAAGGAGCACAGGGGTTCATATGCCTTTTTGAGTTAGTGTTTTCATTTTCTTTGAATAAGTATCTACCCGGGGAATTGATGGATCATATGGTAGTTCTATTTTTAATATTTTTGAGATACCTCCACGCTGTTTTCAATAGTAGCTGCACCAATTTATACTCCTACCAACAATGTGCAAGGCTTCTCTTTTTATCCACATCTTCACCAGCATTCACTATTGCTTGTCTTTTTGACACTAGCCATTTTAACAGGTGTGAGATTATATCTTAATGTGGTTTTGATTTGCATTTACATGATGATGAGTGATGTTGAGTACTTTTGCATGTACTTGTGGTCTGTGTGCATGTCTTCCTTGGAAAAATGTGTGTTCAGATCTTCTGTCCATTTTTTAAATGATATTTTGGGTTTTTTGCTATTAGGTTGTATGAGTTCTTTATATATTTTAAATATTAACCCCTTATTAGACACCTGATCTGCAAATATTTCCATTGAGTAGTTGCCTTTTCATTTTGTTGATAGTTTCCTTTGCCATGTAGAAGCTTTTTACTTTGATGTAGTCCCAATTGTTTCTTTCTGCTTTCGCTGCTTGTGCTTTTGGTGTCAAATTCAAAAATTAATCACCAAGACCAGAGTAAAAAAGAGCTGTGTTTTCTTCTAGGAGTTTTATGGTTTTATGTCTTATGCTCAAGTCTTCAATCCATTTCAAGTTAATTTTTGTGTATGGTATAAAACAATGGTCCAGTTTTATTCTTTTGCATGTGGCTGTCTAGTTATTTGAACACCATTTATAAAAAGACTGACCTTTCCCAAGTGTGTATTCTTGGCTCCTTTGTCTTGTATTAATTGACTCTATGTACATGGGTTTATTTCTGGACTCTCTACTTTGTTCCACTGGTCCATGTATCTGTTTTTATGCCAATATTTTGTTGTTTAAATTGCTTATAGCTTAAAAATATAGTTTTAAGTCTGGAAACATGATGCCTCCAGCTTTGCTCTTCTTTCTCAAGATTGCTTTGGCTATTTGAGGTCCTTTGTGGTTCCATACAAATATTAGGATTATTTGTTCTGTGAAAAGGCCATTGGAATTTTGATAAAGAGTGCATTGAATCTTAGATTGCTTTGGATAGTATGCATGTTTTTAACAATGTTAATTCTTCCAATCCATTAAAATGAAATACCTTTATTTTTATCATCTTCAATCTTTCATCAATGTCTTATAATAAGTTTTCAGTATACAGGTCTTTCACCTCCTTGATTAAATATATTCCTTAATGTTTTATTTTTTGATACAATTGTAAATGAGATTGCTTCTTAATTTCTCTAATAGTTTGTTATTAGTTTGTTGAAACACAACAGATTTTTACATACTGATTTTATATTCTACAACTTTACTTTTTTTTATTAGTTATAATAGTTTTTTTGGTGGAATGTTTAGGATTTTCTATGTATAATATCCTGTCGTCTGCAAATATTGATAGTTTTACTTCCTCTTTTCCAGTGCTGATATCTTTTATTTCTTTTTCTTGCCTAATTGCTTTGACAAGACTTCAGTACTTTGTCGAATAAAAGTGATGAAAGTGGCCACCCTTGTCTTATTCCTGATCTTAGAGAACAAGCTTTCAGCTTTTCACCATTGAGTGTGGTGTTAGCTGTCAGCTTATGTATGAGCTTTATTATGTTGAGGAACACTTGCTCTATATCCACTTTGTTCAGGGTCTTTATCATAAATGGGTGTTGAGAGATGCCTGGGTGGTTCAATCACCTAAGTGTCCAACTTCAGTGTCATGATCTTGCAGCTCGTGGGTTCAAGCCCCGCATCGGGCTCTGTGCTGACAGCCTAGAGCCTGGAGCCTGTTTCAGATTCTGTGTGTCTCTCTCTGCCCCTTCCTCACTTGTGTTCTGCCTCTCTCTCTCAAAAATAAACAGTTAAAGTAAAAACTAAAACATAAATGGATGTTAAATTTTGTCAAATCCTTTTTCTGTATCCATGGAGATGGTCATATGATATTTATCCTTCATTTCATTCATGTGATGTACCACATTGATTGATTTGCAGATGTTGAACCACTCTTGCATCACTGGAATAAATCCCACTTGACCATGGTGTATGATTTTTTTAATGTATTGCTGAATTAAGTTTGCTAATATTTAGTTGAAGATTTTCGCATCTGTGTTCATCAGAAATATTGGTTTGTAATTTTCTTTTTTTTCTTGTGGCATCTTTGCCTGATTTTGGTATCAGGGCAATGCCTGTCTCAAAAAAAAATGGATTTGGAAATGATTCACTCTCCCCTACTGTGTTTCGGGAAGAGTTTGAGAAGAATTGGTATCCATTTTTTTAAAATGTTTGGTAGAAATCGCTAGTGAAACCATCTGGTTCCAGACTTCTGTTTGTTAGAAGGTTTTTGATTACTGATCCAATCTCTTACCAGTAACCAGTCTATTCAGACTTTTTATTCATAATTCAGTTTTGGTAGGTTGTATGTTTCTAGGAACTTAACTCTTTCTCTAGGTTGTCTAATTTGTTGGTGTATAATTTTTCATAGTGGTCTCATGATGCTTTATATGTCTGTGATATCAGTTGTAACATGTCCTCTTTCAATTCTACTTTTATTTATTTGAGTCCTCTGTCTTTTGTTCTTAGTAAATCCAGTTAAGGTTTGTCCATTTTATCTCTTTAAAAGAAAAACAGTCTTAGTTTCATTGATCTTTTCTCTTTTCCTTTTAGTCTCTATTTCATTTGACTCTGATCTTTGTTATTTCTTTCCTTTTACTAAGTTTCAGCTTCATTGTCCTTCAGCATATTTTAATATCATAACTGCAATCTTATTGTAAGCATAGTTTGGTAACCTGCTTCTCACTATTGTAATACCAATGTTTTATCATGCTTTTGTAAATTTTAATGACAGTACAATATTTTATTGAACAGAAGTACCATGGTTTTAACAAATCTTTTACTGATGTTTTTAAGTTCTTGAATTTCAGATAGTGTCATGATAAACACATTTTTCCATGAAGGCCTTGTAAATGTCTGATTTGTTTCTTAAGATTAGCTTCCAGAATTGCAAATACCAGTTCAAACACTGTGAACAGTTTGAAAAATCTAAAAGCATAAAGCTAAATTGCTTTCAGATATGTTTTCTAATTTACATCCCCACCAGCTGTGCATGCAAATTCAGAGACTTTTCAAAAAGATCTAGGCCCACTCCACACTAATTCTAAAATAAATTATTATAAGGAAAAAATTACATTTGCCATTAAATGCTTTTTAATGCTTGATAATGCTTTCAAGTTTACTTCAAGTATATAATTATAGAATTTTATTTTAATGATACTGGTGTTATATGTTTTCAAAGAAGCAAGGAAGGAAGACTTAAATGCATTTTAGAAGATTCAGCAAATTTATTATTCAGTAGTTATATTTACTTTGTAATACATCAAATTAAAAATATATCTAGAACAGGTATATATGTCTTATTGAAATTAAAGCATAATGTATATTAATTATATCCATTTATAATTGTCATGTCTTAGCTTTCCCCATGTGGTCAAAACTACAATTTGCTTGGTATTATTCTTTCTTATGTAATACAATTCCCAATTACAGCATTCTCATGGAGAAAATTGGCCCTGTTGGAATGATATGCCTTTATGTCATTTCCATAAAGACTTTGTGGTGAATATAAGGTCTTCTTGAACACTTTCGAGCAATTTTATGATGCCATAACCCACTTCATTGTAGTATTCACTTAATAAATAGCTAATGAGTCCCTTCACCATGAAGGCACAGTACTAGAAACTGAGTAGACAAATATGGAAATACCTTGATCTAGAGTGGAGATAGGGAGCTATAAACAATACATCACGGGAGCACAGGAAGCACATTTCAATTCACCAAGAGATATTATTTGAGCTAAGACTTGAAGGATGAGAAGTTGGTCAGAGAATAATGGAAAAACATTACAAGCAGTAAGAACAACATATGGAAAGATGTACAGATTTTTTTTTTTAAAGCCCAGTGCTTTCTAGGAGCTATAGGTAGTAAGTATCAGTGAGTAAAACAAGGGTTGAGCTGAGGAGGTTTGGAATAGATACAGGGCAGATCAAAGAAATTTGCATGAAAAATTTTTGTGTCATAATTATAACTCTGTAGTCTATGTAATAAATATTTTGGAAATAGGGAAAGTTTGTAGGTAATGACATTTGGGAAGTTATTATATGAGCCCAGCAGAGACACTAGTGTTTGTGTTTCAAACAAATAAGGGAAAATAAGGTAACTTTTATGAGAAAGGCAGCAAAAGCAATAAGACTTAAGAATTGATTAAATATGGAAGATGTTGTCCTAAAACCAATTTTGTAAAAATTACCTCAGTGATGGATTATCCAGTAAGATCTCATTAGCTCATTACAACTCAAAATGTTAATTTGAATTGTTTCAAGTCTGAATTACAGAATATTTGCCTGTAAGAGAAAATTTTAATATACGTAGGCACAGAGTTTGTCAGTCACACTTTGGTGGTATTCAAAAAAGAATGAAAGGGACCTTCATTCACATGGGGAGTCCTTAGTATCGGACAATATTATTACCAAACTTAAGATGATGTATTAGTTTGCTAGGGCTGCCGTAACATAGCACCACCGACTGGATGGTTTACACAACAGAAATTTATTTCTCACAATTTTGGAGGCTTGAAGTCCAAGATCAAGATCTCAGGAGGGTTGATATCCTCTGAGGCCTCTCTCTTTGGCTTGTAGATGGCAGTTTCTCCTGGTTTTTCTTCTGTGTGTGTCTGTATCCTAATCTCCTGTTCTCTTAAGGGCACAAGTTATATTGTATTGGGGCCTACTTTAATGGCCTCATTTCACCTTAATTATGTCTATAGATCCTGTCTCCAAATACAGTCACATTCTGAGGTACTGAGTTAGGATTTCAACAGAGGAATTTCAGAGGACGAAATTGAACCTATAATAGATATGAACTGGAATAAAGATTTCAAAAGGTATTTTCATTTCCATATCATTACAATAAAAAATTAAGAATGAATATCATATGAAGGACATTACATAAATTAAGAAAATTTTAGTGAAACAATTTCCTAAAATTAAAGCAACTAAATTCAGTGTACCATTCCCAGTTAATGAATAAGAGAGTGTCGTTTTTTTAAGTTTATTTATTTATTTTGAGAGAGAGAGAGAAAGAGAGAGAGAAAGCAATCATAAGCAGGGGAGGAGCAGAGAGAGGGAGAAAGAGAGAATTCCAAGCAAGCTCCATGCTGTCAGCACACAGCCCCACTCGATCCCACAAACTGTGAGATCGTGACCTGAGTGGAAATCCAGAGGCTTAAATGACTGAGCCACCCAGATGCCCTGAGACTGTCTTCTTAATACTGATTAATATCATTTATTTATTTATTAGAGAGGCCTAGTAACAACAGAAAAGAAAGAAATTTTGAAGGTATTTCATTATATTCCACAACGCTTATCAAAATACTGACCAAGTTCATCGTATACTTTCTGTTTACTTGTCAGAAAAATTGGAATATTATCTATTCAGCAATGGGAAGTAAACTGGAGACGGCTTTGTAGTTATTGTTCAGATGGCTTTATATCCACAATTATAAAGAAGCAGACTTTTTATGAATCAAGATTTGTAAAGACCAGAAATAATCACTAGTTGGAGAATGTGTCTACAGTGTGCTAAAGCAGGTGAACTGACACTAAATGGAACTTCACTTTGGAACTTAAGATTGATTGAGATTGAGAAGAGCTAGTGTCAGGTGTTAGGTTTTAAAAGATTTGGGAGACTGTTTACCAGTTGTTGTTGTTGTTTTTAATTTCTGTATTGGAGCACTTCATACTATGCACTAAAATACTATAGCAGCCTAAAATTTTGTAACTTTTTTCCTAAACAAAACAAAATGTCACACCATATCTGGATACTTACACAAAATAAATGATAAGACATTCTGAGCAAAGAACGTGACCTAGTAACGCTTATTGTAGCACCATGGAAAGCAAGAATTTCAGGTCTTACTCCCACCTGTTTCACTTCCTCTCAAATTTAACAACTTTGTAGTCCTCCCTCTCCCTTTGTAAGAAAACCGTGCAAATGAGTAGCTATTTGTTTCACATTTTGCGAGGGGGGTGGGGCAGAGGTCAAAGCTGGGGATGGGTATAGAGTGTAGCATCTGATAAGAATTCTGAGATTTTCGAAGTATATCTCTCCATAAAATACAGCGATGAAAATCAGCAATTACCCAGTTGCTAGACAATGAAAACAGCAAACAATAACAACAAAAAGAACTACGTGAGGGTGTGGGGGAGTGAAAAGTAGTATTTATGTATTCCTAGTCTGAGTTAAATAGTGTGTTAGATTATTTGTATGCTCTGTGTAATTTAGTCTTTAAAACGATTAAAAAACTAAGGCTCAGAGAGGTTAAATGATTTTCCCAGTTTACTCTGGCCAACCAACAGTGGAATTGGTATTTACAGTAAGTCTGGACTCCCAAGTCATGCTTACATCCCCAGTTTGGTCAATTCCCAGAAGGCCAAGGTGGTCAATTCCACTGCACAAATGTAGTCAGAATAATCAAGAGAGCCAAAGAAGTCATATTTGTTCGGAATAAACAACTCAATCTGGAAACTACTTAATATAAGATCGGAAATAAGATTTCAAAAGAAAAGAAGGAGGAGAAGAACAAGAACGCGAAACTAAGTTTTAGCGAAGAGGGCAAGTGAGTGATTAAAAATAAATCTCTCATGATTTGCTCCCACAGGCAAGAAAAAGAATATTTTTCAATCCTGCTTAGCGTCAAGTAATCTGAGTTATTTAAAGTATTATAACCAGTGGACAAAGCAGAGAGTTTATTATATCCTTTCACAAGTGACGACTTCTCAGAAGCAGGAAACGTACATGACAAGGGACCAAGTTATCCATGGTCCAGGGTGCAGCCTTCTGTGAGGTAGGAACAGAGTGCCACGGCTGCACCTCATGGGTGTTGGGAATACTGTCCTACACAGCAAGACCAGGCCGCATATTTTCCATTCTGGCTGGAAACAAGAATATTTACAGTCCTAGTGGGCACTCAAACACAAGCGGAGTTCTGAAGCCAAAGAGAAACTTGTGCGCCATCCAGGCCAGTGTGTTACAAATGAGAGTCATTGTCTGTAGACACACCAGTTGTTCAGCGCAGAATCCCAGATTATAGAGCTCAAGATTTCTGAAATCTACTCCTCCAAAATAATTTGCAAAGTAGGGCATCATTACCTAAAGATAACAGCATCTGCAGAAATACTTACTTAGCAACTAAATCACAAGGTCTTCCTCAGAGCTTCCTTTAGGCTAGAAATAGTCCCTGCTTAGCCAGCTGGCCTGAAAAACTAACGACAAACATAAAAACCAGAAAAATTACACAGCTCATCCTATCCCTGCCTCTACTACTCAGAGGAGTATCTGTAGCATGTGTTTGACACTGAGGATTATAGAGCTCGTGGAAGGAGGAAATGCCTAGATTTTCTTCCTATGTGCCATGTCTTCATGCACCTTTCTAGTTAATCAAATGTACAACTTTTTATTCAACTGCTTTTTTTTTTCTTTCCCGATTTAAGGCTGGTGATATTTGCAAAGGCCATGATAGCCATGACTGATTCAGTGGCCTCAGCTCTGCTGCCAGTGAGCCCAGGCTGACCACCAACACTCAGTGTTACTGGTAACTACAGAATCTGGGTCCATGGGCACACTGAGTAATACCGATTTACCGGTAGCCTAAGAAATCTCAAAGGACACCTTCATGTCCTGCCTCTAGAAACATGTTTTAGAAGCTCTTGTTGCTGCTATCCTAATTTCATCCAGTTGTTTTCCAAATTGATTTACGAAGAAAGAAAATACTTCCATATTAATGCCATACTGATTATAAAGAAAAAAATAAGCTTTTGTCAGATTTATCCCTTTAATTTACAAGCTGCATTTTAAATTTACACATGAGCCCAGGAAAAGAGACAATAATTCCATAACAAGGATCTGTGAAAAACATTATTTCTTATTTACTTTGACCTAAACAAATGGGCAGAAGGACTCTTCTAACAGAGATTCTTGAATCACTCATATTATCATATTTTCATGGAACACTAATTATATTCAAGATATTATCATAGGTGCTAAGGAAATAGGAAGATGTATGAAATAAAAACCCTGCTTCCATGAATTCTGGTCTGAGTAAATTTAATTAACACATATTTAAAATGCAGTGCAGATCAGTATATTAAAAGTAGCCTGAACACCACGTGCATGGTTCAAATGATTTACCGACTAGAATTACTCAAGAATTTTCTCCCGAGAGCAAGAGTCTATGAACCGCACCCACAAGCCATATCAATCTGGTACATTTTTTTAACATAGCCCATGAGCTACAACTACTTTTTATATTTTCAAAATATAAAAATTCAAAAGAAGAATAATAGGGGCTCAGTCAGTTAAGCATCTGACTTTGGCTCAGGTCATGATCTCGAGGTTTGTGAGTTCCAACCCCGTGATGGACTCTATGCTGGCAGCTCAGAGCCTGGAGCCTCCTTCAGATTCTGTGTCCCCTCGTCTCTCTGCCCCTCCCATGCTCATGCTCTGTCTCTCTCTCTGTCTCTCAATAATAAATAAAAATGTTAAAAAAAATTTTAAAAAGAAGAATAATATATCATGATGCTTGCAAATTGTTTGAAAGTAAAATTCCAATGTGTACAAAGTCCTCTTGGAACACAGCTACCCTCATTCCATACATTTTGTCTATGTCTGCTTTCTTGATAAGGCAGCAGAATTAAATGGTTGCTATAGAGACTGGCCCAGAAAACCTGAAATATTTACTATCTGGTCCTTCACAGAAAAAAATGTATCAATTCCTGACCTCAAGGATCAAGGAAATATTTATGATCCACCTGTATTTTGAGTAGAATCTTGAAGGACATGGTAGAATACATATTGGTAGAATAGTGAGAGGGTGACTTTTTAAGAAAAGGATGAGCAAAGCATAGCGCTAGGAAGATGTGCAGCTTACTCAGAAGGCAGTGAATACATCAGTGTTGCTGGGGAGAAGAGCTTGTAAAGAAGGCTAAGAAGATATCCACTGAAAAGATGTCCAGTGTGGCTTGAGGAAGGTGAGGAGGAAAGAAGGGCTTCATCCTATCCCTACACCCCAAACCACTTCCATCTTTCTGTGAAAAATAAAAACAATTAAGATTAAACACATACACGTACACACACACACAAACACACATACACACAGAAGAGTGATGTATTCAAAGGAAAGTTTTTCAAACTAATTTGGTAACAACATGTAGGTTGGATAGGAGGTTGTGGGAAGAGGAGAAGAAAAAAATAAGGGAGGCTGAAAACAAAGATTTAGATAAGAGATCCTTAAATAGTTCTGCTAGTGAAGGAGGAAGAACCACGTGGCTGCCTTTTTAATGTCTGTATACCCAGAGATCCACTTAGAGGACACACTTAATATATACGGCTTGGAGAAATGCCCAGATGGATAAAAGGAAGGAGGGAGGGAAAGAGGGATGGGAAAAAACTTGATGGATTTTTGTCACTTGACTGAGTGAAGTAAAGAAAAAACACATGACCCAAGCTTAGAGTTTAGCTTTAGCCATGTAGTTTTAGGTAACAAAGAAGCGTTCACAAGAAAGCATTTAGCAGCACTTAAAAGGGTGAGCTGCTAGATCTGTAGCAAGAGCAGAATGGAGACAGGGATCACAAGAATCTATCTACTCCTTCTGAGATCAGCTGCAAAGAGTCTAGCAGTCCTAACCAGCTTCTCACAAATAATTGGTAGGAACTTATATTTATCTTAGGATAGGCATGCGGCTTTGTAAACCTTCAAGAGAAAGTTGTAAAGACAGTCTGTCACTGTGTCTAGCAGGTTGCAATCTTTACTAAAGGTAACCTTATTAACACAACAATCATTGACCTCAGAGATTCCACCCCCAGGTCGTGACTTCCATCAGCTACAGAGAGAGACACATCAGTGCACCCTTCTCTTATTTCCAAACAGATGCTTGCTTCTGGAAAATTATAATGCACACTAAATGAATGGCAGAAAATACTAGTTTCGCTTTTTCCCTCACCCGGATATCTCTTAAATAGCATGTAGGAAACTGGTGTTAAAAAGTGTGCTTCTAAATGTTCTGTTTTTATTTGCAAAGTTACCCTGAAACACTTCTCTGATCATGCCCATTTCCAGCAATTATCATTTTAAATTATGTTTTAGCAACTAAATGCCTTCAGGAGCACAGAAAAGATCATATAACAATTTCATGGGGTGACACACTTTGTATGAACTGCATTGAAGGCAAAGAATTGCAATAAATAAAGTGGCTTTTCTCCCTAACAAACTTACTCAGCAACACACGCATATATCTACAGAAACTCGTAGGCAGTTGCACATATCCTGATGAACACTGGCCTTTCTTGAAACATATGCTTAGCCATGGAATCTAGAAAAAGATCTCTCTGTGTTTTATAAGCATCATTATCAGAGCAATGGCATGCAAGGAATGAAAAATATCTCCACTAGGGATTTATGTTCATGAAGAACTCAGAAAACACAGAATCTGCACCTGCTACAAGATAATATTGGGCTCGCAAAGCAAAACAAAGATTTCAACACAAAGCTAAAGATATTTACACCGGTCGGGAGGTTTACTGAACTGAGACATGAAAGAATGAAAACCAAGTAACTTCTTATAAAGCACCCAAAGTCCGGAATATTAAGACACCAGTAGATACAAAGAATTTAGATTTGTGCCCGAAAACAATAGAAAAGATACTATAGATCAGATTTCAAAGGAAGGAAGGGCGGAACAGGGCCTGCCAGTTCTTACCATTCATTCTGCCCACATACACATCTTACACTCTTTCCTATTTTTAATTGCAGTAGAAAAGGCCTCAGATTCTATTCTCTGGTAGTTCTGTTATGAATAGCATTGAGACCCTCAAGGATGGCAATAAGAACCTAAAATTATTTTCTAGGTCTTTATCTACAGCATGTTACGTACAACACGGTTCATGCTGTCCCCAAATAAAAACATGACGCTTTCCACCTCCACTCTGCAACTGAGGGCCCACCTCTCAGCTTTATGACTTGAGAATGAAATGTACAGCAAGCCTTAAAGCTGCCAGCTAAGGCTCATAGAAGGTCCGTGTGTGTATTCCTGCTTCAGTGCTCTTATCATTTCCAATAATAATGCCTTGAATTTAAATAGTAGCTTTCCTCCAAGGAACACAGAATGTTCTCACATATATGAGATATATATATATATATATGTATATAACTTTATTCAGTCTTACTAATTCCCTATAAACAAAGGAAGGTAAGGATTTGTTGATTCCATTTTAGATGGGAGAACTCAGACACAGTCAGTTAATAGGAAACCAAAATGATGCCAGAGCACGCATGATCTTTTAGCCTAGATTTTTAATTCAAAATCCAGTCTTCTATGTGCTAACTTATAATTATGCAAAACTTATATCCTGCAGGTGGTAGCTTTTTCTTGGTTGTTAGGAAAAGCCTAAAGAATTAAAGGTAATTCCTGACTGCAAGTTTGAATACAAATCATCTTCATTGAGATATAACAAGCCCACTATTTCCATCATTGTCGTTCCAATATCAAATTTTCTCCTGTAAGAAATAATATTTGGCTGTGTAATGATTATGTAAATCTAGTTGCTCTCTTGTATATAGTGACTTTCAGGATTTTTTTTAATGTTTATTTTTGGGAGAGAAAAAGAGAGAGAGCAAGCACGAGTGGGGAAGGGGTAGAAAGCAGGGTGGACAGAGGATCTGAAGCAGGCTCTGTGCTGATAGCAGAGACCCCGATGTGGGGCTTGAACCCACGAACTGTGATATCATGACCTGAACTGGTCAGATGCTTAACCAACTGAGCCACTCAGGCACCCTGAGACTTTCAGTTTTCAGTTTTCCTGTTTTCATAACTAAGGAGTAAACTTAGAGTGAGAGATCTCAGATCTTCTTCAACCCTGAGCAAGTTCTTAAGAGCAAATAATAAATAGAGTCATATTAATTGTTAATGTGCTATTCCACAGGTCAAAAAATACTTCTCAGACAGGATTACTGAAGAACCAAAGCTGTGTATAGATAGGCCTGAAGGTGTCCAAATGGAAACAAAAAGGGGAATAGGAGGTGTTGTGCAGATAAGGGAATAGGCAGGGAGCCTGGCAGCTCAGTCCAGAGAACATGCAACTCTTGATCCTGAGGCTGTGTGTTCAAGCCCCATGTTGGGTGTAGAGTTTACTTTAAAAAAATAAAAAGCGAATAGAACCTGTGGCTTTAACAGCAAGCATTAGAAGAGAGAGAAGGGACAGAAGTTGATGATGTGACATATGACATGACCAGGACGTACTGCATAGGGGAACAGGCAAGAAAAAATTATTTTAGAAGAAAAGACTGTGACCAATGTGTTTCAGATCCAAACAGATCCTTTATAGAAAACCTCTGACAAAGACTCATCATTACTGTGATGGGCACTTTCCACAGATTATCTCATTTAAGGTCATGGGGCACCTCTCGACTAGGTGCTATTTTGCTCGGTTTATAACTGAGAAATTAGGTTAAGAGATGATACTTGATTTACCACAGGTCCCACAACGGTTACTTGATTAGAGTCAGAATAAGAGCCTAGAGTTATCTACCTCCAAAGCTTGCTCTTAACCACTCTGCCATGCTGACTAATTTTGAGGGGAAAACAAAAAAGATTAAGCCTTTGAGAAACACTAACAAGGACTTTTTCTCAAGGATTTTATCTTTCATGCCAGTTCTTCTAATGCTTCTCTCTTTCTCTTGAACTTAAATACTCCCGCATTTACTAAGGAAGGGTTGGGTCACAAATACATTCACATATTATACCTATTACTCATGTCTCACAGGAACCCGAAGGGCAACTCTGTCCGTGTAATTGTGAGCAGAGGCATAATTAAGAATTTCTAGAACCTGAGTGGCTCCAAGATTTATATTCCACCCCAGCCCACTTTTCTTTATGCCAATTATAGAACACACACATACCAAACGCCAGTAAGTCAAGAACATTCACAGATCATGTGCAGATCTGTGAGGTAGGAACTGGCCAGCTCTGTGCCCTACTCAGTTTTGTCCCTGCTGGATTCAGCCGTTCCTACTCATCACTAGCATCATTTTGCCATCGGTAGAGAGAAAAAACATATTCACATCATTCCCCAACTGGCCAATGGAATAACTAGTTGTCATTAAAAGCTACCTCCATTAGTAAAATCTCTAAAGTGTGAAGTACAGCACACAAAGCCAATCACAGCCTTGCTTTCTTCCCTGCTTTCTCTCCCCTCTTCTCTTTTTACATCCCACCAAACATGTGAGATTACTTTCTAATCCATAACTACACCATGCTCTTTCATGAACCTGGGTCTTTAAAAACGCTGTTATTCTTTCCTGGGTGCCTTTTTCAATCTGAGCTAACTGGCAAACTGTTCATCATCCTTCACGATTCAGCTCGGGGAGCATGGGTGTCTCAGTCAGTTATGTGTCTGACTCTTGATTTCAGCTCGGGTCATGATCCCACTGTTCGTGGGACCAAGCCCCGCTGTCAGCACAGAGCCTGCTTGGGATTCTCTGTCTCCCTTTCTCTCTGCCCCTCCCCCGATCACATGCACTCTTTCTGCCTCTCAAAATAAATAAATAAATAAACATTAAAAAAAAAGATTCAGCTCAAAAGTCTAAAAATCCTCCTCTATTTTCTGTACTGCCTTCCCTCTTCTGTGCTCTCCTGCAACTGGAGAGTGCCTCTATTCTAGTTCCCGTGATATCACACATTGGAGTTCACATCTCTGTCTCCCCAGCAAATGTGTGAATCCCAGCAACCAGAGTCCAGTAAATAATAGGTTGTGGCTGGATGGCCCATGAGTGAATGAAGGAGTGAGCATATGATCCTAGGCTTTTCCTCCAATGCTTTACAGTTTTACTTCTGACTTGTAAAACTTTATGCACATATTTTAGTATTACTGAAAGAATCACTCCCCATGAACTCAAATAAAAGCTGTGAACATTGGTATTTATCCAAGAGAAAAAAAAATTCTCCTTGGGCGATGGGCATTAAGGAGGGCACTTGTTGTGATGAGCACTGAGTATTTTATGTAAGTGATGATGTGCTAAATTCTACTCCTGAAACCAATACTACAAAACTATATGCTAACTGGCTAGAATTTAAACAAAAATTTGGAGGAAAAAAAGAAAGAAAAAAAATTCTCCTTGAGGTCAGGGGGATTATAGAATGGCTGAGCTCACAAGACCACAAAGAGGTGGAAGAATAGGAAGGAAGGAAGTGACTAAGAAGGGCAGCAACTAACTGGTTAGCTAGTATCACCACACATATGAATGCTGGCTCTGATTTACATGAAGTTGCTTCAGCGCTAGGAGCAGCCTTCATTCCTTGTCTGGCTTTCCTTTTAGGTGACAGTGCTCGGCTCTCTGGCCCTTGAAGGGAGTAGCGAGACCTTCTCCTGCTGAGTCATCTGCCACAGTTCTCTCTGGCATCATTCTCTCCTGAGAATATATTTCCTCTTCCTCTTCATCAACATTGTTTTTCTTGATGAATTCTGCAGCTCTTGCCATTACAGTGTGTAAGTACCCTTTGCTCTTAGAAACTTCATACTGTGCTTAATGAACATTTTGTCTAAAATATTTTCATGGTACATTCTCTGATATAGCCTCAAAAATTATCTTAAGAATAAAGAAAGAGATAAAAAAAAAAAGAAAAAGGAAATACACTCCTAAGAGCAAGATGATTTGAGGTATTAGCTATTAAGCTATCTGTGTTCATTGACTTTATATTTACAATTAAGACTTCAACATTTTACATAAGCAGAATTTACTATGGGGAAACAGAGTAATCGAGAAATTTTATTAAGGGTATTTCATGATCCATCAACCAACAGTATCCTGTCACTATTCTGTGTGAACATAACAAACTCAAGTAACAGTGATTTCCTCACTTCTAGTTGTTCATAATCTACAGGAAACACTGCAAAGTGATAAGAGAGAATAGAGATAATCTATGTAATGGGTATAAATCTCATTTTACAAACATATAGGCATAAGAAATATATTTATTATTTTCTATGATTATGCTTAATTATTTTGTACACCAAGCCCCCATCTTCCAAGCCAATGGAAAATCTGACCTTGGTAATTCTTAGTCCTTTCTATCCAATCCTCTTACCTGAGTCATTGCAATCAGGGAAGACGGAGAAGTGGAGCACATGCTTCTGGTTATTGTTCATGTTTCGCCCTGTCCGCGGGACTCCTAGAACTCAGGGGTGCTAGCCAACCTCTGTGTCCTACAACAGATACAAGACATTTTTACATTCAGGTGGCTCTCTTTGCCTAAGTTCCTCAGGCAGCCGGTGTGGTGGCTTCCCTGTAGAGAGGCAGAATCATGAATTTTTTAAGAAGGCTAACTTTGGCATCCCTTAAATTCATATCCTGGGCATGCCATATCTCTGTGACCTCAGGAAAAATGTTTTCAATTTCCTAACCTTCAGATTTTCACCTGTAAGGGAGTAAGGGAGTGTACATTACGTACCTCACAGAGTAGCAAGGGCAAAAGGATGTCACTTAACGTAAAGTGCTTAGCCCAATGCCCGGCACATAGTGTTCACTAATAGTTGGCTGCTATTGTTATCAGTGCTATCATTGTTGTTATTGTCACTACGGACACCATCATGCTCAGGGCACCATTAGAAAGAGTAGGGATGCCCCCTCTGCTGCGGACCTACAGATCTCTTTCTCTTTGAATTACTGGACAAAACTACTGTTTCTCTATAGTAGAATTATGCACTCACATCCTTACCACAGCTTTGTGGAGACAAGGCTAAATGAGCTTCTCTACCTCTCAACACCAGGCTAGGCCGTCTGTCTTCCTTTGACCGATGGCTCAAGCATAAGCTTGAATGGACTCATACACTTGAGCAGGAGATCTGCCATGAGAAGAACATGCCTCAGTGGCAGCTCTAGCCTACGCTCCCAAATGAGGTATCTACAGCAGGCCTGAACCCAAAATGTACCCTGTGGCTCAGAGCCCAGCCTCTGGAGCCCAGCTTTGCCCAACTGAGACTCTTGAGAATAAAAAATTGTTGTTCTATGGCTGCCATTGAATTTTACGGTAGTTATTTTATAAGGTACTCTGGATTCTGAAACTTGGTGGCCTCCTCTTCACACTGATGTCTCTGCTACTGACAATCCCTACAAGAGGCAAGACCTCTGTTACTTTCTTTTTTTAAAAAAATTTTTAATGTTTATTTATTTTTGAGACAGAGAGAGACAGAGCATGAGCAGGGGAGGGGCAGAGAGAAAGGGAGATAACAGAATCTGAAACAGGCTCCAGGCTCTGAGCTGTCAGCACAGAACCTGATGTGGGGCTCGAACCCACAAACTGCGAGATCATGACCTGAGCCGAAGTTGGACGCTTAACCAACCAAGCCACCCAGGAGCCCCAGACCTCTGTTACTTTCAAAGGTACAAAAAAAGTCCTACATTCCTGGATGGAATACCTGAGGAAGTCTGTTAATTTGTCCCTAGGGAAAGAACAGAGGAGAATCAACTCATTTTTTGGGGAAAAAAAACCCAAAACCTCAACTCATAAATAAACTCCAAAGTAAATATTTCAGTATGGCAAATTAACGTTTAATGATGTAAATTGGGGCATTTTATTTTAGAATAGCTTTTATAGATGTTCTTATAAAATGTTTCTTTTCACAAAGTGGATTTGAGCCATACTGTAAGTATCCATGACTGTGTTTATGCAGAATTGTCGGTCTCATCTGTGGGTATTTGAAATGTAAAGCAAGGATAGAGAGGATGGTAAGAGGTTTTATGCCCAGTTCTTTTCAAGTTTATTTATTTTGAGAGAGAGAGAAAGCATGAGTGGGAGAGGGTCAGAGAAAAAGGAGAGAGAGAGAATCCCAAGCAGGATCTGCACTGCCAGTGCAGACTTGCAGGCCCAATTAAAAAAAAAAAAATTTAATGTTTATTTTTAAGAGAGAGACAGAGACAGAGAATGAGCAGGAGATGGGCAGGGAAAGAGGGAGACACAGAATCTGAAGCTGGCTCCAGCACTGAGTTGTCAGCACAGAGCCCAATGTGGGGCTTAAACTCATGAACCATAAGATCATGACCTGAGCCAAAGTCAGACACTTAACTGACTGAGCCACCCAGGTGCCCCTTATGGGCCCAATTCTAATTCCACTTCATGCTACTAAAAAACTGGAGTGGTGAAGGCCAGCACATGCCCACTTGGATGGCTGCATTCAAATAAAGCATTACTAAAGGCAGAAAACCCTATTGAGTTATGGTGTTACAGATTCCGAAGGCAGGACCACAACTTTGTGGCTAAGTGTGGAGCTTTCCTTGAATAGTGGTGAGCTCCAGCATGAAGCAAGAAATGAGGACTTAGGGCCTTGGGTTGGGGTGGACAGCATCTTCACTGTAGGCCTAGGAGTGTGGACAGGGTTGAGTCATGGATATGCTGGGACATTCCTGGTGAGCTGTCAGCCAGCCTGAAGCTGGACCAGGAAGAGAACCAAGGTCCCGTCTGCTCTCAGAGGAGCCACTTGTAGAGAAATAGGAAGTCACTATCTTTGTTGTTCTTTCCTTCCATGACACCCAAACTTTTAATAAAGTCTAGTCATCATTTTAACCTGGTCTCAGCTGTGCTGTGGGGAGTTAGGGAGATGTCTACCTCGTATTTCAAGCATTAGGTTGTGTGAGATCAAAAAGGCAGCACTGGTAGCTATCATTCTTGGAGGATAGGAGAACTGAGCCCATATGTTACATGGTCACATGAGCAGGACCAACAGCAAAGGCAGCAGTGTGATGAAGAGGCCACCTGCTCCTGAGCAGATGTGACACAGGACTTGGGAAAACTCGCAGAAGTAAAGAAGTCTTAATTCCAGTGATTAGGTTGCTCAATGCTCAAACTACAGTCACCAGAGAATTAATAGAAAGCATGATCTGATTTTATAGTCAGTAGGTGGCAAAATCTGGAACGTTGGATTGTAGCAATGACTCATTTTATCACAAAAGAACCTTTCCAATTTATAAAAGACTTCTTCCATAAAACGTCAAAGTAAGGAAATCCTATAAGAAAAATTGAGTGCAATCCAAAATATAAATTCTCAAAGATAAGCATGTATCTCACATTAAAACAATTTCTAACTTTCTAAACAAAAACTGACTTAAATGGCAAATAACCATTGAATTGACAGGGACATATGCAAAGAACGTAGATGGATGGGAGTTTTGTGGAGGCCATTAGTAAGAAGTTATTTAAATAAAATGTTTTTTTCAATGCCAAGAACATATTAATGAGAGAGAAGAAATCATATTGTTGGCTTTTTAAAGATGCATTTGGCTTCTCTCTTTAAAGACCACTCTTTTGAAATTAAAGCTACTGCTTTGAAAAAAAAATGTAGACTTTCAAAAATGCAGAATATTGTTTTTGGTTAATTATTTATAACAGTTTAAAACAGTTTGATTTCTGGAGCCAAGTTAATTTAAGAACTAGATTAAGAAAAAAAACACGCTTTGTCTCCCTGTTCTTAAAAACAAGATTTATCTGGTGCTTTTGAATGATGAAATTTAGGCTATAATTGATAATATTTAATATTAAGATACCTAAATTTAAAGATAGCCTTTAAACAAATTGACATTTTACTTACTTCAAACATTTGTAAAATAGAAACCTAACTAGACTGATTTTGTATACATGTGGTCCTTTTATTTTGCTTGAATTCTCACATGAGTAAGAAGCAGTTTCCACATAAAGTATGGCAAGGAAATGGTCTCCCCTTCTATGATGTCTTCAAGAATAAAGGCATTCACTTGACACTCAGGCCATTGCACTTTAAGGTAGCTCCCTTGGGTGCATATTGTATATTCAGGACCATCTTAAATATTGTAAACAAGAGAATGATTTTGTAGTACATAAAATAAGAAAACTTAATTTTGGTAAGGTGATTAATCTAATTTTCTGATACACATCTATTCTTCACAGAACAGATAATACAGACTTCATAAAAAGTCATTGAATCTTTGAAATGTGCTTCAGATCACTCTCTAAGCAAGCTAAGCTCTCAACATGTCACAATAGGACTGTCTTATCCAAGGGGGCAAATGGACATACTTTTGCTTCTCATAAAATGGACAAACAACTGCTAATTTGAATTTTAAATCTTTTTTTTATAAATTTTTAACATTTATTTACTTTTGAGAGACAGAGAGAGAGTGTGTGATCAGGGGAGGGGCAGAGAGAGAGAGGGAGACACAGAATCCGAATCCAAAGACAGGCTCCAGGCTCTGAGCTAGCTGTCAGCACAGAGCCCAAGGCGGGGCTTGAACCTATAAACCGTGAGATCATTACCTGAGCCGAAGTCGGACACCCAACCGACTGAGCCACTCAGGTGCCCCGAATTTTAAATCTTAAAGATCTTAATATGTTCTCTTCTGAGAAGCAATATTACTTTCTTGCTTTCATTCACAGTTAAGGTCCAAGGCTGCTCCTTATTATTTATCTCCTTTTTATTTGTAGAACATATGAACCTATTAGCACTGGATTGATTATAGTCCTGATTAGCACTGGACATTTGCAGGCCTTGTCAGAGCTATAAGTGAGAGGACACTGAGCACATAACTTCCTGAGAGCGCCAACACTCTTCTATCTAGAGCAACCTATATGTATACTAAAAGAAATTAATTTATTTTTTTTAATTTTTTAAACATTTATTTATCATTGAGAGACAGAGAGAGACAGAGCCTGATCATGGGAGGGGCAGAGAGGCAGGGAGACACAGAATCTGAAACAGGCTCTAGGCTCCAAGCTGTCAGCACAGAGCCAGACGTGGGGCTCAAACTCACAAATCGTGAGATCATGACCTGAGCCAAAGTTAGACACTTAGCTGACTGAGCTACCCAGATGCCCCTAAAAGAAAATAATTTAAAACCTATTATTTGATTTTCAAAAACTGTGTAAAAACTAAACATTCGTCCTAATACAGAATTTATTAAAATGTTTCTTTATCATTTCTAAAAAAAATACATCTTTTTGCAGCACAATGGTATCATCATAAATAGAAACAGCTGGGGAGGAATATCAGCAAGTGCCAGTGAAAAGAACTTCAGTGCATAAAAATGAAGTGTGTTAAAACTAGAGACTTTTCTATTATTGATGAAATGGAATGCCATGAGGAAATGCAAGGAGACAAGAGTAATAGCGAAGTCATGAATTAAATAGGAACTTAAAAGCAAGAGTTACTAGTTTCCCAGCACATGACATCTTCCTCCTAAAGTTTATTCAGTGGGGAATGATGAAATAGTACTAATGCTTCAAATAAATACATTCAATATAGAGAAAAATTGCTTCAATATCAAGATGTTAGGATGAGTGACATCAGGTACAGATTGCAGTTACTTTAACAACTTCTATACCAAAGAAATCTCATGGCTTCCTTGAGTCCACATGTGTAAGGGTTTTCTATAATATATACCTTCCTTAGACCAAAACAAAAATCAAACCTGTAGTTTATCTTGTCTGAACTTGCTTTGCCACCGATGATTTTTGCAACTGTGATACATTGTAAAAATATTAATACTGAAAAATAGTCTCAGAATGTTGAGGAGGTTAATTCAGACATATCCATCACCACCAAACGCACTAGTATCTATGGTTTTTGGATTTGGATTTGGATACAGTCTCTGTGAGGTCCTTGGAACTGCTCCCATAGCAGACACTTTGAAAAACTCACAGTGAAGGTAAAGTAGTTCTTCCTATATCTTTGTACCAGAAAGGGAAAGTGCCCTCACCTTCAATGAAATTCATTTTCACAGTCCATCAATCTTCATTTAAGTACCTTGAGAAAAATGAGATGTGTCTTATTCATTTAGAATTCCTCAGGGCCTAGTTCTCATGACATCTATTATTTAATTAGTTCTCATAAAAGCTTGTTGAGTAGAGTAGAAGAATAAACGAAATAAGTACAAATGTCTAGGATATTTTTATATACAATTTTCTCTATCTATAATGTAAGATAAACACGGTAGCAAGCGTTCAGTGAATGATCTACCAGAATCATGAGTCAAGTAACCAAAAGCAACAGGGTAAGATTAATTCACTTGGAGTCTATGCTTTTGAAGAAAATGAAGACTATTCAATGCACCATAAGAATCAAGGAAACTGAAAGTTAGATTCAGTGAATCATATCATTTTGGAGACCTTTCATAATTACTTCTGAAAGTTTTAGATCATGTTCCTACAGTTTGACAGGGTTTTTGTAACTCAACTAATAGATGATGAATAGAATCCTTTATTTGGGATGGACAATATCACCTTTAAATAATAATGACAAATAGGTTATCTTGGCAACTTGGCAAGAGACAGAAAAACCGTTGAGTATTCCAGGATAGTCATGATTAAGGTTGGGATAAGATAAATAAAAATAAATAGTTAACACAACTCAGTGAGACTTACCAACTGATCGCTGTACCTTCTGAGCACATTAATTTTTAGAGGTATTCAAGTTTTACCTCTCTTATTTTCACTGATCCTTCTGCCAAACTATACTTCCATCTTTGGAATTACTTTTCAGGCTATTGCATGCCTTCAAACTGCTTTCCTGCACATGCACAAAATTACTTCTACTCCTACGTATCTTCCCCGTCTACTGGACACGCTCGTACTCTCTAGGAAAAGCAGTGGTAGTGATAATAATAATGATAAAATATTGAAAGCAAACAAATAGATGGCACACTTAAAATAGTATAATGTGAAGAGGTGTTATTTCCAAAGAAATTATTCCTAAAGGAGTGAATGGGCACGTATTGAAACCACAAAAGATTATCAGGAACCTAGGGCTATTAGCTGCCAGCCAGCCACCACCATAGACTGAGAAGGATGAAGGAAGGAAGTTATTGGAAGACAAAAGGAGAGGAGAGTGTACCACAACAGGCTGCTTTGAGAAGACTAAAGACTTTCTGTGGTGGAACATACCCAGCCTGAGAAAGCCTCATAGCAAGAAGGCTGGGGAGTTGGAGACCATTGATGTAATGGAAATAGGGCAGCCTTGGTGTGGGAGAGGGTAGGGGGCAGTGAAGAAGGACAGAGAGTAGATTTGTAGGAGACAAAGAAAGTTGTGTGGCATGGCAACACTGGAAGAAGCCTGACCGCAGGAGAAAAAGTCACTCATTTGCAACAATAAATGCTTATCTTCCCTTGGCAGATGAGTGTGGGTATAAATGACCCTGGAAATAATGGGATTCTGCTCCCAGGGAATTCAACAAATATTCATTGGTCAGCAGCTACTATGTGTTAGGAATTATTCTAAACACCAGGGATTAGAATATGAATAAACCATGGATACTGTTCTGCAAAAGGTCATAATCTGGGAAGAGATTTAGGCCCATAAACAGATAATTACAACACAATATAAAAAATGCAGCCAATGAAAGTAGGAACTCCTTAAGGGCATGAACTGAATCATATTCTTTTTTTTATAAGTAGCACCTAGCAAAATGCCTGGCACATAGGCTAAATAAATGTGAAATAAGTAAAAGGTATAGTATAGGGATTGTACACAGAGATAAACTTGGAAAAACTAGCTGTGTTCTCTGATAAGTCCTCAGCAAAAGTAAAATGGGAAATTTTTGCAATTCACAGGTAACATTTTATTTCATCTATACAATTTTTTCATTGTTGATTCCCTAAAAATATTTAGTCTCCTTTTATTTCCCATATGCCAATGAAGCACTACACCCTATGTAGACAGCCTTTTCTCTATTTTTCTACTCTCAGTGAAAACTTATGCCACTCCTTAGGTCCCTGCTTTTGTCATACACACACACACACACACACACACAATGAATATAAATTATTTTTATTGCTAGTAAAACAACTTTTTTTGTAGAGGTACCTCCTCTATCTTCCCAATGTTTTGGATTGGTGTATTCAGTGTAGTCACTGAATGTGTATTCAGTGTAGTCACTTTAATCGTAGAAAATGGAAGTCATGAAAGACAATTCTCCCCAAATTTTGTTGTGTATATGTGTGTGTGTGTGTGTATACATTTATATACATTATATACATTTATTTATATATATACACACACATAAACACATATGCATATGTGTGTATATACATATATATGTATATATCTTACACATATATGTTTTAAACATATAACATATATTTTTAAATTGTTTAATGTATAATGTAGGTGAAAAAGAACCATAGAATCATTGGGAAAAAATGGTCTACTGAAAAGCAGTAGAAAAATTAGCTAGTAATTTGAGATGAAGGTAAATTTATAACTAATTCATGCCTCATATGACAATAATTTGACACTGAGTTGAGGTTTTAAAATAAAAAATAAAATGATAAAAAGATAAGAAAATTAGTACTATTTATGTTTATCTTAAGATAGGAAATTTTACTACAGAAGAGAATGACTGTAAACAAAGGTGGAAAATAAATGACAATGAGAAGATATTTGCAATAGTTGCAGTATATATGACAAAGGGTGAGTATCCATCATGAAACAGAGAAGAGGGCATTGCAACTAGGCTTGGAAGGTACCTGGAAAAACAGTGTTTGCCCACAATATAAATAATCCACAGGTGCATACTTTCTCTCTCCAGTGTTCTGGTTTAGTAAATAAATGAAAAACATAGGGCAAAATTATGCCAGTATTAGCCAGTGTGAACATATGAGGATATATCCAGGTTTGTGAGGAGCTCTTAACAAACCAAAAAGAAAAAGCAAACACTTCAATAGTAACTAAGTAAAGGCATGAATAAACAATTCATAAAAGCATAAGTGGTTAATAAACTTATGAAAAAATGCTTGTGTTTTTAATCTAACAAGTTAACAATGAATAAAAATGATAAAATCCAATTTGGGATGACATGTAGGAAAATAGATACAACTTACAAACTGTGAGTTCATGACCTGAGCGAAAATCAAGGGTGGGACACTTAACCTACTGAGCCACCCAGGCACCCCAAGATGGCCGTACCTTCATAATTGTCCATGGCACATGGGCATTCATTATACAGTCTTTCTACTTTTATCTATATATCTATCTATATCTATATCTATAACCATACTAAAAGTATTTTAAGCTGTTTGGATACTAACATCCACATTTTTGTAAGAAGTAAAGTTATATATGCATTAAAAAAGAACAGATGAGAAGATACCAAAAGTTAACAGTCGTTATCTTTGGGAAAATCTTTCATTTTATCCCCTTTGCTTCTTCATATATCCTGAAATTTTATAATGAACATAAATTATTTTTGTTGTTAGTAAAATAACTTTTCAAAACATGCATTCAGTGCCGTCACTTTAATCTTAGAAAAAGGAAGTCATGAAAGACTAATATATTTTTCCTAGGAAACACTTTTATCCCCAAATTTTTCACAATTTTTATATTTCTTTCCTTCATTCCACCTGCTTTCAATTCAGGAATATCAAGCACACTGCTCATTGGCTTAGATTAATTTTTCTTTCATATTTTGTTTTCTAATCAATTTCTTTTCTTCTTTCTGCTTGGTGTATCTCAATCACTAGCCACAATTACACATTATTAACTAAATCCAAAATTCTGTCCCATCATACTTTTATCTGAAACCAATGACAACTCATTTATAATATAAGGGATAAGCAACATAGAGCAAGATAAAAAATATGCCTTAAGATATTTCAGTTAGGTAGACAGCATTGTAATTGGTATTGTAAGCAGTCATGTTGGAATTGGCCAAAGTAAAACTGGGCTCTAAATGAATTTTTAGAATAGCAGTGGATTATATTTTTCCTTTGCACTTGAGCAGAGCAGAGTACTATAAGAGCAAAGTTTTACAGTAAAATGTTTGAAGAGACATGGCTGGGTCATTTGCTTTTCCTCCCCCAACCCGTCTAGTTTGTAGAATACTTGTTTTGTAATAATAAGAAGAATCTGGTTATTATCAGTATTATACCACAGCACTGTGCTAAGCATATTCCACCCATGATCTTTGATTCTCGTAACCACCTCTGCAGGCTTATGTTCGCACGATCTAATTTTGCAGAGGAAGAAACTGAGACTCAGAAAAAGATTAAGTATGTGGTTCAAAGTCTCACAGCCTGGATTCAAGTACTATTACTACCTTATGCCAAAGCCTGTTCTCTTTTGATTCCACCACACTGCCTTTATGGACAGAGCACGTGATGTGGATTGATAGGAATGAAATGGGAAAATAGTGGGGGTAGGAAAGCATATAGCAACATTAAAAGGAGAATAAATACTCATTTCAACTGTGATGGTTATTCTTATTCTATTTTCAGCAGTAAATGTGCACTATAACAACATTTTAAATGTACAAAGGCATCCCTCTTGCCATTTGCAGCATACCAATGTGTTCTAAGATGATTCATGAATTCCGAGATTATTAAAACTAGAAGGAATAATGGAGATCATCTAATAAAATCCTGCTCTCTTCTCTTCTGCCAAAAAAAAAGTAGTTATAAGAAAATATTGTGAAGTTCTTCTTTATCTATAAGCTCAATTGCTATTGCTGTTTATGATACGAAAAACAGTTGGGTGTGAATTTGAATTCGTTTGAAAATGCCAGTAGCATTCATATCTATACTCTAAGTGCAGTGAATGTCACGTGTATTCTAGTAACTAGGTTACAGTGGACAAGGGGTAAGGCACTGAACTTGAACTAGAAGCCTGGACCTTTGGTTTTACTTGTGTTTTCAACAAGTTGTGTGATTTTGATCACTTACATTGTCAGATTACTCAAAAATAGAGGTAATTGGACTGAATTCCCTTCTCTTGGACTCTTTTAAGAGAAAGAACTGTAGAATTCTAGTATTTTGGATGCACTATTTTGCTAACACACAAAGGGGTATTATGGTTAGACTTGGGAATCACCCGCACAAATAAAGTTTTCTTAAAATATAAGTAAATCTACAGGTACCTCCTCTATCTTCCCAATGTTTTGGATTGGTAAAGGAATAGCAAAAGCAAAGAAAAATTATAGCAACACTAGGGTAGAGTATCAATAGTGTCAGGTTACCCACAGTTTTTTTTATATAAATAGACATTTGTAACTCAGCTAAGACAGTGTAAACTTAATCAAGTAGAAAAGATAACAGGATGAGCTAGAAACTAATACTTTGGGATCTGAGGCAATCAATAATCAAAAAAGCCACATGAAGAGTCAAAAACTTTGATTTGTTTAGTTGGTTAAAGTGAAAAAATATGACCATACAGTATTTTCTGTATGTCTCCACTCCGGTTTTAAAACATTAACCTTACTTATTTTTGTGCCTCTATATTTGGTTCTATTTACCTATAAATGATACAACTTTGATTATTAATATTCTGCATCTACTTTTTAAAATCTAATTCAAACAAATCTGACAGTGGCTAAGTAAGTAGATACTCAAATATCTGATTCATGTAGTACCTGGGGGATGATGGCATTAGCTATACTTCCAAAGTCTTTGAGATAAATGGCCTCAATGTAAAAACATAATGCTATTTTTACATTGACATCACAGGTGGCTGGCACCATTGGAATCTGGAAACGTAAATCTGCAAATTTATCACAGTTGTGTTATTTGACAACTTTCACTCACCACTTTTGTTCATACATGCCTTACTCTTTGACTCAAATGACATAGATTGTAACACAGAGGACAAAGAAAAAATTAACAGTGGCTATGCCTGCTAAGTAGTGACACAGCTTATTTTGAGAATGGGAAAGGGCACTCTACCTAAAGACCTGTTTACTCTAGAACATTGCAATTTTCCTTTAAGTTTGAAGTCCTTTTCTACTTTAAATACTTACCTCATTTCTCTTTGTTTTCGTATTACCACATCAAATTCTCAGGTATGTTGTAAATACAACTAGAAGTCATGAGAACCTGTTTATCCACCTTACTTATTGATTAGTAATTATTCATCTGTCTAGCTAAGAAGTACGAGAGGGCTTATTTTTCAGAGTTTGAAATCACTGTTCTGATTGATCCTCTGACAATAAAGTCAAACACAGAAATTTGCTTTAGCCTGGCAATTCTGTAGTCCATAATGTTATGCTCTAATGTACTCATAAATACTAATTTACTAATATCTATATATAACAATGTATGCTAACAGAAAACCAAGCCGTGTTGGAAATGTCACTGGATACCACTGTAGACAGGGTGTAGACAGCAAGGAATGAAAGTAGAAGAAAAAACAAGATAGAGGGCTGAGAGACAGGTATGCTAGAGTCAGAAAAAAGTAGGGATAAGGGTAGCAAAAAGTACAGAAAAGGAATTTAAAATAAAAAAGGATGTTGGGGAGACTGAGTGGCGTAGTCAGTTAAGCATCTGGCTCTTGGTTTCAGCTCAGGTCATGATTTCATGGTTCATGAGTTCAAGCCCGGCCTCGTGTGGGGCTCCGAACTGACAGCATGGAGCCTGCTGGGGATTCTCTGTCTCCCTCTGTCTCTCTCTGCTCCTCCACCGTGCTCACACTCTCTCTCTCAAAATAAATAAATAACTTTTTAAAAAATTAGATTAAAAAAAGATTGTTAGTGATAAGTTTCATTTCCATTATTTAATACTTGGCCATGTGACTTATTCTCTTATACTTTAAACTGACCTAGAGTCTAACATCATAAAAACAGTTCATATTAATGATTTATGTGACATATTTGGAAAAATTATACTTTTGACAGGTTGTGGAGGGGTATCATCACCCCCACTTAAAGAAATAGATACATGAGGATTAAAATAATTCTGGGTATCGTCCAATAATTTTTTATAAGTCTGTCTCCTGGCTCAACACAAGAACATATCACAGTGGGCAACTACTAGCATCCTTTAAAGGTAGTAATGGTTAAAACCATCGTAAATCAAGTTGCATAATAATACTTAAGGAAAGGCTTCCTATAAACATACTTTTTTAAAATAAAAACTTCTTTTATATATGGTAACTAATTAATCCTTGGATTATATATTTTTTATATTTCTATGTTCATTTACTACTTTTGCTCAAAGTATAGTAAACTTGAGTTTCTGCTGAAAGACTACATTTTGCATTTGTTTTATTCATGGATATGTTCCAAAGCTTGTTGGTTTTTAAATTAGTTTATGCTATAAATAGGATCAACTCATATACTCAATTTTCCTACATATCAATTAGTATGTTTAGGTCCCTTCTTATGTCTGTCCCCAGTGAGTCATGCTCAAGGTAATATGAAAACAAACCTTTAATTCAACATAAAAACATCCTAAGGAACCCCTAAAATAGTACTGACAGATGTTCATTGGAATGTTCTGTTTTCTAATAATTAAAATGCAATTGATTAAAAAGAGAAAAGCATACTTCTTATCCTTTTTGTGCTGTAGCTTTTTGCATTTTAAATGCCCAAAGCTTTCTTCATCTCTTTTCATGGTTGATATCTGCCTTGGTGTTTACTCTATAATTGAAAACTAGGGATACATATTCTTTTTCCTCTTGAAAGACCCATTTATGTCACTAGCCTTTTCAGATTATTTTTTGTTAAAATCTTGAATGAATAAAATATAAAAGTTTTGTCATTTGTTACTTATCAAAGCAAATATGGTACAGCCATATCTCTACTAAGATTTCTGTATGTTCCTAATATTCTAAAGAAAACATTCTTTTGATTTTTATCAAAATCCTTTTTGGTCAAATGCAGATATTGCTTAGACATACGAGAAATTTTATGAATTGAAATTGGGATAAAAATCACTTATCCCCCAAATCCAGAATTAATTATTTAAAAGAAGAAAATTCCCAAAGAGTAGGAAACTGAAAGAAAATGCCTATTTTTCTTCATTCCAAAGACATCCAGAATCTCTATGCTAGCCGACTGTTCCCAGTGCCATAACTGTATCTGAGTCTGCCCTACTGATCACCGCTAAGATTTTAATTATGTTAAATGGGTCTTTAAAATTTGGAGTTTTCAGCAAGGAAACTCAGGTTCTCTCATTCCTAAGGAACCTTCTGTTATCACGGAAGTCTGTCTTTTCTGCTTGGGTGTGCTGCTTGATAAGAAAAGTGTAGGAAGCAGTGAGGTAGGAAGAACATATTGATCAAGTTATTAACAGTTTATAAACAGATCATTTTATATTTTTATTCTATATTCAGTTAGGGCTTTCTTAGTATTAAATATGTAGGATTTGCAAGCATAAGGATAGAAAAGAGTAGAAATAATTTGGGGCAGAGACTCTTTAAGAATTTCTTGTATAACAATGTGTGAACAGCTACTTCTAACCTTCCACCTACACACAGTCAATAACTCACATTCAGATTAGCAAAAGTAACAGAACAGGGTTGTCACTGTTATTGCTGAGAGAATGTTTCAGGAGATTGAATTTCCTGTAACTATGTAATTCTACAAAGGCCATACGCATCAAGACTTTGTGGCCATCTTTACATCTGTAAGCTTGTGAAGTGGCATTAATTCCACTTTGGTAAATAGGCAAATGACTTGGCTTCTCTCAGGCCTGGAATGTGTGGGTCCAAGTGAATTTTCTTATCTTCGGCCTGAATAATTCTTTCCTTCCACAAATAGTGATTGATAAACCTGAATAAGACATGGTCCCTCACCTTGTATATTTAAACAATTTTATGAGGAAAACACAGGTATAAACCAAATCAGGAAAATAATCTACTTGAGCCTGGATCAAACAAGTGGAGGAAAAACAAATGCACAATGGTAGGACCAATGTGGTACTTTGGGCTCTTTTGGATAATTCCACGGAAAATGTAGTTACCTTATTGATGACCGTGTCTGTACCAAGGCTGAATATACAAGCCTTATCACATTTTCTGAATTAGCTCATGGCCAAGAAGTTAAGAATACTACTAGTTTGCTTTCCTTCTGTGTAATGATAACTCAGACCACATCTCCAGGTGTCATTTCATTTTTACTCATAATTACCAAACACACTATTATGTTGACCCAAATCACAGATCTCTTACATTTTTTAAATTTATTAAGATTCCATTTTTTTAGAGCACTTTTAGGTTCACAGCAATACTGAGGGAAAGGTATAGATCTATATGTAGCCCCGTGCACCCACACATGCATAGCCTCCCCCTTATCAATATCCCCCACCAGAGTGATATATTTGTCACAGTTGCTGAAACTACATTTTGAAGCATCATAATCACCCAGAGTCCATAGTTTACATTAGGATTCACTCTTGGCGTTGTACATTCTATGGGTTTGGACACATGTACAATAACATGCATCCAACATTATAGTATCATGCAAAGTAGTTTCATGGTCCTAAAAATCCTCTTTGTTCAACCTATTTATCCCTACTACCAATCCTACCACTGGAAAACCAATGATCTTTTTCCTGTCTTCATAGTTTTGACTTTTTGAAGGTCACATAGTTGGAGTCCTATTGTATGTAGTCTTTTGAGATAAGTTTCTTTTCCTTTAGTAATAAGCATTTAAGTTTCCTCCCTGTCTTTTCATGGCTCTACAGGTTATTTCTTTTTAGTGCTTCATAACATATCACTGTCTGGATGTTCCAGAGTTTATTTTCCAAATTTTGGAAATTGTGAAGAAAGCTGCTCTTACCACCTATGTGCAGATTTTTGTATGGACATAAGTGTTTAGTTCACTTGGGAAAATACCACGATTGCTGGATCATATGGTAAGAGTATGTTTAGATTTGTAGGAAACCACCAAACTTTCTTCCATGGGGCTATACCACTTTATATTCTACCAAGAGTTCCTGAAAATTCCTGTTGCTCCACATCCTCGCCAGCACTTGGTGTTGTCAGTGTTCCAGATTTTGGCCATTATAATGGATGTTTAGTAGTATCTAGTTGTTTTAATTTGCATTTCTCTAATGGCATATAATATGGAGCCTCTTTCCAGATGTTTATTTGCTATCTAATCTCGTCTTTGGCCCATTGCTCAGTTGGGTTGTTTTCTGGTATTCCTTTGTAACATATTTATAAAATATCAAATCACTGTGATTTACACCTGACACTAATAGGATATTTTATGTCAGTTGTACTTCAATTAAAAAAAATCTTTCTTACATCAACTATTATTTACGTAGAATAAATGCCTGACATTTTTTATTAGTTGTCAGAGTAATGAGTTGGTGCCCTAGAAAACTCCACTGGGAATCACTATCTTGGAGTTAGTGTGTTTTATTTGGTATTGTTGTACTGTTTTTTGGTTTTTTGTCTCAACATGGACTCAGAATTTTTTTATATATTTGTTCTGTTTAATCGAGCACAGTCACAAATCTTTTTAATGTTCAGCTTGTCTTATCTTAGGTCCATGGGACCTCATTCAGGTTGGTTTATGTGTCTTTTGTATGACCACATTAGTATTTGATATCTTTCCTGCTTTCCGGCATAAAATGTCCCAGGCTAGTCTTTAACATTTCTGTTTCAGATCTGGAATCAGCCATTTTTCCAAAGAATTCCTGATTCCTTTTAGTGAGAAATAGTATTTGGGGGGATACTCATTGCTACTAGATTGCCATTTTTTCTATGCCTTTTCAAAGATTAAGGAAATTAGTAGTATCTTTTATTTGGATGGATGGGGATAGAATCATGAGCATTCACAAATATTTCCAATTCAGATATAAAATCACAAAATGTTTGAATATTTTATACTTGTTTTCCTCTCTATGGAAATTTTTCTTTCCTAAAACATTAACATATTTACTTAATACTTTGTCCTATAACATACCTTAAGTAATTTCAAAATAACAATACAGCTAACAGAAAAAGTTGAAACACAATTCTCATTCTCTTGAATTTTCCTCTTTGCGTGATATAAAATTTTAAAGTAATGTCTAAGATTCACATACACATCATATTTTAGGTACCTTTAAATTCTCTTTACCAAATTATGACAGCCAAAATATCTTCTGTAAATCCTCCTAGAAAAACCTAAAACCCACCATCTATGCTATATTTGTGATAACATAAAATTATTTAATCAATTATTAAAAATTATTAATAGCTGACCATCTGTTCGATATTGTCCAGGGTGCTGGGAATACATTACTGTCATGAACTATCAGTCTAGACTAGATTTAATAGAATTTAAGTGTGGATGTGTAAGCTAGTAGCCAGCATCTACAATGCCTCCTAATGATCCCCACCTCATGGTATTAACACTCTTATTTAATCCCCTCCCATATTATACTAGAGTTGGTCTACTAGTGTGACCAATAGAATATGTCAGAAGTAATGGTATATCACTTCTGAGACTCTGTTATAAAAGACACCACAGCTTCCATGTTCGTTGCTCCCTGTCTTTCAGATTACTTGGTCTGGGGGATGCCAGATGCCATGTTGTTTATAATAAACATGTTTACACACTGATTTAGCTCAGTAACCATGAGGCTTGAGTCTTAAAATATATATAAGGGTATGAGACAAGGCCTTGGCCTACATAATATAGGAAATTAAACTAATACCAGTTCATAAAACTGATACTTGAAGGCCCTTGTGAAAGAAGGGACATATACAACTTACTCACCAAATGTGCCTTTACCCTGGTTTAGAGTTTGCATTCAAATTAACTGCAAAGTCCAGGAAAACCCAAAGTAAAAAGTAAGTAGGGGAAGGAAGGAGGGAAGGAATGAAGGAAGGAAGGGGAAAGAAAGTTGTCCTGGATTATTGCCTCTGACCAATGTTACCTTTAAATATCAGTGCATAAATCTTTTTCAAAAATTTATTTTATGTTTATTTATTTTTGAGAGAGAGACAGAGACAGAGACAAACAAAGCACAAGTGGGGGAGGGGCAGAGAGCGTGGTAGACACAGAATCTGAAGCAGGCTCTTCAGATTCTGTGCTGACTGCTCAGAGCTTGACATGGACCCCGAGATCATGACTTGAGCTAAAGTCGGATGCTTAACAAACTGAGCTACCCAGGTGCCCCTGCATAAATCTCGAATAAAGTTTAGATTTAATAGAAAAAAATAGAGGAGGCGGAAACTCTATCAAACTAATTTACAAGCCCAGCATTATCCTGATACCAAAAACCAGACAAAGTTGTCACAAGAAAAGAAAATAATAAGCCAATATCCCTGGTGACATAGACACAAAAGCCCCCAACAAAATGTTAGCAAACAAAATTCAACAATACATTAAAAGGATCGTACACCATGATCAAGTTGGATACATTTCAGGGATCCAAGGATGGTTCAACATCTGCAAATGAATCAATGTGATATATCACATTAACAAAATGAAGGATAAAAATTATACAATTATCTCAGTAGAGGCAGAAAAATCATTTGACAAAATTCAACATCTGTTTATGATAGAAACTCTTAACAAAGTTGGTATAGAGAAAACATACCTCCACATATTAAAGGCCATATATGACAGGCCCATAGGTACTGTCATACTCAAAATTGGATCAGGAATAAGACAAAGATGCCCATTCTCACCACTTTTATTCAACATAGTGTTGGCAGTCTTCACCACAGCAATTAGGCAATGAAAAGAAACAAGAGGCATCAAAATTGGAAAAGAAGAAGTAAAATTGTCACTGTTTATAGATGACATGATACTATATATAGAAAACCTTAAATACTCCACCAAAAAAACTGGTAGAACTAATAAATTCAGTTAAGTTCAAGGATAAAAAACCAATACATGAAAACTTATTGTGTTTCTAGAAACTGATAGCAAACTATCAAAAAAAGAAATTAAGAAAACCCATTTACAGTTTCATGAAAAAGAATAAAACACCTAGGAATAAATTTACTCAAGGAGGTGAAAGTCCTGTACACTGAAAACTATAAGATATTGGTGAAAGAAATGTAAGACTACAAAAATAAATAGGAAGGGATTCCATTCTCATAGATTGGAAGAATTAATATTGTTAAAAATATCCATACTACCTACAGTAATTTAAGATTCAGTGCAATCACTATCAAAATTCCAATGTCCCTTTTCACAGAAATAGAACAAACAATTCTAAAAATTGGTATGGAGCCACAAAAGACTCCAAATAGTCAAAGGAATCTTGATAAAAAAGAACAAAGCCAAAGGCATCATGCTTCCTGGCTTCAAACTATATTACAAAGCTGTAGTAATCAAAACAATACAGTATTGGCATAAAAAATAGACACGTAGATCATTAGAACAGAATAGAGAGCCCAGAAATAAATCCATATATATCATCAATTTACAACAGAGGAGCCAAGAATATACAATGGGGAAAGGACCGTTTCTTTAATAAATGGTGTTGTGAATATTGGACAGCCACATGCAAAAGAATGAAATTGGGCCACTATCTTACAACATACACAAAAGTGAACTCAAAATGGATTAAAAACTTGAACATAAGACCTAAAACCATAAAATTCCTTGGAGAAAACACAGGTGGTAAGCAACTTGACATAGGTCTTGGGATGATTTTTTGAATCAGACATCAAAAACAAAGCAACAAAAGCAAAAATAAACAAGTGAGACTACGTTAACTATAAAGTTTCTGCACAGCAAAGGAAACCATCGACAAAAAGAAAATGCAACCTACTGAAGGGGAGAAAATATTTGCAAATCATATATCTTTTAAGAGGCTTATATCCAAAATATATAAAGAACACATACAATTCAATAGCAAAAAAAAAAAAAATCCAGTTAAAAATGAGCAGAAAAATTGAGTAGACCTTCTTCTAAAGAAGTCATATAGATAGTCAACAGGTACATGAAAAGATGCTCTACATCATTAATCATCAGAGAAATGCAAATCGAAACCACAATGAGATATCACCATATACCTGTTCGAAAGGCTATTTCCACAAGACCAGAAATAGTAAGCGTTGGTGAGAAAATAGAGAAAAGGGAGGCCTTAATACACTGTTTCTGGGAAGGTAAGTTGGTGCAGCCACTAGGGAAAACAGTATGAAGGTTTCTCAAAAAATTAAAAATAGAACTACCACATGATCCAGCAATTTCACTTCTGGGTATTTACCCAAAGAGAAGAAGAACACTAATTTGAAAAAAAACAAAAAATCAAAATAGCTTTTCCTATAAGAGCCACCGAGGCTGAGAGGAGTGTGGCTGCCTTCTCTCCCTGCCATGACATGTGCGTGCCCACTAATATCAATATACTCTCTGAAAAGGGGGAGTCATCTGGCAAAAATGCCACATTGCCTGCTGTGTTCAGAACTCCCATTTGACCAGGTATTGTAAACTTTGCTCACACCAGCTTGTGCAAAAACAACAGACAGCCCTGTGCTGTCATTGAATTAGCAGGTCATTCAACCAGTGCTGAGGTGTGCGGTTCAAGTTCCCAGAGTTTGAGGCAGTGGGACTCACAGTTCTGGCCAAGGTGCTTTTAGAAATGTATGTTGTGCATGTTTACACAAACCAAAACCTGGTGCCACTGGCACTGCATGGTGAACACAACAAACAAGTGATATGACATCTGCTCTTCCCTCACTGTCTCGATCTTACCAGCACTGGTCATGCCTACGGGTCATCCTATTGAGAGAATTCCTGGACCATTTTTGGTGGTTGAAGATAAAGTTGAAGGCTACAGTAAGACCAAGCAGGCTGTTTTACTTCTTAAGAAACTTAAGGCCTGGAGTGATACCAAAAATTTCTGTGCCTCTCAGCAAATGCGAGCTGGCAAGGGCAAAATGAGAAGCTGTTGTTGTATCCAGCATAGGGGACCCTGCCTCATCTATAATGAGGGACATCATATCATCAAGACCTTCAGAAACATCCCTGGAATGACTCTGATTAATGCAAGTAAACCGAACATTTTGAAACTTGCTCCTGGTGAGAGTGTGGGACGTTTCTGCGTTTGGACTGAAAGTGCTTCACACAGATTAGATGATCTGCATGGCACTTGGCATAAAGCTGCCTCCCTCAAGAGTAACTACAACCTTCTCATGCACAAGTTGCTCAGTACAGTCCTTAGCAGAATCTTGTAAAGCCCAGAGATCCAAAGAGCCCTCTGAGCACCACACAAGAGGATTCATCACAGTCCTAAAGAAGAAGCCACTGAAAAAGCTGAGAATCATGTTGAAGCTAAACCCATATGTGAAGACTGTGAGCCAGAACACCATTCTTTACCAGAGCAAGAATCCCAGACTCCAGATGGATAAGGCAGCTGCAGTGCTAGAAGCCAAATCAGAAGAGAAGGGAGCCTGTGACAGGGAAGAAAGGAAAGGAAGGAAAGGGAAGGGGAAAGGGCAAGGGAAAGGAAAGGAAGAAGCAGAGGAAGCCTCTGGTGGGAAAAAAGTTGCAGGTACCAAGAAACCAGCAGCTGAGAAAAACCTGCAGAAAAGAAACCCACCACAGAAGAAAAAAAAAAACCTGCTGCGTAAACTTAAATTTGTTTATTCCATAAATGCCCAATCATTTTGGACAGCTAATTTTGAATAAATATCTGATCAAAAGACAGTGAGGGGAAAGAAAAGATCCAAACAGTATGGTATCGGCATATGACACCCCTGTGTTCACTGCAGCGCTGTTTACAATACCTAAGATATGCAAACAACCTAGTGTCCATTGATGGATGAATAAAGAACTTGTGGTGTATACATACACAATAGTATTCAGCTATTAAAATAATGAAAACTTGTGATTTGTGACAATATGGGTGGACCTAATAGGCATTATGCTAAGTGAAATAAATAAGAGAGACACAAACACCATGGGATCACTCTTACACATGGAAGCTTAAACAAACAAGCAAGCAAACAAAACAAGCTCAGAGATATAGAGAACAGATTGGTGGTTGTCTGAGATGGAGGCTAGGAAGTGGGAGAAATGGGTGAATATTGTTTTAGTTTAAATAAATTGAATTAACAATAAATTACTAAAGTTAAGCAATTAAAATCTAAAAGCAGATATAAAAATAATATACCATCACCAAGATATAGTCTACAAAATCAAAGATACTTGGATATTAATAAAGCAATAAATAAAAATCCATTACATTATGAAATTTGAGAAGTATCATATGATCATCTTCATTGATGTCAAAAGGATTTTGATAGAATTCACACCAATTCTGTTCCAATCATTCAGATGGATTTTTCCCATAACATAGTTAAGCATATATATATATATATATATATATATATATATATATATTTGTACACATATATCAGTATATAGACATATATGCATATGTATTTACACATGTATGTGTATGTGTATATATGCATAAGAATATATATAAATATGTGTCTATATATTAGTAAAAAATTAGCATTAGTGTCAAATAATGCTAAATATTGTTTAGAGACACATATATATGTAGTAAACATGCAAAGATATAAATGGAAATGAAAAATACAAATTCAGGATTCAGGAGGAAAAGAGGCAGCACAAGACTGGCAAATATAATTAGGGGTCCAACTATATATATAATTTCTATTTCTTGAGTTGGCAGATGGCTACCTAGGTTTTCATTTTTCTCTGTACAGTGTTTGTATGTCTGATATAGTTTGGGAGAAAAGGAGATAAAAGGAGAACACAAGCCTTTTGAAATCAAGACAAAACTCAATTCTCAATGTCATCCCTGCAGTTTCCTGGCTGTGAAACCTTGACTAGGTTATTTGACATCCCTGAGCTTCAGTTTCCTCAACTGTAAAATGAGGGTAATAATAGCTTATCCATTTTCTGAAACTATGTTTCATTATTTAGCAGACTAATAAACACCTAGTGTGTACTTAATGTATTAGATGCTTTTCCTGAGTTATTTCAATAAAACCAACATTAATTAAGTGTGTATATGTGTATTCCAAATGTGTGTGGGGGTGTGTTTACAGGGCATATATATTTCAGTTTCTTGGAGCACAACACTTGGGTTCTTATGATTTTAACATCCTTTTTTTTAACATATAAACTTTTTATTTCGCACTTCCTGTTTTAATTTTAAACATAGAAGGACAATTTCTAGGCAATCAATAGAACAGCTGCTTGGGGGAAAAATAGAAATGAAAGGGCTAAATGATTGAACGTTGACACTTAAAAGAATAGTTTTGCAGCTAACAGCTGTGTATCCCAGAAATAAAATATCTGATAAATACATGATAACAAAGAGCAAAAATTGCTAATACTGAGAATTCATAGCTGGAGAGCTGAGAACTATTGAAAAACAATGACAAAATTTCAGTATTGACCTTAATTTTCTAAATGAGTTATAGTTACACGATAAGAAACAATGAAAAGAATAATAAATCCCCTCACAAAGGCTAAATTTTATGGCATTAAAGGCATAAATGAGCACTGTGAAATATACTTTAGATATCATTTTAACCTTTTAAAACATGTTTTGAATACTGAGCAACAAATATAGGTCATTGTCAATGGCGATGTTCTCCTTTAATTCTGACAAATTATCTGTTCTTGTCCTCTTAGTCTACCGACAGACATCACACCATGCATCTCTCTCTCTCTCTCTCTCTCTCACTCGCTTGCTCTCTCTCTCTCTTTCTCACACACACACACGCACGAACCAGTCTTTTGTCTTTCATCCTCTCAGTGGGGTTATCCTTTGTCTTCTCTCTCTGAAGACAGCTAGTGAAATTAGAAAGCATCGATACTCAAATGTGAAGTCACATTTGCTAAATGTAACACATTGAGCAAGTTTTGCCTCTCTGAGCTTTAGTTTTATTGCAAAATAGGGATTAAAGTGAGCTATCATATAACACAGACCTCTAAGAAAAAATTTAGAAGCATCACCCAAATGTAAGATATTATTAATCTCAGGAAATATTGTAAACTGGGTAGTAAAAAGGACCAGTTTCTAGGTGGTTCTTCTCCCAGGAAACAAAACAAACCCTGAGTGTCTATTTGGCTTCCTGTTTCTGTATCTCCCAACAACAGCACAAAAGCAGATGTATGTGAACATTTCTCTATTGTCTTCCTACACTTGATCTGAGGCAAAAGGCTGAGAAGCTCTATTGTCTTCCTTAGGTTTTATGTACTTCACAGTTCATGTGGATTACATAAACTTTTGTTTATTAATTTAACAAATGCTAATTGAGTGCCTTTATACCTTTCACATGTCAGGCACTGTACTAGGGGTTTTGGACACATCCATTAAAAAAACAAAGATTGTTGCCCTCTCGGAGCTTAGCATTCTATCTGAGGGTGGGAGGAGGCAGAAGACAAGGAATAATAACTATTGAAAAAAAGTGATATTCACAGCATGTTAGAAGATGATAAATTCTATGGGGAAAAAGGAGGCAGAGCAAGGAAATGAAATGGAGAGAGTTTTCAGGAAGGGGTTGTATTCTGGGCGGAAGGAGGGGCTGGGTGCATCATCTCACTGGGTAGGTCTCCATGAGGAAGCGACTTCTGAACAAAGCCTTGAAGGACGAGGGAATTACTCAGGAGAATATCTAGAAAAGAACATTCCATGAAAGGCAATACTCAGTGCCAAAGACCGAAGGTGGAACTTTCTTGTCCTGTTTGACAGAGCAACTAGGTCCTTGTGTCTGGAGAGGAGTGAGTTCAGGGAGAGGACCAGGAAAGGAAGTTGGAAAATAACATTTTACCTAAAGATAGCTTACCTAAAACTTGTGAATCCTACCAAAATTTTCAAAAATAAACTTATTGGTTCGATACATTTTAAAAGCAAGAAGACTTTAATTTTTGTTCTGATGCCTATGATTATTTCAATGAATATTTGACTATGATGTATTACACTTTACTGGTAGAAGACACACTTGGTATCCCACCTTCTACTGTTCTCCTTCAGCCTCTTCCCTCTTTTATAACTATAATCAGCTTTCAAAAGAAGGAGGCCCTCTCCCTCATACCCTAAATTTGTTTTAATAGCTGTTCCCCGGAGGTTGTAGTTTGCTCTCCAGGTCTTATCCCTGCTCCCCATCCAAGTCCCTCTAAATTGTTATTCCGCAGGGAAAGCCTTTTTTTTCCCCTTTAGGACCTTCATCCAGCTGCCCAAAGAAAATTACTGTTAACAAGAGAGAAAACCTAATGAGTTCCCATTCTATTTCATTACAAGGAAGAGAGGAACACAGTAAACCCAAGTCACAGATCACATAATTTAAAAATCAAGTCCGTCTTTACCAAGTTGAAGTCAAAGAAATGGAGGTGAAAAGGTGTTCACTGCTTT
The DNA here is from genome assembly GCA_028646485.1 of Cryptoprocta ferox. Taxonomy (NCBI): domain Eukaryota; kingdom Metazoa; phylum Chordata; class Mammalia; order Carnivora; family Eupleridae; genus Cryptoprocta; species Cryptoprocta ferox. The sequence goes on from CM053572.1 coordinate 60,246,436, forward strand.
TCTTTCATTACAAAGAATAGTGAAGTGTTGTAGTCTGTTACTGCTTATCCCAGGCAGGAAGGGAAATCTTACATTTCCCGCTATGACAGAAGAGAAATTATTCTTTCCTCCATCAAATTTTCTTCCTCGGCTCAGACTTTGCTTCACTGAATTAAATTTGTATTTATCAGATAAAGCTATTTAGTATTTTGCCAGGTCTGCACTAGGAAAGGTTTGGATTTTTTTCTCTCAGAAATTTTAATAAAACATAAACTAGGTCCACCAAGATTATTTTTAAAAATTCAGACTATCTGATCTTTAGGGCAGGATTTTTTTTGAACAACTGTAATTATTTTCTAACACCTTCTGTAATACATCATTGTGCTGTTTTATAGCACATTTGGGTAATAAATTTTTTATTCATTTTATCCAAATTCTGACATCCTATAGATCTGGCATTAAATTATTTTGTTGAGGTTTCTACTTTTAAGTAGCTCAATGTCAAAATAACTTAAAAGGATGTTTTAAGAAGAAAGAACAAAGAGAAAACAACCCTCCTTCAGTGTGGCAGGTTTCTATGGATGCACTTCTGTGTATAATAGAAGATCATGTCACTGAGGAATCTAGTATAAAGAGGGCATTTGAGAGAGCTTGCATTCCTTGTTAAGTAGAGGCCATTAATTGGTTCAGTTCAAAGAAAGAACCCTAAAATGTATTGTATTTTTGCATACTCTTATTTAGCCTCTACAACCAGTTTGCTGTATTTAGATTTACCCACTCCTCCTGCTCTACTGCCCATATAACACACACTCCGTTTACTGGAAATGCTATATTCTTCAATGGCAATGAATAGAATCATCATTGTTTTCCAAACTCTAAGCAGTAGACAGACATTTTTTTCTGATGCGTTTTCCTCAGAGGAGGTCAAGTTTACTATTTCCCCTTTGTTTGGAAAACCCAAGGCTTGTACTGTGTCTGGGTCATCCCTCAGGATCACTTGAGAAGAGTTAAATGAAACAGGCAAGCACAAACACTAGGAAGTTTTCTCTTCTGCCAGTTTCCAAGATTAATATAGCTCTTCTTTGATCATAATGACCATATTAACCAGGCAATCAATAATAAAGAATAGAGGAAAATAAAAAGTGGGGTATCTTGAAAACGATCAGGAAAAAAAATCATGGGAAATATTAGCATAGTTGACTGTATAATAAATTTGTCTTTATAAAATTAAAAGCATTTTCATATATCACAAAACTGTCATAAATATAGATAGTGTAATCCTGGAAAGAAATGCAAAGAAATGTGCTTCATTGGTTACTTCTGCTGAAGGGAATGGAGAGGTTAATTTTAAAAAGAACACACCACTACCCGGATGGTAGAATACTGAAATGGGCACTCTTAGAAATTGCTGGTGAATGTCTAAATTAAGTATTCTGTCAAGAAAACAATTTGCAGTATCAACCAAGGACCTTGAAAGTTTTCAGGCCTTTAACCTTAGTAATTTCATTTTTTAAAATGTAGAGGAGGATTTTGGGTTGTTGTTTTTTTCCCCCAAATTTTATTATTGAAGTATTTTTTTATAGAAGTGAAAATGTAGGAAAACTTAAAAGCCCCCAGTTAGATAGGACTAGGTAATCCTTTTTTTTATTTCCCAGTTATTTTGTACAAAAGCTTACTAAAACAACCATCATTCTGGGTTCTCTTCATTTGCATTGACGTATTCTTAAGAAAGTGCGTGCTAGGGGTTGGGGGTGCACCTCGGTGGCTCAGTTGGTTGAGCATCTGACGCCTGAATTCAGATCAGGTCCTGATTCCAGGGGGGTGGAATTAGGCCCAGCAGCTGGCTCCACATGGAGCCTAATTAAGATTCTCTCTCTCTCTCTCTGTCCCTCTCCCTAATTCATGGACATGCCCTCTCTCTGAAAGAAATTAGGATTAAAAAATGCAACTTCTAAAAACAATTTTTATCTCTGTGGGCCACCTGGCTGGCTCAGTTGGTTAAGTGTCCCACTCTTAATTTTGGCTCAGGTCATGATCTCATGGTTCATGAGTTTGAGTCCCATGTTGGGCTCTGCACTGACAGTGCGGAGCCTGCTTGGGATTCTCTGTCTCCCTCTCTCTCTGTCTCTCTCTGTCTCTTTCAAAAATAAATAAACATTTTTTAAAAAAAGAATTTTCATCTCTGTAATCCCAGAGCCTACTATAACTTGGGCCAATGAGGTTCTCAGTTAATATTTGTAAAATTAGTAAAATTTCACTTTATCTGTCATGCAGTCCATAATGATCATTAAGATTACTATTTCTCCCCACCTCCCACTGCCTACACAACCATAAACATGAGAATAATTCATTCCATTTTTTCAGTTTAGCAAATTGGACCATTTAAAACAAACTGAATTTAGGTATATCCATTTGTACATATAGATAGATCTATTGGCACAGTCATAAACAAACTGAAATATATCTCAGTATATTACCATGGCTAGTATTGCTGTAAATATAATAAGTAGGATAAGAATATATTTCAATTCATATTTAAGATTTTATATGTAATTTTCAATGCTTGGGAAAACCAATAAATTCAATGTCAAATGAATCCCAGAAGATACGTGAGGCTGATCAATGTGGAATAAAAATTACAGAGTTTAGAAAATCAATGTCATATATGTATATACAAAGATTCAGGCCATTTTCTGTATCTTAAAAATAATTTTAACTAAGCTGTTTTAAGAGGCAGTCTATTGAGTGTAAGCCTCCTAACTCAGCTCAATTACACCCCAGAGCAATGAGAAAAATTGCAGGCGAGTTCACAAAACACTGTGGGAAAACTATTTTAGACTGTTATTGGGAAGTTGTCTGTACATAGAAGTGTAATAGCTACACTTCAATCCGATTCTGGTCTTTGCAATTTCCTCTAAGATGTGCCAATCCTCAGTAAATTGTACGAGGAGGGAACAATGAAATCATTACTTACCTGAATTGTAATACATTCCTATCTTACTCCAGGAGTAGAATTAAATAAATCAATAAATGGAAAGATTCACATGTAGAAGGTTGAAGTGCCCACACATGCAACTTTTATTCAGGGTTTGAGGGTGGGAGGAGGTAGAAAATGATTTCAATATTAAACAATTAGAATACTAATAGAATTTTTAAAAAGCATGAAGAATTAAATCCACATAATTCACAAGTATGTGTTAATGTCATGTAACTCTGAATAACATTTAAAAATCATATGTGAAAAAATGAACAGCGAAATAATGGGCAAGAGAAAGAAAACTCACCTTAAACAACTCAAGTAATTCCTCTAGAAAGGAGAAGGAAGGAAAAGAGGAAAGGAGAAAGGAAAGAAGGAGGAAAAGAAGGAAGGAATCTGGAGCTTGTATAGTACTTAAGCCACCCTCTCATAGGGTGTTGACTACCTCCTGGTAAGGTGGGCAGCAGACATGATCTTGGCAAGCCTGAAGGCAGAGACAATATGGTACAAGAGAAACACGGACTTTGAAGTCAAGTTCTCATAGTTTTGAAACTCAGTTTTATGATTACCAGCTAAGACAATCTGATCAAAATAATTCTTTGAGGCTCTACCATCTACATGTGAAAAAAATTTTATCTGTACCATAATATCTTATAGGGCAAAATCATATATTTTCTCTTCAATAAACGTTTTTCTAAGTGCTCCTCAGTAAATAACACCTTTCCTTTTTCTCAGCGCTACATGGAAAAAAACAGGGTACATACCAGTCAAAACTATGTCTAGTTGCAAACATCATTTTCTGAGATCTTCAAACATTGGTGTTGGCACTTTTTACATGATTGGAATGTTTGTAGCTCCAAGAATCCTGTAAAATCCTATGAAACTGAGTTTTAATTAAGGACTCTTTGGGTCAAAGACTCAATGTAGAGAGAGTATAACTGTGTTTTATATCCTAAAAAGCTGCTTGGATATATTTCCTTGAATTCAGGCATTCGAATAAAGTTTGTTAGATAACCATAGGTTTGAATATTTCAATGAATATGGATAATTTAATATGATAGGAAAAATTATAATAATCATAACCTATTTTCCCCAGTCCATACTGGCCTGAAAGGACAAAGCATTGTGTCAGAGTAAGAGTAAAGACAACAATGAACAGCAAAATGGATGGAACCCTACCCTACTGGTCATTTCTTCATTGCATTCAACAGACATATAATGAGTATCACATATGAAGCAAGTACTCTGCTAGGCACTGTGGGTATAATGGTGAACAAGTGTAGACAAGGTCTTCTGTGTACTTTACAATCTGGGAAAGGCAATCAAGCAAATAACAAGGAAATTTTACCAAGATTTGGGAAAGGGGGAGAGTTGCAGTTAAGATTGGTGCCCCTTAGGAAGGAATGCTTAAGCTGAGTTATGATGTATCACCTAGAGTTAACCAAGTAAGCGGCACAAGGTCAGGGGGAGCATTAAGGACAGACAGAAAACTATTTGCAATGATCCTGTTGTCAGAGGGAACTTAGCACATCTGGGAATGAAAGAAAACTGAAATGGTTGGGATAAGAGTGGTAGGTGCAGAGAATAGTTGAAGGAAAAAGGAGAGGTTGGTAAGGTCAGGCTTAATTTTCATCTTAAATGCAGAGAAATCAGTGAAGGATTTTAAGCTGGAGAAACAGTGTGGAGAGAAAAGAGTAAGATGACTAGATTTGCCTTTTGAAATAAAACCACTGGTCCTAAAGTGTGGATAGCCTATGGTTGGGAGGGAAGGGCAAAGGTAGATGAATTAGGAGGCTACTGCAGTAAATGGTGCAGACCTAAGTCTGTTTCAGAACTTTTTAGCCATTCTTTCCTCCCTGGGAGGCTAGGAAAACTACTTTATTTCCCAGAGAAAACCTGCCCTCCATAGTGGAGATGGAAGGAAGTTGATTAATTGAATATTTAGAAGATGAAATTGGCAAGACATAGTAATGGATTGGATATGGTTGCAAGACGCCAGGGCTAGTCAAGGGTTTGTACAACTAGACAGATAAGAATGCCCTTCATTTGGGGAACAATAGAAACTTATAAATGAAATGGGTAATGTTTATTGAACATTTACTCTGCAAGAGTCATTGTTCTAAATATTCTGGCACATTTTCTTAAATCTTTTTTTTTACAACTCTATGAGGTACTAATACCCTTTTCTCCATCTTATAGATGAAGAACTGAGGCAAAGAAAGATTAAGTGACATGTTCATTTACACATAGATACAAGAGAGTAGATCTATGTATTGAGTCCAGAGCTATCCTTTTAACAACTTTACTATGCTTTCCCCCTGTTCAAGATGTGTTTCCCTTACCTCAAAAAAGGGGGGGGGGCCTCTTTCTCCTTCCCACCTCATGACCTTCATTGTCTCACAACAAGAGCTTCCTAGTAGCTAAGTTTCTGTCAATTCTCCAGGCTGATAAATATTTATATCTCTGTGTTGATATCACCTCTCTGTGCCATAAGTTATTGCTGTAATTTGAGGTTGAGGGATGCAGAGAAGAAGATTCCAATTTTCATTCCTAATGGTCCAGTGCAGGTTTATGGGCAAATGGATTTTTGTAGTCTGCTCAGGCTGCCATAACAAAATACCATAGATTGGATGGCTTCACTGACAAAAATTTATTTTCTCACCATTTTGGAGGCTGGAATTCTAAGATCAGGGTGCCAGCATGGTGGGGTTCTGTTGAGAGCTCTCATCCTGACTTATAGATGACTGCCTTCTCACTGTATCCTCATGTGGCCTTTCCTCAATGTTTGCATGTTGAGAGAGATAGAGGAAGAGAGGCAGTGGAAAAGAGAGAGAGGAGTCAGCTTTCTCTCTTCCTCTTATTTTAAGACCACCAATTCTAATGAAGTAGGATCCCAGAATTATGGACTTCTTTAACTTTAGTTATCTCCTAAAGGCCCTGTCTCCAAATATAGTCATATTGGAGGTTAATTCTTTAACATATGAATTTGGAGGGAGCTTCAGTCCATAGCATGGACTCAGGGGTCTACTTTAAGAAGAATAACATAGAATTAAGAGCTTCTCAAAGGCCCTTGAAATGATACATCTCCAGCTTTTCCATAACTTTGCCTCTGCTTAGGAAGACATTAGACTTCCATTAAGATCTAACTTGGGAGTGTTGGAGGAATGGCACAGGGAATTCATGGAAAAAAAGAGAAAGACTTGGGAAGCAAATCTTAGTTCAGTGAGCATGACAATAAAGCAGGAGGCCATCCCTGCAGGAAGTGTTGGCTGTTTCAGAAATCCCAGACCCTCACTCACAATGATCACCAATATCAATGTCAAATAACAGAGACCAAGAGGACTTGCTCAATATCATAGCTACAATAGCTCCTAAGGACTCCAGAAATAAGTATAACAGGTTCTGAAGTGAGCTGGAGGGCCAAATGCAGCAGGTGGGGTGATCTTCCAGAGAAACCACCAAAACTGTGATTCCCCATACAGTGGTATAGGCTGGTGTAGCCTGAGACACACAAATTACATCATCTTGTGACCCCACCCCATACAGGTTATCATGACTCTAATTTTAACAGTCAAATTTAGACTACAATACTCTTCTTCCACCTATGTTAAGTTCTAAGAGTCAGCCCCAAGCACAGTACTCATGCATTCTCATTCTTCAATGGTAAAACTCCATCCCCTCTATTCTAGAGTGAGCAAACATTATGATTCACCCAGAAATGAGGGATTTGGGGGAATGTAGTATTTTCACTGCTAAAACCTAGACAGTTTGAGTAAACCAGGACATTTGGTCACCCCAAGGCTTACTCCTACCCTAAGAATGTAGGAGACTCCTGCTAGGTAGGACCAGAGGAAATATTCTCCCCTTTCCCCCAAAACAGAGTGGCCTGGCCTCAGCTGGTAATCTTTCATTCTGATTTCACTCAGAATCAGATCCTTCTTCCTGCTTAGACTCCTGGGAGATAAAGAAAGGCCACTGTTTAAATCAGTTTGTAACTCAGAGCCTTTGTATTAATTACAAAAACAGGTGGCTGGCCCATGGCTGTAATTTGCTAATTTTACTTCTTAAGATACTGCATTAAAATATTATTTATCTTGGGGTGCCAGGGTGGCTCAATCAGTTAAGCACCCGACTCTTGGTTTCAGCTCAGTTCATGATCTCACGGTTCTGTGACTTCAAACCCCACATCGGGCTCCGCACAGGGAGAGCACCCACTGATTAGGATTTTCTCACTTCCTTTCTCTCGGCTTCTCTCTTTGTCTGTCTCTCAAAATAAATAAATAAACTTAAAAATATTATTTATCTTAATTACTGAGTTTTGGGTGCCTTTTAAGTTTAACTGTCAAGGCTGATGCCTTATTTGCTTTACTCTAGTCTAGTCCTGTCAATAGGCCACAGGCTTGGAACTCAGATTCCTGGTGGCCAGTCACAGGCTCCTAAGAGTGCAGCAGTCAGTCTCTCCCATCAAGTGCATTAAATCCTCTATCAGACTAACCTGAGGTCCCACCAGCCAGCTAAGGGTGCCCTATGATACTCAAGTATGCAGCAGGTGAACAATGTTGGGCTTAGGTTCTGGGACCTTTACCATGCTTGTGTTAAAATCATTCAATGATGATTTGGCTCTTATGGTTTTGTATGTTCTTCTACTTTAAGGTGTATAATCTGATGCAAAAAAAAAAAAAAGTAGCATGGTGTTCAAAAGAGCACAACTCTTGAAATTGAATGAGATCTCTGACATTGACACTACAGTATCTTGGGGAACTTAATTAACTTTAGTGAATCCTCACTTCTACTGACTGTAAAATAAAGACAATACCTACCTCACAGACTTGTTTGTGAGGATTATATAAATTAACACAGATAAAGTATAAATCAGCTACGTAACACAGAGTAAGCATGTGTGATTCAATTCTCTTTCTCCACATTTCCTGCCTGGTCTCCTCAGCACTTCTCACAAGAATCGTTTCTGTGACATTAATGTTTGTGGATCTTGAATTTTCTTAAGAATACCCCAAACATATTTTCAAATGTTTTATAAAGAAAATAGTTATTTTGTCATTGTACTGTTAGGTTCAAAGTATAGTTTGTTTTGTATTCGCCTGAACTGTTTGATGTCTGGAAAGTAAACAATCAGGCTGAAGGTTTCTAAAATCCAATATGATTTAAAAAATATATTTATTGAGCATAGCAGTTTTCCTCTCCAAATTCCCTTGCTAATATTGACACTCTACTTCAGATTTCTAAATAAAAAATGTTAAGATTTAAATGCTGCTATGTTCAGTGCTCTCAAACCAGAGCTACCCTTGGGCAAAGGGACATCCTTCCTCATCCTCTCTCTGTCCCTGAGCTCACTGCTTCCACGGTTATTTTTCTGTAAATTAAAATCTTTCCATCATTGACCAGCGGGGGAAAAACACTCACAGAATAATCTCAAGTATTTTCTAATAAAAAAAACTTGATTTAGAAAGTACATGATAAAAGAAGGAAATTGTAAAATAATGGTGACTGCTGCTGACTACTATTTTATCCAGAGCAATGAATTACTTTTAACCTCTTGTTTTGTGCTACAACAGTATCTTAAGAACCCTAGATCTCAAAACAGACTGCCATCTATTAATAATGTCTACATTTCACTGGGAAATAGAATACATTCAGAATCTAGTACTTGGCTTGTAATTTGTTTCTTAATAAAATTCTATTATCTTACAGCAACTAATGGAATATACCTCAAGGCCTGATGCCATCAGATGCATTTTAGAAAATTACTATTTTATATGAACACTGTTATGCTTATTTTAATTGATGGTACTTACATTAAATCATCAGAAAATAGATCTTTTAAAGGAACTAGTGGCAATGATGTTTGTATATATTTTTTTTCAAAAGTTATAGCATCATCAACTTTTTAAATAACTTTGTATGTGTGAGACATGTATAAGAGACATGGTTTTATCCTCTGACCTTGACTTAATCATAAGAGTTTAGGAATAGAAGGGGCACTAGGGTGGCTCAGTTGGTTAAGTGCCCGACTTTGGCTCAGGTCATGATCTCACAGCTCATGGGTTTGAGCCATGTATCAGGCTCAGTGCTGACAGCTTAGACCCTGGAGCTTGGTTCATATTCTGTATCTCCCTCTCTCTCTCTGCCCCTCCCCTGCTTTCTCACTCTCTCTCTTTCTCTCTCTCTCTCAAAAATAAATAAACATTAAAAAAATTTTTTAACGAGTTTAAGGCCAGAAGAAGTCTTAGAGATCTTCCAGTCCAATTTATCATTTTAAAGACAGTAAACATTTTAATGCCTTACCCAAGGCCAAAATGTTGGGGTGAGGCAGATCTAGAACTATGGCCCAAGTCATCTGGTTTCCAGACCAGTACTTGTCCCACCCAACTACATACTCCATGATTATGACATTGGCCTCCCTGTGTCTTCCTATCCACAAATGTATTTATATGATAAGGAGAAGAGCTACTCACAGCATAGTCCCCTTCAGGAAAAAGTGGGGCTGCATGATAGCTTCCAAGAGGAAGGCCTTAAGAAATGAATTCTAATTAAATAGACAACATAAGACATAAACATTTGTTGAAATTTTGGGCAAGAAGAGGAGCTCCTGTCTGTTTTTGTTGTCCTCTTTAAGGAACAAAAGAAAAGAAAAGAAAAAATTCTAAATGTCTTGAGTTTCAGGAAAAATGCTCTATTAGTGAGTCAGGCTCTCAAAATAATGTTAGCAAAGGAAGTGACTGCCAATGCGTGGGTGAGATTTTTTTTTAGAAGTCACATGAGAAAAATAGTTCTATGTGTACAGTTCTGAAACATTCTTCCTCCATTCTTTAGGGCTTCCTCGAATGTCCAGGCTGCCTTGAGCTAACTTATGTTTATTTTGCTTTCTCAACTTCTGCTTCATGTATCCCAACACATAGCCCAAGAACATTATTATTTTCTTCTAGTAATCCATGTACTTTACCATGTTTGCGACTTTGCTATTATTCTTTCTTTTTTCCTGAGATGTCATTTCCCTCCTTCTTCTCCACTTGCCAAAAGTCTTAGACATCCTTCATCACCTGATTTAATATCACCTCCTCCTTGAAGCCTTTGCCAATCTGCAAACGTATAAGTAGTGACTACTTCCCAGAGTGCTTTTGTTATACCTCTTAGAGAAATGAATCCAAGCTGCCTTCTCCTGAAGAGTATGTGGCTATCTTCCCTTTTTGATTCAGATCTACTTGAGACCTAGGAAAATAACTTATCTTTATAGGTGCCAGGGATATGTTAAGTGTGAGGGATTCCAGAGTAAACACAAAAAAGCCCTTGGCTTCAAGAAATTATCTAAAATCTAGTGGGCAAATATAATTTAGGTAATAATCCACTTTCAGAAAGCAGATCTTGATTTAGGATTTGAATGCAAATAGTTAATCTAAGTAGAGAGAAGTGAGAAAATGAGATAGTAAAAGAAAGAATGACAAAAAAGAAGCACACTTAATAATGAGCATAAATAAAAATAGAGATGGTAGCCAGGGGCTGGGGTGTGTGGGAAATGGAGAGATAGTCAAAAGGTGCAAACCTTCAGCAATAAGATGAGTAAGTTCTGGGGAGCTAATGTACAATATGGTGACTATAATTAATAATACTATTTGTACTCTTGAAATTTGCTAAGAGAGTAGATCTTAAGCATTCTCATCACCACAACAATAAAAATATGGTAACTACATGGGGCGCCTGGGTGGCTCAGCCGTTGAGCACCCTACTTTTGATTTTGGCTCAGGTCACGATCCCAGGGCCATGAGATCGAGCCCTGCATCAGGCTCCACTCTGACCATGGAGCCTAAGATTCTCTCTCTCTGTGTCCCTTTCCCCTGCTTGCACATGCTCTGTCTCTCTCCCTCTCTCTCTCTCTCAAATAAAATAAACAAAAAAATATGCTAACTATGTAAGGTTACAGATGTGTTAACTAACTTGATTGTGGTAATCATTTCACAATGTATACATATACATAACCATCACATTACACACTTCGAATGAAAACAATGTTGTATGTCAATTATGCCTCAATAAAACTGGGGGAAAATTAATGAGCAGGTTTCTCCTGTGGGGCCCACGTCTGCAGATGACCCTCTGAGAAACCATGTAGAATGTGCCTCTGATTATCCTGAGATCAGGACGGTGAGGTATAAATTCTCCCCTCCACGTTTGAGGGTTGCTCATGGAAGATTAACTCAAAGTCATTGCCAACCAGCTCTATTCTTAGGCCAAGCATCCCTCCAAGTAGCCAGAGAAGACCCTGCAGCTGAGATGTCAGTGCTTGAGGCAGGAAGCTGTTGGCACTTCATGCAAGTGTCCAGCACAGTTGCAGATGACCTTCAGGGAGGGCCAGGAGGACATAGGCAGAGCTGCGACAAGTTTTGGCTACAGAGCCAGAAGGGGTTACTGCTGAGTTTACTTGAACAGTTGAGTTTAAATAAATCTAGTTGCTATCCTTAGCAAAACCTAAATGCTAACAAAGTACTAACTTAACTCTTTTCTAAGGAAACCGAGGGTGTTTTTTTTGAGTATGATTTTCTCACCAAACCAAAATGTATATCAGATTCGATTTTCTGTGAATTACGAAGTTACCAAAAAAATTGACTTTATTAGAATAAATTATAATTAGATTGCTCCTGATAGAGGATACCCTTCAAGAGTACATTGGGAAACTGCTTCTTGTCAGAAGTATATATTTTATTTTCCTGTAGATTTTATCTTTCTCATTTTTAAGAGTAATACATGCTAATTATAGAAACATTATAAAATACACAAGAATAAAAGAAAAAGAAAATAATTCATTGTTTTCAGAAAATACTTACACAGAAAAATAAAATGGAATTATCCAGACTGTCATGCCCAAGCATTTATCTTAATGGGATTATTTGGTAAACATTGACTCACCTATGTTAGATTATTGATAATTTGTTGTATTATTAAAAGATATACTTATTATCTGCTATTTTTGTATTTATTTATTATTATTTTTAATCTTTATTTATTTTTGAGAGCTCATGCGACTGGGGGAGGGGCAGAGGGAGAAAGAGAGAATCCCAAGCAGGCTACATGCTCAGCGCAGAGCGTGACACAGGGCTCTGTCTCATGATCATGAGATCATGACCTGAGCCAAATCAAGAGTCTAATGCTACAAATAAGACTCCTGGGCCAGATGACTTCCCAAGGGAATTCTACCAGACATTAAATAAAGCAGAGTTAACACCTATCCTTATCAAGCTGTTCCCAAAAATAGAAATGGAAGGAAAACTTCTGGACTCCTTCTTTGAAACCAGCATTACCTTGATTCCCAAACCAGACAGAGACCCCACAAAAAAGGAGAATTATAGGCCAATATCCCTGATGAACATGGATGCAAAAATTCTCAACAAGATACTAGCAAATTGAATTCAATAGTATATTAAAAGAATTATTCACCATGATCAAGTGGGATTCATTCCTGGGCTGCAGGGATGATTTAATATTCGCAAATCAATCAGTGTGGTACATCACATTAATAGAAGCAAGGATAAGAACCATATGATCCTGTCAATAGATGCAGAAAAAGCATTTGACAAAATACAGCATCCTTTCTTAATAAAAACCCTCAAAAAGTCAGGCAAGAAGGAACATACCTTAACATCATAAAAGCCATACATGAAAAGCCCACAGCTAATATCATCCTCAATGGTGAAAAACTGAGAGCTTTCCCCATGAGATCAGGAACATGACAGGGATGTCCACTCTCACCACTGTTGTTTAACACAGTGTTTGAAGTCCTAGCCTCAGCAATCAGAAAACAGAATGAAATAAAAGGCATCCAAATTGGCAAAGAAGAAGTCAAACTTTCACTTTTCGTAGATGACATGATACTCTACATGGAAAACTCAAAAGAATCCACCATAAAATTTCTAGAACTGATACATGAAGTCAGCAAAGTCACAGGATACAAAATCAATGTACAGAAATCAGTTGCATTTCTATATACCAATAATGAAGCCACAGAAAGAGAAATCAAGAAATCGATCCCATTTGCAATTGTACCAAAACCCATAAAATACCTAGGAATAAATCGAACAAAAGAGGTGAAAAATCTACACACTGAAAACTATAGAAAGGTTATGAAAGAAATTGAAGAAAGCACAAAAAAATGGAAAAATATTCTATTCTCCTGGAAAGGAAGAACAAATATTGTTAGAACGTCAATACTACCCAAAGCAATCTATATATTCAATGAAATCCTTGTCAAAATACCACCAGCATTCTTCACAGAGCTAGAACAAAAAAATCCTAAAATTTGTATGGAACCAGAAAAGACCAAAGAGCCAAAGCAATCTTGAAAAAGAAAACCAAAGCAGGAGGCATACAATCCTGGACTTCAAGCTGTATTATGAAGCTGTAATCATTAAGACAGTATGGTACTGGCACAAAAACAGACACTCAGATCAAACGAACAGAATAAAGAACCCAGAAATGGACCCACAAACATATGGCCAACTAATCTTTGACAAAGCAGGAAAGAATGTCCAATGGAATAAAGACAGTCTCTTCAGCAAATGGTGCTGGAAAAACTGGACAGCGACATGCAGAAAAATGAACTTGGACCACTTTCTTACACCATACACAAAAATAAACACAAAATGGATGAAATACCTAAATATGAAACAGGAAACCATCAAAATCCTAGAGAAGAAAACAGGCAACAACCACTTTGACCTCAGCCACAGCAATTACTTGCTCAACATGTCTCTGAAGGCAAGGTAAATACAAGCAAAAATGAACTATTGGGACCTCATCAAAATAAAAAGCTTCTGCACTGCAAAGGAAACAGTCAACAAAACTAAAAGGCAACTGACAGAATGGGAGAAGATATCTGCAAATGACATATCAGATAAAGGGTTAGTATCCAAAATCTATAAAGAACTTACAAAACTCAACACCCAAAAAACATAGAATCCAGTGAAGAAATGGGCAAAAGACATGAATAGACACTTCTCCAAAGAAGACATCCAGATGGCCAGCAGACACATGAAAAGATGCTCAACATCACTCATCATCAGGGAAATACAAATCAAAACCACACTGAGATACGACCTCACACCAGTCAAAGTGGTTAAAATGAGCAACTCAGGAAACAACAGATGCTGGCAAGAATGCGGAGAAGCAGGAACCCTCTTGCATTGTTGGTGGGAATGCAAACTGGTGCAACCACTCTGGAAAACAGTGTGGAGGTTTCTCAAAAAGTTAAAAATAGAACTACCCCACAACCCAGCAATAGCACTACTAGGAATTTATCCAAAGGATATAGGAGTGATGATTCATAGGGGCACATGTACCCCAACATTCATAGCAGCACTTTCAACAATAGCCAAATTATGGAAAGAGCCCTAGTGTCCATCAACTGATGAATGGTTAAAAAAAGATGTGGTTTTTTATATACAATGGAATACTACTTGGCAATGAGAAAGAATGGAATTCTGCCATTTGCAACAGTGTGTATGGAACTGAAGGGTATTATGCTAAGTAAAATAGCCAGAGAAAGACAGATACATGATTTCACTCATATGTGAAACTTGAGAAAATTAACAGAGACCATGGGGGAAGGGAAGGGGAAAAATAATTTCAAACAGAGAGGGAGGCAAACAATAAAAGACTCTTAAATACAGAGAACAAATTGAGGGTTGATGGGGGTGGTGGGGAGAGGGAAAAATGGATGATGGGCATTGAGGAGGACACTTATTGGGATGAGCACTTGTTGTTTTATGTGAGTGATGAATCATGGGAATCTACCTCCAAAACCAAGAAGCACACTGTATCCACTGTATGTTAGCCAACTTGACAATAAATTATATCTTTAAAAAAAAAAAAGTGTCAGATGCTTAACCAACTGAGCAACCCAGGCACCCCTTTTTTAAAATTACCTATATGAAAAAAATTTTTAATGTTTATTCATTTTTGAGGGAGAAAGAGAGAGACAAAGCACAAGCAGGGGAGGACAGAGAGTGTGAGACACAGAATCCAAAGCAGGCTCCAGGCTCTGAGCTGTCAGCACAGAGCCCTACACAAGGCTCGAACCCACAAACCATGAGATCATGAACTCAACCATTCAACTGACTGAGCCACCCAGGCTCCCCCACCTGCCATGTTTTAAAGACTTAAATTCTTTCAGCAGAATCAATAGCTTTGAGAGAATATTACTGCTTATATTATAGACATGTAGATTTTTTAAAGGTATTCATTTGTTATCAATTTCTAATTATCCCATACTTTGGTAAGACAGTGTATCTGCCTGATATTAATATTTGAAACCTCAAATATTGAAGCTTCATCCTGGCCTAGTACATGACAAGTTTTGTGAATATTCTGTAAATTCTCAAAAAGGTTAGGTAGTCTCAGTTTTTTGAAGGATGTGTGTGAGCTCCCTAGTTCACACCAAAATCTTAAGGATTCCTTATGTGACAGTATTGCATATCATCTTGTATATACATTCATTAATCAAACACATCAGTGGTACCCTAAATGTACAGTAATTGGGTCAACTGTGATACCCTGAGAAAAGTCATAGCTAGATTCTGCTATGAAAGTGAAAGGATAAACTTCTCTAAATGTCATCCAAAGCATGTTCAGAGATTTTTCCAGGAAGACAGCAGAATAAAGGAAATATATATCCAGAGTAATTGTGTAAAAATGAGTTTCCTTCAATCCTAGTGCATACTATAAAGGACACAGAGAACACACTCTATCAGAAGGATCACTCTGACAAAGCATACTGTTCAAAATCAAACTATATATTCCCAGAGCATTCTTCAGTGTTTCTCATGAGGCCAACATATTCTTCCTGAAGCTGTCATGCTCCCTTAAGGTTTACAGAGAATGTGGTATTGTTAAATGAAGTTGCAAATGTAAAAGAAGACATTTAGTCCTTGAATCATCTAGTAATCACCAAAAGGGAATGACATAAAAACTGAGAACCAATCTGTAACCAAAACATGCAATCCATTAAAAAGTACATTATTGATTTCAGTAGGTTTCCTGTTAAAGTCTCTAAAGAACCCAGGGTTTACAAATCCAGAACTGTTTCTATTACTATAGGAAAAAATATTTTAAAAGATTATTTAAATGAAATAAACTTGGATCCTAGAGAAGTACATCTTCTGTGATACCCCTAAAGGTAAGACCAAAGAGTGAGGAGGAACACATAGAAACCATGAGTAGATTATGAACAAGACCCTTGGGGCGCCTGGGTGGCTCAGTCAGTTAAGCGTCTGACTTCGGCTCAGGGCATGATCTCACAGTTAATGGATTTGAGCCCCAGATTGGGCTCTGTGCTGATAGCTGAGAGCCTGGAGTCTGCTTCGGATTCTGTGTCTCCCTCTCTCTCTGCCATCCCCACTTGCACTCACTCTCTCTCTTTATCAAAAATAAATAAACTTAAAAAATTAAAAGAAAAAGATTATGAACAAGATCCTTTAAATAGCAATGAAATTCAGCTCCTACAGAGTCAACTATTTTCTGTTCTTTCTGGGAGAAAGGTCTTTGTAAAACTTGACCTTGCTGGATCTCTGATGGTGAATTCAACACTGCAGACTTTGCTCAGGGTTTATAACCACACAATTATTTACATGACAGAAAGCCCTGTACTATTGGTGTTAACATTAGAAATTGCTTGTCTGAGAGTACATGTTTGCTCCATATTCAGGCAGCAAACTCACAAACTTTTAGACAGCAATCTATGGCTGAAAGGGGGAACTGACTACATTAATTCTGCCAGACAGAGAAATTTTTTCACTCAGGAAAATGATTAGTCATCAGATGACATTGTTTCATGGTTTAAGAAACTGATGTCCTGGGGCGCCTGGGTGGCTCAGTCAGTTAAGTGTTGCACTTCAGCTCAGGTCATGATCTCACAGTTTGTGGGTTCAAGCCCCTCAGTGAACTGTTAGTGCAGAGCCTGCTTGGGATTCTGTCTCTCCTTCTCTCTCTGCTCCTCTCCCACACATGCTATCTCAAAAAAAAAAAAAACTTAAAAAAAAGAAACTGATGTCCTGTCCTGAAAGAGTTAATTATTACATTCTACCAAGAAATTCAAATGCCAAGGAAGTAGTTTATAGAATAGAACAGTCCTGGGGCACCTGGGTGGGTGGCTCAGTCAGTTAAGTTACCAGCTCTTGGTTTCAGCTCAGGTCATGATCTATCTCATGGTTCGTGAGTTTGAGCTCCACATGGGCTCTATGCTGACAGTGCAGAGACTGCTTGGGATCTTCTCTCTGTCCCTCTCTCTCTGCCCCTCCCCTGTCTCTCTGTCTCTCTCTCAAAAATAAATAAATTAAAACTTAAAAAATTTAAGAACAGTACTACCATTTTCTAATGTAAACTCCGAAATATACTGTCTGAGGCCTATGGAAGTTAATGTCTATGGATTTGGGTGGTGTGGGAAAACATATCCACTAATTTTTTACATATATGAGTATGTGCATGGTACACACACACACACACACTGCCAAAATGGAAAAAGAAAATTTTTTCTCCTCAAGAGCAGCAGCTAATTTATTTTTAATGTCATGAGATGCAAAGAGAGAGAGGCAAAGAGAATTGGTTATAATAGAATTTCCCATTTTCCATAATATTTTACTACTTCCATGAATTTACAGAAACAATGTAGTTCCCTTGCTTCAAGACCTGATGTTCCAAGCAATGCCATATGTAAGGAATAATATCCTAGACCTCGTTACCAAGAACATCCAAAGTAATAGTTTGATTTAGATGTAAGACACGTAAGATTTAAAGTTGCAAAAGGAAAAAAGCAAATAACCAAAAAGCAAAAAACAAAAAAGCAAAAACAGTGATAATGCTGTCATTTGCTTCAATCCAACAAGATAAATTAAGAACATCCTAAAAGCCTTCACTTGTTCTACTTAAGCTTTCAAGGGTTCTAGAATGCAACTGCCATAACAAAACAAACAAAAGTTACATGAAGAGAATCTAAATTTGTTCCCTAAAGCTGAGGTGAAGGAATGGGGAAGAGAATTTTCACTCATGAGGGGAAAATATGACTAAAAATAAGATGTGTCAAAAATTAAATCCTGCTTTAAGTTATATATAGTAGTTTAGAATGAATAAATTCTTACTGGCTTTTAAAATTAACACTATTGCATTGTTAGAGTAACTTTTTTAAATTACCCATTTCATCCTTAAAAATAAACTTAACAATCTATATTACAGACCCTAGAAGCTAAAAACTAAGTGATTAAAGTTAAACTAATGTACCTATGTTCCACAATATTCTGCTTCAGTTTTACCTGTAATATTATTTGAATTACTATGTACTACCAAAATATATTAGAAAATTCATATGCATTATAAACAGGTATATTAGAAATAGAATACACATTTATAAGACATTTGATTAAATCAGGTATTTTAGTCAAGAAATATTTACTGAACATCTCAAGCACAGTGATAGACATCTTCAAATTCAACCTTTAAAATTACTTATATTTTGTAACGAATAAAATCTGTGCTGTTTCAACTTATTTCACCACAATAAAGTCTAATTTTAAGAAATGCTCACTTTTTTACCATACACATACATTTTTATTCAATGATTTTTGAGTGATAATATCAAATTCACATATTATGTTGATGTGGCTTTAAGACACAAAACCTTAAATGCAAAAAGCAAAAGAACTGCTTATTAATAACAGAATAAGTCTGAGCTCAGTTTTTTAACAAATATTTATTCAGTACTTACTCTGATCCAGGAATTATTTTAAGCCCTGAGAATACAGTTAACAGAACAGAGATCTCTCCCTTCAGGGATCTTAGAAGGTGCTGTTATGCAAAAGAATGAATTTGCAGTTCTCCTTATTATCTTCATCATAAGCTCTTAGAACTTTGATTACCACATCTTGCAATCAGACCACATCCCGTACTTCATGAACTGTTAATAAATATTAATAAAGGGACTTAAATGTCCTAAACAAAGAAAGCCTGCTGTTCTGTTTTTTGATTAACTATAGAGGGTAATGCAGGTGGACGGTTGTGAGTCAGATGCATTATTGGAAGTTGTTAGTTGATCTTTATTGAAAGAAAATTACATTGTGGACCTTAAAAGCAAAAGAACGTCACCAGTTTAAGAAAATGGTATTGAAGGTATTCCTATGTGGTTGATTTATTTTAGAAATAGGTTTGTAATCTTTATAAATAACCATTACTAATTGTTCTACTTGCATAACATATAATTAAAAGAAAGGTTTATGCCTCCAACACTACTACAGTAGTGGGAAAAAAATGTCCAGCCATAGGGCTAGGAACTGGGAAATGGCTTTGATTTACACAATGATAATTATGCTACTAACATCTAGAAATAACATAGGCCATATTTATAGCTTACTCTTACTTAAAATGAATCATTATAAATAAACTTTTTAAACACCAACATTGCCACACACTGTGCATTTCAAAAACATCATATTTAATCTTCACAGTAAGATTCCCTATAATGTGGGCATTATTCTTCTACTTTACTGATGAGAAAACTGAGACCGAAGGAGGTGAAATGACCTGTCCAAGACCATAGAGCAAAGACAGCATTCAGGATATGCATTTGAATCACTGTATCATTTGTCCTCAGAAGTGCCAAACTCATTGGTCACTATTTAGCCTACCAGGCTCAGACCTAAAGATCAAAGTATAAAGTCTGTAGTACAGTGTATAACCCAGCTAACTGAGGAAGCACAAATAAGTTGGAAAAAAAAAAATCAAGTATATTAGGGTCTGAGACATTTGGAGATTAGCTATTTCCTTGGCTTTCTACTGAATTTAACTTTTCTTCACATTCATCCAAAAAAAAGGAATGAAAACGAAAGCACAGATAGTAACGTTATTATTTTGTTATGAATGTACTTGGGGAAAACCTTCTCTTGAGTTCTCTGAGTTAGGATTCTCAGAAAACCCTATTTCAGACCAATGGGCTGAAATAATAATAATAATAATAATAATAATAAATAATAATACCATAAGCCAGATTTATAGTATCTTAAACTACAACTGAGTGTAACTAAGTAATCAAGAGTAACCAGTTTCCCAAATTCTACTCCTCTTCCCCCTGCAGTATCACACTTGCTCCCCTAGTCCATCTATATATGAAGAATAATATCCCTGTACATAAAAGGGAAAGAGGTTACTTTTTCCGTCATCATTGCCTTTTGGAGACTATCCTAATACAAACATGTTTTGGGTGGTTTATACTTGTGATGTTTTTCTTAGTTATGAATGAAAATACTCATATGGACAAATAATGGAGTGTGCAGAAGTAGTTCTCAGTGACGTGTCATAGTCTAGATTTTAGTAAATGGTGAGAAACAGCTGGAATTTAGACTTAATAGACATGTAAGTAAAAAATTTGGCAGTAGACTTTGCCATGGTATATATTCAAGACAGCAATTTCAAAATCCATTTGCCTTATTTTGTAAGCAGCCTTGGATGGAGCTGTTTCAAAATGAATAAGATTCATTTAAATCATTTCCTCCCCCCAAAGAACCTGACCTTGACAGACATGGACTAAACAAATCTAACCTGTTTTTCAGTATCAGGATCTACTGGGAAGCCAGCCAACCAAGAAGAAATAACAACTGTTTGGTATAGGAGAAGCAAAATGACAAACAGCAGAGTCCAGGGAAAACACAGTTAAGGGAGAAATACTGGTCTCAGTCAGAAGTAGACTGTATTTGTAGGAATACTCAATCCCACACCAACCTTTGACTAAAGCTACAGAAAAGAGGACAGTGAAATATGTATCTGGAAAGAAAAAAAATTGACCTCTCTTTAAATTGATTAGTAAGTCCTTCAGAGGTGTGGTCTGGCTGAATGCCAAAAGCAACAGGGAGAATTTCTGGCAAATATTTTGCCATCCTGTACCTGAAGGCTTGTATATCTGTGTGATAGGCTTGTGTTGGGGTAGCCCTGAGGCAGAAAGCATTCCTTAAAAAAAAAAAAAAAGTTTGAGACAGAGGTAATACCAGTACTGGAAACTCTGGACTAAAAGTGAGGCAAGAATAGAAATGATACTTTCATTTCTATTTTCTAATGAATACAGACACACAGAACTTGAAAATATACTTAAATGGAATTTTTCCATAAGTTTGCAAGGAAACTGAGCCTCTGGAAAATATAAAGATACCTTTATATAGACTCTAAAACCATGGGAATAAGGCAGTTAACAAAACAAAGATTCTCTGCCTTCATTTTGAAAAGGAAAGGTATTGTCTGAAGGAAGAGAGGGTATATATTCCACTGTTGAGAACCCCAAATCCTTCTCTTTTTGGAACACAAGAACTTGTCAACTCTAGCATTGTTTTTCTCCTTGTCTTACAATAAAATTAATTTGGATTTGTTATATGTAAATGATATAGACTGTTTCCTAAATTATGTTATTTAAGAAACATTAGAAAAGCCTCTCAAAATTCGTCCCATTAGCCTGGTATTTCTTGGTTCACTGGATTGTCATTCCCAGGGCACACAATTAAAACACTAATATTTCAGATGGGATAATTCATTAGATTATTATGTAGCATACCCTTTCTTTGATGATATGTACACTGGACTGCATTCATAGTAGCAGCTTTCTGAGAAGAAATCCAATTGGTTGTAAGGTACAGATAAAGTTTGATTAGAAAGAAAAGTAAGGAAGACAGAAGACGGATTTCATTGACTTTATCGACTAGAGAGACTCCAAAATCAGGGACAAAAATATACATCCACAAAATCAAATAGACCTGAAAATGTATTTCCAGCCCAAAATATTTTCCATAAATAGAAGGGAACAGTAAATATTAATACAATATAATAAAAATAACAATATATGGTAATTTGTGTTAGCCAGTTCTTACTGGATCAAAACTGTCAGAAATGTGCTCTGCCTTAAAATGGAAGATTTGAAAAGTTTAGACATAGATTAACACTGAACTACAACTTCTTTGTTGATATAATCACAAGGACTAAAAGATGTTTGCAAAGAAAATAAAATGATCTTTATGTGATTCATTAATTTGTGCCATATCCATGAACCTCATGTCAAGTCCAGTGCCTCTTACTATCATCTTGGATACAATTATTGGTGGATGTCACACACTTCCAGAAAACACTACTTCGTAAAATTTTGGATCGATAAACTGAGTTATATAATATTTAAATTCCATTGGATAATGATGATTAAATTTCAGTCCCCCCAAACAGATTAATTACCTGACTTGACTGATTTAATGCTGATTTTTAAGAGAGAGATTTAGGAGTCATAGCAATTTGGCTTAGGTGGATGATCATTATTTTTAGGAATTGATTTGTGGCCCTCAAATCATGGGGTGGCCTGGTCCAGGAGCCTCATCCTAGTGTGATCTTGGCTACTGACCAATCTGTGGTCTAGTACAGAAATATGTCCACATCCCATGCTCTCAGCATTTAGATTCTGCTGGCCTCCATTTTCCACAGCTGGGAGCAGAGCAAGCTGCTAGATGATGAAACAGAGTAAAAACATGTTTCTACAACTGAAATATCTCTTTCTCTCTTAAAAATAATTAAACATTAAAACACACACACACACACACACACACAGAGATACACACACACCAAGGAGGTATGCCAAAGGGACATAGAAGCAACTCGAGCAATCTAATAAGTAACATAGTGTTGTTATAACTCTAAATACAGAGTAAATATCCATGGCATGCTGATATAAATAAATACATACATACAAATCTCCATGAAAAATTCCAAAAATTCTGTAGATACTCAGTCTGTCCTCAAGGAGAGGGAGCATGACTACCCAGTCCTTCAGTGTGGGCTGCACATAGTGCCTTTCTTCCAAAGAATGTGGTAAGGAAAGGGGGAAAAGAGTAACTTCCCAGTGGAGAAATTTGACAAACACAACATCAGCCAGATGAACAAAGTTAACATTAACACTGATAAGTCATGCTGACAGCATCTATTCTTGATATAGTGTAATGAGAATGGCACTTTGCCTGTATAATTTTCCTCTTCAAAATTCAGTTTCTTAATCTAACTATGAGAAAAACTTCAGACAAACCCCAACTGAGGGAAATTCTGCGGAATACTTGAAAAATATTTCTTAAAACTGTCAGAGTCATCAATAATACGTAAAGCCTGAGAAACTGTCACAGCCAAAAGGAATTTAATGATATATAACTAAATATGATGTGGTATTCTGGATGGGGTTCTGAAACAAATAAGACATTAGGTAAAAGATTTAAGTGTCTGAATAAACTATGGACTTTAGTTAATAATAATGCTTCAGGATTCTTTTATTAGTTATGCCAAATGTACCATACCAATGTCAGATGCTAATAGGAGGGGAAAGTGGGTATAGAGTATGATGGAATATTCTACTACTTTTGTAACTTTTCTGTAAATGTTAAGGCTATTCTAAAATAGAAACATTTTTTATTTTTTTATTTTTAAGTTTATTTATTTTTGAGCGAGAGAGAGAGCAAGAGCAAGCAGAAGCAGGGGAGAGGCAGAGAGAGAGAGAGAGAGAGAAAGAAAGAGAGAGAGAATCTCAAGGAGGCTCCATGCTGTCAGTGCAGAGCCTGACGCAGAGCTCGAACCCATGATCATTGAGATCGTGACTGAGGCAAAACCAAGTCAGACGCTTAACTGACTGAGCCAACCAGGTACCCCAAAAAGTTATTTTGTAAGTGGCAGAAAGATGTCAGGGAGAGAAATGTCTCATGCAAGATGTTAAAGGAAGTAATAACTTGTTTGGTGATTAATTAGATAAAGTAGATAAAAACATAATGAATGAGTCATAGATTGTTGCCAAAGTTTTAGGCTTGAATGGTTGGGAGCATGTAATGCCAGTGACAAAGAGGCAAAGTGAAAAAAGAAGCTTGCTGGTAGTTGAGCAAATGTTAAGTTTGGGACACAACAAATTTGAGACCAAAGTGGTTAATTCAAGTATAAATATAATCAGCAGCTGGAGCTAAAGAATTTGATTTTGGGTGAAAGTTCATGAATGGGAATGTAGATTTAGATTTAATCAACACACCAGCAAATATACATGGAATAACTGCTAATAAGGTCCTGTATGGAGAAGGGGAAGGAAGTCTATACTAAACTGGAAATCACCGGAGAACCAAGGTTTATATCTTCCTAAAGATAACAACAGAAAACAATGCAAAAACATGCAGTGTAGAAGTTCAGTATGGTGGCCTCAGCCTGCACACTTTGTCAGTATAAATAAGATCATCGAGGACACAGATGGTGTTATAAACAGAATATTTGTGTCCCCCTAATATTCATGTGCTGAAGCCCTCACCCCCAGTGGCTGTATTTGGGGCCACTAAGGAAGTAATTAAAGTTAAATGAAGTGATAAGAGTGGAACCCTGATCCAAGAGGATCAGTGTCTTTGTAAGAAGAGACACCAGAGGATGCTTTCTTTTTCTCTTCTTCCTTGAGCATGCACCAAGCCATGTAAGGACATAATGAGAAAGTAGCCATCTGCAAGCAAGGAATAGAGCTCTCACCAGAAACCAAATCGACTGAAAGCTTGATCTTAGACTTTGAGCCTCTGGAACTGTAAGGAAATAGATTTCTGTTATTGAAGCCTGTAATATTTTGCTATGGAAGCCTGAGCAGACTAATACAGATGGCCGTAAGAAGGTAAATGAGGAAATGGGAATTGGAGAGTAAGAAGAAAGCCAGAGCATATAGCACCAAGGAAGCCAAGAAACAATAAGGTTTCATTTATTTCTTCATAAATATTCATTGAGAATTTATCTTATGCCAGACATTGTACTGGATCCGAAAGACATATAATAAAAAAGACACACTCCTATCTGCATAGAATGTACATTTGCCAACAAGAAATAATAGACAAATGAGTGAGCCATGTAGAGATCATGGTAAGTACTGTGAAAGGTGATATAATAAATATATATAAAGAGTAACCACATATAAGGTAGGTACGTCTTGAATGGTCAAGGAGGAACTCTCTGGGGAGATGCCAGTTAAGCTGAGATCTACAGAATGAAAATGAGCGATCTAGGCAAAACGTTGAGGTATGAGTTTTGTAGGCAAAGAGAAGAGGAAGTACAAAGGCAATGATTCCAGAAAGCATTTGGGGAATTTGAGAAATGGAAGCGAGGTCAACGGCATTGGTAGTGAGTTTGTAAAGATAGGAAGAAGACACGTTATTCAGTCTTGTAGGCCAGCCCTCAGAAGTATGGATCTATTTCTAAGACAGTGAGAACCCACTGGGTGAGTCTAAAGAACACATGACATGGCCTGATTCCTGTTTATTTAAAAATAACTCTTATTGTTATGTGAAAAAAACATTTTTGAATAAAAGCAAGGAAGGAGGCAAAGAGACCAGTTGAGGAGCTATTTCAAAGAATAAAGAAAAGAGATGATGGTGGCTTAATTTAGGACAATTGTATAGATAGAGGGAAGTGGCAAAATCAGTTATTTTTGGTGGTAGAAACAAGAGAAACAGATGATGGATTGGATGTGGGAAATTGCAGGGAAAATTGATGGGGATGCCTGGGTGGCTCAGTCAGTTAAGTGTCCGACTCTTGATTTCGGCTCAGGTCATGATCCCATTATTGTGGGATTGAGCCCTGCACCCGGCTCTGCGCTGACAGTTTGGGATTCTTGCTCTCCCTCTCTCTCTCTCTCCCTCCCCTGCTGACTCTCTTTCTCTCGAAAATAAATTAATAAACTTAAAAAAAATAAGAAAGAAAAAATCGTTGAATAATGGTGGCAAATCCTGAGATAAAGAGTAGTGGAAAACTAGATTTGTGAAGAAAGTCAAAGCTCAGTTTTGGACATTGGGCCAGAAATTCAATTTTGAAAACCATTAGCATATAGAAGGTACTTAAACCAATGCCACTGAATGAGATCACTTAAGGAGAAAGTTCTGATAGAATTGAAAAGAGGGCTTAGTGCTGAGCCTAGGCAAAGAGAAGGAACAACAGTGAGCTAAGAGAAAAAGCAAGGGAAGGGAGACAAGGGAAGAAAATGTTTCAAAGAGAGCGTGTTTGGCTGTGTCAGATGCTGTCAAGCATCAAGTGAGAGGACAGAGAAGATAGTTCTGGCAATGCAGAAACTGTGGGACACTGACAAAAGGAGTTTTAGTACAGAAGTGGATATGGAAACCACATTAGAATGAGATGAAGAATTAATTGCAAGTAATGAAGAGCATTGACACTGTGTTCAAGTTATGAGAAAGATATAGAGAACCTGGGCAATACCTGCAAGAGAATGTGGGATCAACAGATGTGTGTTTACTTTTTTTTTTTTAACATGGGACACATTGGGTGTGTTTATTGGTATGGTCCAGTAGAAATGGTGAGAGGTAGAGGAGCCACAGATCCAAGACTGTCAGAAGGCAAGAGGGGAGTAAATCCAGAGAACAGTAGGATTTGCATTTGGTAGGAACAGGGTATTTCCTTCACTGTAGCCACCAAGGCACAGGTTCTATTTGGTTAGATTTAGGCTGGGAAGATGAGGGAGTTGACGTTTGATAACTCTTGTTTCTCAGTTAAGCTCAGGGAAGGAGTGTTAAGGATGAAGAGAAGACTTGAAACAGTATCTGAGAAAGTGAAAAGCAAACTTACTAGGAAGACATACATGAGTTCTAGGCAATATTGAACAGGTATTTCAAATTCTGTCATGAATTTCAAGTATTATCAGCCTAGTTTTTTTCCACCAATGTTCAGCTACTGCAGTGTAGACAATGAGAGGGAGCTGTAGAATGGAGGTTACTATGTTGTTAAAGATTTGCAGCAACAAAAGACCAGGATGAGTAAAATAGAATAGGAGGTGATGGTCATAAAGTAGGACACTTTAAATAAAGGTTGATTTCTTTCCTGATGATGGCAAATTCCAGTGCTCATGTGAGTAGGCGGCAAAGGTGGAGCTGAGGAAGAGAGTGAAGAAGGAGAGGTCAAAGAACAGATAGGCTAAGGTTTCTTGTATTTCATCCACATAGTTCTTGCAATCACTAAAAACAGTGACAGGAATTAAGATGTACAGGAAGGCAGTGAGTCAGTAGTTGAAGTCTTAAATGAATGAGGAAAAATGATTAGGAAGATAGTTAGGAATTACCACCAAGCAGGGATCACAGGTAGTAAAACTAGATGGGAACCCACAGAGTACCTGTTCAGCAAAGTTTATAAGGATATTGTCCTAAAGACAATACAGCATGGCTCTATAAAGAAATATATATATATATATATATATATATATATATACTATTATTTAAATAATAACACTTCCAACAATAACTGTCTTCAGGGATGTCTGGGTGGCTCAGTTGTTTAAATGCCCAACTCTTGATTTTGACTCAGGTCATGATCCCAGGGTCATGGGATTGAGCCCCATGTCAGGCTCTGCACTGAGCATGAAGCCTGCTTAAGTTTCTCTCTCTCCCTCTGCCCCCTCCCCTGTTCGTGCTCTTGTTCTCTCTCTAAAATAAAAAAAATTAAAACATATTAACTGTCTTCAATTTTTAAATCACATATTCCTATCAATCAAGAATTTTGAGAATATCCAATATTTACTTATTTGTAACTTATATATATTCTATTCTAAAAATAGTTGCTACAAAAGAAAATTTAAACAGTGAAAATGTATATGAAATAAGCTGTCTTTAAAACTACTCTTCAGGGCGCCTGAGTGGCTCAGTCATTTGAGCATTGGACTTCAGCTCAGGTCATGGTCTCAGGGCTTGTGAGTTTGAGCCCCATGTCAGGCTTTGTGCTGACAGCTCAGAGCCTGGAGCCTGCTTCGGATTCTGTGTCTCGTTCTCTCTCTGCCCCTCCCCAATTTGTGCTCTGTTTCTGTCTCTCAAAATAATAAATGTAAAAAAATTTTTTTAAACTACACTTTCATTTTATTGTTAATATTATAAAATCATTTTGCTTTCACTAGAAAACTATTATTAAACATTTTACAATGGAAAATATTTTTTTTAATCCTGATTTAAACTTTGTAACTGAGTGATCTGAAGATCTGGTACTAAGTTTAGTTTATTTCAATACCTGATTTTAATGACTTTCCAGACTGAAAAAGAAACCTCACAAAACAAATTAAAAAAAAAAAGAAGTATATTCTTGACTGTGTTTATCAAATTCTGACAGTTGATTTCTAATCCCATCTACCAAATACACAAATGTTTTCACTAACTTTGATATGGTAAATTTTAATTTACCCTAATGTCAATCAGTTTTCCTAAGCTAATTAAAAGGAATAATATTTTTGTGTTTGTAACAGGTGAATTTAAAACTCACTGAAATTCTCTATTTGGATAATTTGAATAAGTTGGAAAATTATATTCTAAGTGTGCAGGTAAGGGAGTATTTATAGGTGCTGTACTTAACCATTTGCAGGTGTGATATCGCATAAACCTGAAAATTTTATAAATGTTTATATTCAAATGTTTTCCTTATAACATAAATTTCTCTCAAAAGTAGTCCTTTCTTACTAACTACTAAAATACTTTTTTTTCTTTAAGGAACAGATTGAATATACCTTTCTTTCCTCCCTAAAAAGCTCCTTAATAAAATACACACTTGAAACAACTGTCTTTTTGTAATGGAAAATGATTTACTTATCTTGGCTTCAGGTTTCTGTGCATGTATTCTAGCAGCCACTGCAGCAACATGCTCTGTGGACCAAATTCATATCAGTAAATTCATATGGGTACAATGTAACAGCACCTCTCCTCCAGCCCTGGGATTCTCTTTGGCTGTTGAAGCACAAAATGCCACAGGACTGCTCTGTGGTAACACATGCATAAGCCAGAATTCAAGAGAATTAAAGTCCCACAGGGTGAACTTTTATTTTAGCTAGGGTTCTCCAAAGACATTAATAGGATATATTGTATACCTGTGTGTAGGTATAGTGAGATTTACTGTAAGATACTGGCTTATGTGATGTGGAGGCTAGGAAGTTCAATAATCTGCCTTCTGCAAGCTGGAAATCCAGGATAGCCAGTGGTGTGGTTTGAAATCCTGAGACCTGAAGAGCCAAGGGGTAGGTTTCGGTCCAAGGGTGAAGGCCTGAGAACCAAGAGCACCAACCGTGGTAGAAGGTCAGTGTCTTGGCTCAAGCGGTCAGACAAAGGGGAAATTTTACTTTTCTTTGCCTTTGTGTTACATTCAGGCCCTGAGATTAAAAGCGCCCGCCCACAATGGGGAGGGTGGTCTGTTTTAATCATTCTACCGATTCAAATGCTAATTTCTTTCAGAAACACCTTCATGACACACCCAGTATGTTAAACTAGATATCTGAGCATCTGGTGGCCCACTTGAGTTGACAGATAAAATTAACCATCACAATCTTTGATTAACAGAAAGGGGCCAGAAGATAATTACTTCTCCTTTTCTCCTCCAAGGGACAATGAAGGCAAAAAAAGTCTTTATACAGTGTCATGGGAGATGATACATGAGTCTGAGTTGTGACATTTTTGATTGTCCTTTGGTGGCACATTTAATAATGCAATTTTGTATTTGCTTTCATCTCATGCCATGCTCGCCTTTTCTATCACTTCTAGGTTGAGAAGACCGCATTGCTAGATGAGAATGAAACCCAAGCCGATACATTTTTTCCTGAGATAAAGTTTATACCTCATATCATATAAAATCTCTTCATAGAAACACCTCCTCTAATTATATAATATTTTATGGATCAAAGGAGATGTAATCATATGACCAAATCAAAAATATATAAACTACATTGTGTGGTAATGTGATTGTACACAAATGCGAGCGCCAGTGTAAAATCTTCCAACTGTGGGACTCTTTCCTCAGCCATACTTCACGTACTGTGTATGAAGAGTGAACATCTGACAAAAGGTCTGATTTTAGTCAGATTCGTATATGGATTGCGAGTCAATCCATAGAAGTAAAGTTTAATATCTCCATTTATCTATTGAATTGACTATGCACCCCTTCTTGGGGACATACATCTCTACTCTTCTAGAACAAGAGTTCTAGAAGCTGCAGTCAATGCGTATATTGCAACAGTTCCCTCTAAGGTAGTGGTGAAGTCATCAGACAGCTATGCCCCACAAAGAAGGGGAGAGTTACAGCTCAACAGATGGGAAAATAATATTTATACATTGTGAAAATTAATTTTATTTGCCTCCTGGAAAGATAGAAGTCAATACTTTAAAGCAGAGGATCCTTTGCTCAAACACTATTTGTTAATTTATTTTTTTTAGCATTTAAAAGTACATCATTGTTTGGGGCACCTGGGTGGCTCAGTTGACTGAGCATCAAACTTCAGCTCA
Source organism: Cryptoprocta ferox (assembly GCA_028646485.1). Classification (NCBI taxonomy): domain Eukaryota; kingdom Metazoa; phylum Chordata; class Mammalia; order Carnivora; family Eupleridae; genus Cryptoprocta; species Cryptoprocta ferox. Next base: position 60,276,709 of record CM053572.1, read on the forward strand.
GGTCATGATCTCAGGGCTTATGAGTTTGAGCCTCACATCGGGCTGTCTGCCGTCAGCACAGAGCCCGCTTTGGATCCTCTGTCCCTCTCTCTCCCTGCCCCTCCCTTGCTCACACCCTTTCCCTCTCTCTCTCAAAAATAAATAAACATTTCTTATTTAATTCATTGTTCATTTTGAGATAAATTGCTCTATCAAATGTTTGTATATCATCTATCACTAATTTCATACTTTAAGTATAGCTATTAATTTTGAACTTCCATTTAAAATATTTAGCATTACACATGTGTTTATCAGGGACTTATTTAAATTATATTTTATCAGGAGATATGAGTCATCTCCTGAAACTCAATTACACTTTAGCATTTAAATTGATACTTTTATGAGACACCTGGGTGGCTCAGTCAATTGAGCATCTGACTTCAGCTCAGGTCATGATCTCACAGTTTGTGAGTGGGAGCCCTTCATTGGGCTCTGTGCTGACAGCTTGGAGGCTGAAGCCTGCTTCAGATTTTGTGTCTCCCTCTCTCTCTGCCCCTCCCCTGCTCTCTCTCTCTCTCTCTCTCTCTCTGTCTCTCTCAAAAATAAATAAACATCAAAAAGTTTGATACTTTTCTATTCTATAAAAAGTAATTGTTATTCCACAAATTTTAATATTTATGATTATATATACAAATATATTATTCTGTAAAACAGGAAAATTATTAAGAATTAATATGTATTTAATTCATAATAAGTTTTACAAACATTTGGGGAAAGTTTACCTCAGAAAATGAACAAAATTCTAATATCTGCGAACTGGCTAAAGGTCAAAAAATCACAGATTAGGTAAATACTGTTGTTTGAAATTATAATTTAAGTACCAATTATAATTAAGTGTATTAAAAAGTTTGATGTGGAGGGGCGCCTAGGTGGCTCAGTCGGTTAAGCGTCCGACGTCAGCTCAGATCATGATCTCATGGTTTGTGGGTTCGAGCCCCATGTTGGGCTCTTGCTGATAGCTCAGAGCCTGGAGCCTGCTTCGGATCCTGTGTCTCCTTCTCTCTCTGTCCTCCCCCACTTATGCTCTGTCTCTCTCTGTCTCTCAAAAATAAATAAATGTAAAAAAAAATTTTTTTTTAAAGTTTGATGGTTAACTTGAAAATAATTATATGTCAAAAGCAATTTCAATCATAACCTCCAATTAGCAGAAATATCGCATCAATCTTTAAAAAAATTTATTTTGTTCACTTTACATCTTCCAGTCTAATATGACCTCCCTAATGCAGCCAGTTATAATTTTGCTTTTACTAGTAATAGACTATTTACAATAACATTTATATTAACTCCTCAGCAAAGATGGTTCCAAATTAAGCCACTCTGTTAGCATGGGCCCCCAAGAAAGGATAGCCTGGCAACATCTTATATACTATTATTTTATCATAGATTCCAATCCCAGGAAAGCAAGAGTGAGAAAAAAGGTGTGTGAGGCAAGGGTGCCTTAGGAAGCATGCATTATCCAGTTGTCACTGTCTACTATCAAGCCAAACTGATTACTTGTCAAAGGACTATCTTCTAAGAGGTTATATAAATTACTGTTTCTCCAGATAGTCCATAAGAAAAGACAGAAGAATTTACATGCCAGCTCTTATTTCCCATTGGAAAAAAGTTCTCTTGCTGGGAAATTACTCTCCTGGCATTCCAAGTTGGACATGCCTGGGTTTTGAGTGCGTCCTATAGTCTCTCATGATTCAGAGGCAACAGGGAAGTCCTGGAGAAGACTGGTGAGAGGCAAATGTAATAGCCATTAGGAAATGTGCTGTGGCATTATAGCCCTAAGAGATTGGTTACCTAGTTGCAGCACAGTATAGCTTATACAGTGTTAATTACAACAGTGATGGCTGGGGTAAAATAAGAATGTCTGAGGAAGTACCTAAGAGTTGTCTGATATAGTCACCAACTGTATGTAATTTTTCCCCCTCGCTTAAAATTAATTGCAAAATTAACACAGATTTATTATAGAAAAGTTGAACATTTTAGAAAGAAAAAATATAACCAAAACTATCCAACTATTTATATTTCGTTGAATTCTTTTCCAAAATTATAGTTTGTCTCTTTTTATTACTCACATAATGGATATCTTACTTTTTCTAAAATTACATATAATTATGCTTAATGTACATAAGCATACAATCTCATTGTAAATTTTCCAAAAAAATCCCAAGAAATATATAGAATTACAAGTGAAAACTCCATCTTTACATCTCAAGCCTCTCTGCCCCCCAAACCTCACCCTTGTCAGGAATAATAGTTTGATGTAAAATTCTGCCAGACTGTTTTCTTTTTTATTATTTTTCAAGTTTATTTATTTATTTTGAGAGAAAGAAAGAGAGCGAGCATGAGCAGGGGAGGGGCAGAGAGAGTGGAAGACAGAGACTCCCTAGACTGCTCCATGCTATCAGCATGGAATCTGATGCGGGGCTCGATCCCACGAACCATAAGATTATGACCTGAGCTGAAATCAAGAGTCAGATGCTTAACCACCTGAGCCACCCAGGTGCCCCCAGACCATTTTCTATACACACATATACAGTTATATACATAGACATGTATAAATGTAAATACAGATAGCCTACAAATTATATATTTTTATTTTTATATAAGTGGGATTATGTTACAGGTATTGTATTGTGTCCTGCATTATATACTTAATTAGGTCTTGGGTATATTTCCATGTGAGAATATATGGAAATATGCTGATCTTTTTAAGTTTTGAAGTATTACATAATATGAATACATGTGCATTTTAGTCACTTTTTAATGAATATTTCAGTAGTTTTCATTTTTCCACATTGCAAATAAATTTTAATAAACATCATATACATATGTCTTTATACACATTCTTACTTAACAGTATGAGTTCTGGAGACAAATCTGTGCTCTAATCCCAGCTGTGCCACTTCCTTATTGCATGACCTTGGACAAGTAGAAAACCTCTCTAGTCCTCAATTTCTTCATTTGTAAAAAAAAATAATAATAATAATAGTATTTCCTTTATAGGTTATTGTGAAATTAACTGTTAAAGATTCAGAAAATTTCTACACATAGCAAGCAAGCAATTCATGTTAACTACTGTTATGTGCAAGTATTTCTGTAGATACACTTCTTAAGTAGGATTGATAGTTAAAGGGTACATGCACAATACATTTGTATGGATACTGCCAAGTTACCCTAAAAAAGGGAAATACCAGTTTTAAGTGCCATTAACAGTGTATGAGACTGCCCACATCCATATATCTTACCAACATTGGATATTATCTAACTTAATTTTTGTCCGTATTATGAGTAAAAAGATAGTTTATTTGGCATATTTAGTTATTTGTATGGTCATTACTATTCTGTGAATGGCTTTTACATACCCTTTGCTCATTTTCAAATTGAGTTGTCTCTAATTTACTTGTGAGTGCATTTTATATAATATATATTTTATATGTATATATAGTATACATATCAAATTTGATATGTATAATGCACATTTTTCTGTAATCAGCGTTTTTTTATATGGCCGCCTTTTTTTGCAGAAATTTAAAATTTTATGTACTCAAAACTACCAATATTTCCATTATCTGGTTTCTGAGTCTGACTTAAGGGTTTCCCTACATAAAGATTATGAAAAATATATTTTTTCTAATATATTTAAATTCATTGGTTTCATTTAATGCTAATTTGTCTTGAAATTTTTCTATGTATGGAGTAAGATAGCTTTAGAAGTTTTTCTTCTGTTTCATTGATCTATTCATATATTCATGTAAGAATTTCACATTCTATTTTTTCTTCACAATCTCTTTAATTTTTAAAATAATTCTTTTATTTTTTATTAAAATGATATGTTTTCAATATAAAATGTTTATGTAATAAGGAAGATAGAAATAAAACATTACCCCAATTCCCACTGTCAACAAATTATCATTAAGCACCTCTTTAGTGCCAGGCACTGGTCTAGAAACTGAAGATCTACCAGTGAACAAATCCAGTACATTTTCCTGCCTTCATAGTGTTTATATTTTAGAGGGGCATAAATCATATTTTACACTGGGGTAAATATCACTCCAGACATCTCTTTACACAAATATGCAGATGAAAAGATAGTGATATAGAAAATACAATGAAATGATGCAGGCTATTTAGAATACAAAGAGTAAAGTTAATTTTAATGGCGTTTTACAAAGCTACAAGGTCCTAATGTGACTAAAAGAATAAACAATGGATGTTTCTTGATTCCCAAAGATATTAAGAGTTTTTAAAAATCACTGTAACTTGAAGAACTTTTATTAAAATCATTAAGTTTGAAATCATTGTGGGTTTATTTCATGTTGCAATTTTAGTCATTGTTGATTGACTCCCTAGTAATAAACAGAGGAAGCCAGCATGCTTAGAAACTTCCTCCTGTCTACTTTTTATCACCTCCCAATTCCTACTGGTGTTTATTTTGTCAATTTGAATAATATCTATGCTCTGTCCTCTGACATAATATCCACATGGTTTGGTTTTAGTTTTATATTTAAAGAGATATTACATTCACTAGAGTTCTTTTACCACAGTATCCGCATTCCTGAGTTTTATTTTAATTAGTATTTTTGTTTGTTTTTAATTGAACTGCAACTCTTTCCTGGGTCTCCAGGCTACCAGCCCATCCTGCAGATTTTGACTTGCCAAGCCTCCATAATAACATAAGACAACTGCTTAAAAATCTCTCTCTCATTCTAATGTAGAGATATACAGAAATGTATTTTTCATTACCCATTAAGGGACAATTAGATTGTTCCCAGTGCTTTTACGATCTATGTGGCCACATGGGCCTCGTCCATGTCTCTTTGTGTACATTTGCAAGATTTCCTATGGGACATAGAAGTCAGTATGGAATTCTCAGTTTTTAGGAAAGAACATGTTCAGCTTTACTATATATCGACAAATTGTTCACCAGTATAGTAGCGACAAGGAGCATTGCATTTAATGGCAAGTGTAAAAGAACCTAACAACCACAATGATGTGTTTGCATTTCTCTTAGTGTTTTCTTCATGGTAACAGGAGAGTTGCCGCAGCTCCAGGTCATTTACTCATTTTTGAGTATAAATCAGAAAGAAGAGCAGACAGTGATAGTAGAGACAGTCAAAGTTTTCACAGGAACACCCCTCAGAATATTTTTCCTTATGTCTCATTGGCCAGAAAAGTTTCATACGGAGCTTCCATGTGCAAGGGTGGCTGAGAGAGATGGGTTAAGGTTGCTGTGATTGAGGTAGACTAGTCATGAGCCATTACTTGGAACCCAGCTCTTTTTGTCCTGGACAAAAGCGTTCTTCTGTAGTTTAGGAAGAAAGAGGGATGAGTATTGGAGAGGCAGTTATTGGTATCCACTACAGCAGTTGTACAAATTTATGTTATTAGTAGACTTTCTGGTTTTGTCTTTTGTTGTGTTGTGTGTATGTGTGTATATGTATTACACGCTAGCATGTTAAGGTCTTTTCCCCAGACATTTCATGTTTTATCTATCTATTCTGTGTTATATATAAACCCAGTTGTTCACATTGGCATTCTTCTGATACTAAAATACTAAAATTGTTAGGCATTTTTTCATACGTTTATTATTCTCTTGTGTAAACTGTGTTTATGGCTTTGTCCTCTGTTGCTGTTCTTCATTTGTCTGAAGAGCTCTTTATGTAATCTAGATATGAAACATTTTATAAGTTATATATATTGTAAATATTTTCTCCCTGTCCATGACTTACCTTTTAATTTTATTTTGATGTCTTTTATGGAACATAGTTGTTTTAATTTTAATGTTATCAAATCGACAATATTTTTCTTTTGTGCGTGGTTGATGAAATTTTTCCCTACTCCGAAGTCATAAATTCTCCTATATTGGTCTAAAAGTTTTAAAGTTTTGCTCTCTTCATTTAAATTTCATTCATCTGGAATATACTCTTATAAATGGTGTGAGGCAGAGATTTTATGTTTTCCTATGTGGCTAACAATTGTCCCAGCTTCAGGTTTTGAGCAGTCTGGTCTTTTTGCACTAAATTGTAATGCATGCCTGTCATACACCAAGTTCCAACATAGGTATGTGTTTGTTCCTGCCCCTGAGTTTTGTTTTATTGGTCTATTAATTTATTCCTGAAGTAACAGGACATTTTTATGAATATATCTTTGGAGTATCACTAGCTGGTAGGGAAATGTCAGTGATACTGATTTAGGCATTGGTTGGACTAATGTTAATGCACGTGTCAATCTCATTAGTAGCCGGTGTATAGATATTCTGTTGATATTGGTACATTGCTCTTGCATACAGAAACTCTGCCTAACTCTCACATTAATTCTTGTTGTTTGTCTTTAGACATTACTGGATTTTTCTTTGCAAATAATCTTCAGATAATAAGTATTGGAGTCTTCCTAATCTATACAACTGTTATTTCTTTCTTATTCTATTTCACTGGTTAGAAACTCTAGAGTAATGACGGTTATTGGTGGAATAACAGGCATTATTTGCCTTCTTCCTACTACTAATGAGAATTTTATAATCCTCAAGAATTCCTGGGATAAACCATACTAGACTATAACCTATTTTGTAAAATACTTGTTTGATTCAGTTTGTCAATACTTTAAGATATTTGCATGTATACTCATAAGGGAGGTTAACCTATAATTTCTCTTTTTCTTATTCTTTTCTAGTTTTAGTATCTAGAATGCATTAACCATATAGAAGCTGCTGTATAATTTGTCTCTTTTTCTATTTTTTATCATATTATATTCAAAAGAGGGATTTTTCTGTCCTATGATGTATTGCTAAAACATGCTTCTAGACTGTCTGGACTTGGTGCCTTTAAATTATTTTATTTTTATCAGTAATACTATTTATCATTGCCCTCTCTCTGCATTATTAAACAATCTTTCTGAGGATTGTCTTTTTTATTACTCTTTGGGAAGAACCCGGTTTTGGTTTACTGATCAATGCAGTTAATCAAGGACGTAATCATCTTGTGGAACACAGTCTTCATCATACAGTCTCCAAGGCCACCTCAGAATGGGAACAGAAAATGGAGAATGCAGCATATCAACGGTTTTTGTGTGCCAGGACTAGACGTGGCATAGATCACTTCTGCCCACATGACTTCAACCCAACTGTAAGAAATCTGAGAAATGCGTTTAAATTTGTTGTCCAGGAAGAAAAGAAGGAAAACAAAATTTCTATGATCACTTCAGTCTTACTTCTACATGAGGAATATACTCATCTCCCTCCATCTCCCCCCGAGAGAAGACAACAGAAAGTCCCTTCTACTCAGTGTATTCAGCTCTAAGTCCAAGATATCCAAGGAATGTGCGGTCTTCTCCAGTATAAGAATATTTGGCTTCTTCTGAAATGGAATCTTATGAATGGAAGACAACTTATCTTTACCACCACTCCCAAAAACACATCTAATATAAAACACCACATACACACATCTAATATAAAATAATGTATTGTGGACTGAACTAACGCTAATAAAAACTCAGATCAGGAAGGTGGAAAAATGGAAAGCATGTAGCAGTACCTAGTGCCTATCCATCTTCAACAACAAATTTCCAAAATTATTGCAGAGTGGGAAGAGAGTCTGAAAGGCCACAAATCAAAAGAGTTAACATGCTAGACACAGAAATGGCAAATACCTTTTGGACAGATTCCAATGGCTAAAAGTCAACTACATGGTCCCAATAAAATTACAAGAAGCCTATGAAAGTATTTTAATTGTGTGCTAACAAAGAAGAGGAGAAAATGGATATTGATCAGCTCCAGAAGTCCCTATCATCATGGTGAATGGATCATTTTATCATTAAGTAATCAACTTTTTAACCCTAATAATGATTGCTATGAAGTGCTTTTTTTCTTTTGGCACGTTTTTAAGTTTATTTATTTATTTTGAGAGTGAGAGTGAGAGAAAGTGTGTCATGGAGAGGCAGAGAAAGAGGGTAAGAGAGAGAATTGCGCAGAGGCTCTACGGTGTAGGCCCAACTCACGAACCAAACCGTGAGATCACGACCTGAGCCAAAACCAAGAGTGAGAGAGACATTTAACAGATTGAGCCACCCAGGCAACCCTGAAGTGTTTTTTCTAAATCCATATTATTCTGCCAGATTTATTTTGGTTGCATTTTTTGTGAAACTGTTTTCACCCATTACTCTTACTCCATTACTTTCAAACTTGTGAGATTATCATACTTTAGGTGTGATTCTTGAAAAAATATATAGCTTAAACTTAGATTTTTAAAATCCAATCTGAGAATCTCTGTGTCTTTCAGGTTAATATAACCCATTTTCATTTTTAAAAATTTGATGCTGGGGAGACAAATATCTTCAAAGGATAAAAATTATCATTCAAGATTTATTGTGCAATAAAGACACTTTTTAGAAAAAGACTTGTTTACTACTTGCAGACCCTCCTTAAAAGAACTGCACTGGAGTATGTGGGATGCAAGAAGCAATGTCTCTGTGTGGAAAAAAATAGGGTAAATCTGTTTAAACACTGTAAAAAATTAAGAATTTTGGGGTGCTTAAATACAATGTAATCAAAGATGAGAATGGGATATCAAGCTTAAAATATTTCAAATTTGAATTTGGGGAGAACTGAATAGAAATATTTGCAGAAAATATGGGCTATGGAAATAGATTTGGCAACAAGTAATAAAGGGAAGAAAACCACAGGAGGATGATTGGATGAAGCACTTCACCTCATTGGACATGAGTCAAACTCTAGATAATACAGCAAAGTAGGTGAACAGCTCTGATGAAAGGATTCAAAGTATCCAATGGCTGAAACACAGCACAAATTTATTTTTTTTCACACATAAACATCCCCAAAGAGCCATAGGTTAGTGGCTAAGAATCGAAAGGATTCTGCTTCAGGCAGTCATTTATGGACCCAGGCTGAAGAAATAACTTCTTCCACAAATAACTTTCAGGGCCACCCTGAGCATCAACATCTAGCCAGTGAAAAGGAAAGAAGCATGTCTGAGCATGCTGTACATTTCTTCATGCATCTTAGAGACACGTGATGCTAATATGTCTCAAAGTTCACATCATCTGTAATGAGGCATATCAACATCATGTGCCTCTTGCCATGATGCACCGAGAAGGGCACACCACCACTTCTAAGATAATCTTGCCAAAAATGCCTAATCTAAATGTAAACATGAGGAAACATCAGACAAACACAGACTGGGACACATTCTTCAAAAGTACCTGGGTTATGAAATACAAGGTAAGACTGGGGAACTCTAAGATTGGAGGAGACCAAGGAGACATGGCAAGTAAATGTAATGTGTGATCAATTGGTGACATTTGAATAAGATCTATAGGACAGTTAGTATTTTCTCAGTATTAATTTTCTGCTCTCTAGTTGTCCTGTGTAAGATGTTAACATTTGATCTAGCTAGGTAAAGTAAATACAGAACTTCTTTGTAATATTTAATAACTTTTGTAATCCTGACTTATTTTCAAAATAAGATTTTAAAAAGAAATGCCAGTAATCTCATCATGTTTCCACATAGATGGCAAGCTGTTATAGGGGGTAAAAAGGATTGTGAAGACCACTCAGGTACCATTACCCTTTTTGTTTTTCATCTTATACCTAAAGTATCATTAATTAGCTTCATCAGTATAAATTTATTATTTATTTTTAAATGTTCAATTTACTTATTTTTGAGGGAAAGAGCAAGCGAGCAAGAGAGGGGTAGAGAGAGAGGGAGATAGGATCTGAAGTGGGCTCTGTGCTGACAGGAGAGAGCCCAACAGGGGGCTCAAACTTACGAACTGAAAAATCATGACCTGGGCTGAAACCAAGAGTCGGACACTTAACCAGCTGAGCCACCAGGCACCCCAGTATAAATTTATCTTTAATTAGAGTGCCCCCTATCCTTTTGGGGGTATAGAAAACATACATTTGTGCTTGCATCATATTACAGACCCTCAAAAAGTTGGTTCCTCTTATCCACGTTTTTCAAATCCACCCTTCCTGTCCTTCCCAGTTAACTTGGATATTTGTAGGAACTATCATGAAATCAATCAAAAGGACACTCCTTTGAAGGTCCACCAAATTCCCTTTTTTTGTGCTTGCTCCTTTTGACATCCTTCATTTGAGACAAAGAAATTCATGCAACGAAATTTCTGTGCAACAATGCAAATCATTCATACAACTTTTGGAAAGAAAGTAATACAGGGTGGTTTTGTTTTGTATTTTTAATAATGCTAACCCCAAAGCATTATCTTAAAAATACAGTATGCTGTACTAAGAATACAGGCAAACTATGGGTTGTCTATGTATTAAAATGCTGAAGTTGAAACAAATTAATTTTCCTGACTGATAGTCACTTTCACTCCTGAGTGTTCCATTCTTCAAAAGTGTATTGGATTCAGATCTAGAAGACTTAGCCCTTGTTTCTGATCTGCCACTTAATAACTATGAATTTTGGAAAACTGAATTCTTTCTATATTTATCTATAAAATAGGGATAATAAGAACTGCTTTGCCCCACCAGGATCTTATAATCTAGAGATGAGATGCAGTATATAATAGTTTTATAAATCACTATACAGATTACATTTTTACGTGATCACTAGTGGTCTTCGGATGAGAGTGACAGGGTCTGACCTGGGGTGTTTTCTTATTTCTGACATTACCTCATGCTCTTGGCCATGGTTGTTGACCTTCAGGGCACTATGCCAGAGACACCTTTTTGTGTTTTTATTCTGTTCCTGGTTTCCCGCTAGGATATTTTTTTTTTTACTTTTGTTTTTTATGTAAAATTTCATGCTTTAGCAAATGCATTTCAGTTTATTGTGATTTTTATTTTTTATACAACAGAGCTTGGTCATTTACAAATCCATTTTAAATTTGTAAATGAATTCATTCCAAAATGATTAATTTAAGAGACTAGTAGAAACGCTCAAAAGGTGCTTTTTCCTTTGCATAAATAAGTAAATAAATAAATGGAAATCCATTGCTTCATCTTAATTATTAAAAAGTGTTTTTTTGACAAAATTTTATTAATACAAATAAAAAACAGTATAATGAAGGAAACAGCTAAATTTCACCATGTGATCAATGGTAATGAATAACAATGTGTATATAAATCCAATGATTATAATGTAATGAAAAACTACATGGAAAACATTGTTTTCCATGCTCACATATGTTCCTTTATTTTCAGATCACTGCTGCAGAGTTACTGGTTTACTCAGACTTTCCCTAGGAAATAGTCACCATCTGCCTGATTAGTCTGTTTCCTTGGTATCCTGCCCATTCTAGCTATTTAAGTTTCTGCTCTATTTCAAGAAATACACTCATTAGGATGGTCACATCTGTTATCATTCAAAAAGAAATACACATACTCATAAAACATATAATAGAACTTTGATATTTCATTAGCTATAAACAGGAAAAGTCTCCTTTCAACTACCTTACCCTTAAATGCTAATAAAAGATGGCATAATCTTTAAGGTCCCTCCCTCAAATTCTCTGAATCTAAAATAAAAAAAAAGTGTGCTGAAATGGTAAAACTACAACATATATTTTCATTATGTACATGTTTATAAGAAAAAAATACCATCTGTTAAAAGTAGTTAACTGAGTACTAAAAGAGAATAATAAATATGAAACCAGTATATTAACCTATTCTGATAGCTTATATCTGGATATTCTCTAAAGATCCTGAATAGGATACTAATATCTTATGTATAATTATCTATCTAAACTTCCTAGAATGTTTGCTCCACATAGACTGGTATTTATAGATTTGATTAGATAGATAGATGAATAGATAGATAGATATTTTTTTTATTTTTTTCTCTAATGTGCCCAAGTAATGAGACACATAATAAATATCTCTCTTAGGTAGACTTCTAAGATGGTCTTCCAAGATTCCTCGTACATATATCCCCTGATGTATGTATATCTTCTCCGCTTATTCAATCAAATATTAATCTATGTATTACTATAAAAGGATTTTACAGATATGATCACTGTCCCTAATCTGTTGACCTTAAGATAGGGAGCCATCCTGGTGGAACTGACCTGATCATATGAATCTCTTAAAACAGAGTTTTCTCTGCTGATCATAGAAGAAGAGGTCAGAGAGACATATTCTGACTAGTCTAGAAAAATGTAGCATTTGGGTGGTGGATAAGGCCATGTTTCAGGGCACAATGGGCAGCTTCTAGGAGCTAAAAGTAGCCCCCAGCTGAGGGCCAGCAAGAAACCAAGGACCTCAGTCCTGCAGCCACACAGAATTGAATTATGCCAGCAATTTAGATGAGCTTGGATGAGAACCTGAGCGCCAAAAAAGAAGTGTAGCCCCAGCCAACACCTTGTTTTTATCTCAATGAGACCTTGAGCAGAGAATCCAGTCATGTCGTGCCTGGACTTCTGACCTACAGAACTGTGAGTTAATAAGTTTGTGTTATTTTAAGCTGCTTAGTTGGTGATAATTTGTATAAGCAAATGAAAACTAATATATTGCCCTAGAGTAGGCATTCAGTAAGTATATGCGGAATAAATGAATGAAATGTTGATATGCTACATAGTAAGGGTAAGATAGTATTATAAAAAAGCAAAAGTGTAAGACTATCTAGATAGAGAGTGAAGCCAGCTGGAAACTATGGAACAGCTTCAGCATCCTGATCAGCCTTCATACTGCTGCCTCTCTATGTTGCCCGTATCCCATAAGCTCAATGTGCGGTGGCAGCTACTCACTCCAAGTAGGAACTATGCTGGAGTCTCAGGAGATCGTAGTTAGAGTGGGGGCCAGATGAGGCAGGATACTCACCACAAGATTCTTGTGATTTTAGAACTAAGTTTCTGATATTTTTAATAACCACACATCTTGTATTACTCATATATATCAATATCACATTAATATATCATCATTAAATAGAAAATTAATACTAAACTTAAAATATCAATGGTGATGCAAGGAAAAGATATGTATAAAAATACATATATCTCCATTAATATTTTACATTTAAATGAAAGAAGCTTAGAGTAAATAAGTCTACAATCCTATCTCAAATCTATTCTGAATATAGTTGAACTATAATTTATACACACATATAATTTATACATTTATTTATAGTACACGAAACAAGATTTATTTCATTCAGAATAACCATACTATTAAATGTAAGGTTGAATTTGCAATCAATATTTTGGAGTTTTACCCTATCTTCTTCTTATCAAATATGTTATATCAAATTGGAAAAGATTCAAGTAAATATGCAACCCATGCTCTCGGAAATCAGTAAAGTTTCAAAAAGATATCAACAAAAGTTCGACCATAAGTATTAGAAAGAAAGTAAATCAGTGCTGGGTGGCTTGATGTTACATATCAAACAAGGTTATAGAATCAGAGAGGGGGAGGGGCAGGATTTTTAAAAAGATGATACATAGCACTTTTTAAAAATATTGGCTTCTCTAGTATTACAGAAAATTGATACCTGTTTGTCTGAACAGTATTTATTTATACACCACTACTTTTCAAAAAGGATTTGAAGGGAGAATAGAAGTCATTCATAAAGTTGAATAAACATAAATAAAAAAATTAAAATGATGAAAAGTAGCCAAATTGTTCATTTCAATGTCTAATATAGTTGTTATTATAATTGAGCATTAAATTTAGCTCTGGCTACATGTTATACAGAAGGAGATATAATGTTAAAACAATATTAAAGAAAAATATAAATAAAAATTTGCTGTGATCTGGCAACTCCCATGATTTCTTTTTTTTTTTTTTTATCAAAAAGGAGGATATATCACCCTTGGCGGATGTATTTTGGGCAACTTTACATATAGCTTTACATGTAGCTAAACTTCTAAAAGTAGTCAAATAACATGTTATGAAAGTAAAAAAAAATGGTAGAATAAGAAATGTTAATAAAGCACCAAGGCAGAAAGAATTGTCAAAAAATACTGTGGTAGAGATATGATCTTGCCTACTCTGAGCACCAGATAATCTTAATTGAATTACTTAACTATAAGAATAAATACTGGCTGAGTTCTTTAACTGTGATTTTTATAAAGGAAAAAGAGTCTGTTAAGAATTTCTGAACCTATGTAGAACATTAAGTATATTCAATTTACAAATTAATGATGTAAGATTATATGTATTATGTATTATATATTAAATTTAATATATTTTATATCAATATATATATTATTTATATTTTATATGTTCATATTTTTATAAAATATATTTTATAAATTATAAAATATAAAAATTACATAATTTATATATTTTATATTTATTATATATTTATTTGCATATTAAATTTAATATTTATAGGTAAATGAATTAAGCATATTGACTTTAAAAGCTAATTAACAGAGATGTCTTCAATAAAAAATACTTAAAGCCTATCATAAAAGATAACTAAAAAATAATTTCCATTCTGATCTCCTCTGATTTTCTCTTTTTGTACCATTGGCCTTCCATTGATTCACTTGTAGTTAATATCCTAGCTTGATCCTATCTCTCATTATGCAGATATTCAAATTGCTTTGATTGTGTTAGAATAAGCCACATAATTGAAGAAAGAGTATTTTGGGTGTAACCTGAGCTGTTATTCAGTCTATATCTATCATTATGCACTATTTAACAGTATCTGCTCTGATTGGTTGTTACCCATGCATCACTAGTAGTTAAATACATTGACGATAGTCGCCTAGATATTAGTATCCTCAAGTAAGTGTGGCCTCAAATGGTAGCTTATGAAAATAATATAATAAATATGAAAGTATTGTGAGAGAAACTTAAGATATCACTTAAAACAAAGTATTATCAATATTGCATTTAAATATATTATGCTGTCCCACAGTACCAGAAAGCTTACATTTCACATTGAGGGAATCTAGCATTAAAACAGCTTAAATCAAAGAAATCCTGGGGGCACCTGGGTGGCTCAGTCAGTTAAGCATCTCTTGACTTTGGTTCAGGTCATGATCGTTTCGTGAGAGGAGCCCCACATTGGGCACTGTGCTGACAGTGCAGAACTAATTGGGAATCTCTCTCTTCCATGCTCTCTGCCCCTCCCCCACTCACTCTCACTCTCTCTCTCTCAAAATAAATAAACATTAAAAAAGACAAAAAACACAAAGAGATGCTGAAATGAAACCAAAAATTTCCTACGATATTATCAGAACAAAGTGAACATAAAGGCAAGAAGTATTGCTAGAGACAAAGAGGGAAATTTTATAACAATAAAGAGATTAATCCACCAGGAGAATATCATAATTTAAAAATTGAATGCACCTAATAATAAAGCTTTAAAATATATAAAGCAAAAAGTGATAAATCTCAAAGAAGAAAAATATAAAACTATAAGCGTAATAGAGTACTTTAATAAACTTCTCTCAAGAGTCAATAAAAATAGACAAAATATCACAATGGGTATAGAAAATTTAAACAACACAATTAACAAACTTGAACTAACCAGCATAGATCGAACACTACATCCAACAACAATAGAATAGAAATTCTTTTCAAGTGCCTGTGCAACAAAAATAAACAAAAGACACAAAGATCAGAAATAAATAAATGAAACTGCTACTAATGGCAGATAGCATGATTATGTACATAGAATATCCAAAAGAATACATACCAAAATCAATCCCAGAAGAACTGCAGAGCTAAATGTAAAAGGTAAATTATAAAGCTTCTAGAATGAAACATAGAAAAATATCTTCATGTCTTTGGAGCAGACAAATGTTTCTTAAATGGGATACAAACATATTTGTTTATATATTTAACAAATAACTCATATCTGTAATATATAAAGAACTCAGACAAGTAAAAAAAAGAAAAAATGAATGATAATCCAATACATAAATGAACAAAAGACTTAAAAAAGCCCTTCAACAAAAGAGTATATCCAAATAGCCAATAAAATATGATGAAGATTGGCAACTTAATGATTTGTCAAGATAATGTACATTAAAACCATAAAGAGACCCTACTCCATATCCCTAACACTGCTAAGATTAGAAACACTATCAAGTGCTGGTGAAGATGTGGAACAATTGGAACACATATATGCTGCTGAGAGTGTAAATTGGAACAACCGCTTTAGTAAACTGGCAGCATCTACTAAGGCTGATTATAAGCATACTATATATTTTAGGAATTCCTAAAATATATTTTTGGGCAAAAACCCAACAGAAATATGTACATATGTTCAACAAAGGACATGGGTAAAAATGTTCATAGATGCACTCTTTGTAATAACTAGAAACTGTAAACAAGCCCAATCTCCATCTACAGTGGAATAAATTATTACATATTTATACCACAGAATACTGAATGGCAATAAAAATTAATGAACTATAACTACAACAATGTAAGTGAATCTCACAAACATAGTGCTGAGTAAAAGAATCCATATATTAATGAGAATATGCAGTTGAGTCCATTGACTTAGGTTGAAAGCAAGTGAAAAGAATCTGGGCTTTTGGAAGCCAGGTTAGTGGTTACCAGCGGGATAAGGGGTGTAGGAACTGGAAAGGGGTTTCTGAGATTCTGTTATTGTTCTGTTTGTTGATCTGGCTGTTGATCTCTTGGGAGTGCTCATTTTGTTAAAATCAACTGAGCAGTACAGTTATGATTTATACACTTCTCTGCACATGTTATATGTCAGTAATACCTTATTAAAAACCAAAACCTTACCAGCAAAAACCCTCAACATAATAGCACTTCTCTGACTTGTTTCTCTATTTCTGAAAATGTAAATTAACTAGAAATGAACCCTTAAAAGACTTTAAGCCTATTGCTAACGTTTCAAATGAAACTATATAAGCACTAAATATCCATTTGAAATTAAAAAGCATGCCAGTAACCTATAGATATGTCACTTAACACACACGTAGTATCATTCCTTTACTGCGGCACCAAAGATGAGTATTTATAATTATTTAATATTTGGTCATCAATTTGTATCTTAAATATATGACTAAAAATATTATTAAAATATATGATTAACACATATTAAAGAGAAGATTATGGTTTTTCAGTGATAATCTTCTAATAAAATGTTCTAAAAATTAAAATGATAATAATCAAGAAGGAAGTGAGCTAATAATTTATGCCAAAGGCCATTAAATCTATGATTTGGATAATTACAGACAAGGAAATACATAAACAAGGGTCATCAGTGTCTAAAAATTCAAAAATAAGGATATGATGCAAACACTTAATAAATACGATAAAGAAGAATGGTGATTTATAATAAAGTTATAGGTGATGTGTTAGTTTTCCATTGCTGCATAAAAATTACAAATTTAGCATCTTAAGAATATAAATTTATTATGTCAATTTCCATGTGTCAGGGGTCTAGGTGCAAGTTTACTGAGTCTAGTACCCAGGCTCTTACCAGGTTGAAATTAAGGTGTCAAATGGAGGTATGATCACTTCTGAAACTTTAGGGTCCTCTTTCAAGCTCACTGGTTATTGGCAGAATTCATTTTCTTGCCACTGAAATCCCTTGCTTTCTTTTGCTGACTGTACACTGGGGACTTTTTGCAGCTTCTAGAGGTTGCCTGTCATTCTGAGACATGGGACCCTCTCTACAATATGGCATTTCCTCAAGACCAGCAGGAGAATCTGTCCGTTTAGTTGGCTTAGATGAAGTCTTACATGATATTACTTAATTAAGGGAGTGGCTATCCCATCATATTAATAAGTCCTGCCTATATTCAAGGTGAGAGGATTTTACAAGCCTTGTACATCAACAGTGGGGATTTTAGGGATTGTTTTAGAATCTTGCTCACCACATGGGTCATATGTAAATTCCCAACATAAGGAACATATTTAAATAATGTAAAAGTCCACTCTGTTCTAATATGAAGATTAGAAAAAATATGAAAGAGATATTTAAAGAAGGAGGAGGAGGAGACAAATTGTGATGGCTTAGTGTTAAAAATTACAGAGATGAAACACTGTAAAAATAAAACTACGTGCATTTAACATTATCATGCTAGAGTATAATATACAATTTAAAAACAGAAATCCACTTGCATTACCAATATTTTTACTTTTTACACTAAAATAGTTCATTTTAAGAGAGTATCCATGCAAGAATGTTATTAAATTTTTCTAGTATTTTATAAAAAGGGTAACTCTAGAAATAATTTGCCAGAAAATATGAATTATGTTGTAGTTAATATACCTGTGAAACATAAGCTGTTATTGAACTTGTCTAATAACTACAAGCATTTACACATATCTTAGAGATTAAATTGGATTCAACATTTCTAAAATAAGAGGCAGCATTTTCTTCCCTGAAACTATTTTTCCTTCCTGATCTATTTTTATTCATGGCATCACCATCCTCCCAGTCACTAATAATGGAAACTTCAAAGTCGTCTTCCATGCCCTTCCCTACCATATTCCTATAACTAATAGAGTCACTAAGTTTAATATCATTCCCCTCATTCATTAAATAAACATTTGCCAAAGGCCTGTTGTCTTTAGGCACCACGCCAGGCACCAGAACAGCCACAATGAGTAAGTCACCAGTGGTTTTACCATGTTTCCTGTAATTTCCATTCTCACTGCACCTGCTTTATATCAAAAGCCTAACTAGTTGTGCTGCCTCAAAACTCTCCTTATATCTACTTTGTTCTGCATACTACTGCCAAATGAATCATTCATTCATTCTTTCACTGGTGCCCCTATTAGGCAGTGATCTAAATGCTAAGACAACAGCAGTGAATAAGACTCCTCTCCTCAGAAGCATATTTTCTAGTGTGACAAGGAACATATGTATATAAAAGAGTACTTTGTATAATATCTTGGAGTGGCAATTATCCTATAAAGTCTTTTTCCCTACGTTGCTGTTTCAATCTTCATTTGCTCTTAATGCTTAAAATATATGTCCTTGATGTTCAAGGCCTTCATCAATGTGCTTTTTCCTCCTTTTTACAAAGCACCCTCTTGTTAGGTTAGCCTTCTCATTTCTTCATTATACTGCTTCCATGACCATCCCTATCTTTTTTCCCCTCTCTTCTGGCTACTTTCTTTCCCTCCTACCTAATCCTGCCTAGTTATTCTCACATTTGTTGTGAAGTTTTTCCTGACTAATCCAAACCAAGGGGCTTTCCCTGTTCTGAACTTCCAATAGTATTTCTTAACTGTAACCATTGTTGTTGTTGTTATTTAAGCACATCTTTTCTGGTAATACAGACAGCAACTTTTTTGCAAGTATTTATGCTTTATATTTCCAGCACATTCCTATATTTTTTAGGGAAAACAATGGTTTATTTTGTATCTCAGTATCTTCAATACTAGTTTCAACAAAGATATGGATAAACTTTTCCTTCTTTAGGAATTAAATTAATTTCCTATTCAACATAGTTTATTTAGACACTGGCTATTCTCAAATAATTAAGCATTTTGTATACTATCTTTTCCTCAGAAAGGGAAGAGTACTTCATGTAAAAAATTATAATTAATATAAAAAAGAAAAGTTTTTGAAAAAAGTATTGATAAATTCCTATTGAAATTCTACAAAAATAACAAGACATCTGTGTCCAACCTATTTCTGTTCTCTAGAGTGCACTCTTTCTAGACTTTTGTAATCTTTAAAGTATCATGGCATTGACACCATGGTCACTCACCCGATGATAACTATTTGTATCAAGCACTAACTGTACTTCAAGTACTGTGCTGGGCATTTTACAAATATTAATCCTCAAATATTACCTTCATCCTAGAATTCCCTATTACAGGGAATATAGGTCTATAGGCCTATAATAGGGAATAGTGGCCTATAATAGCCACTATTATTCCCATTTCACTTAAAAGAAGGCAAACTTTCATTACCAGCATTATGGCAATCTATATGAAAAACCTCCAAAAGTACACACAAAAATAACTGGTAAAATATAACAAACATCCTTTAAATGTATAGCTGAGCTTGCAAGAAAGTAAAGGAAATCCCCAGAGATCAAATGTGAAGAAAAACTAAAAATTAGAGCTACAAGTGTGAACTGATGGTAGGGTTGTATTAGGTTGGGGCATGGGAGGTATTCTCATTCATTATAAGCACAGACATATGGGCAGGCAAGGCTTGGACGAGAGGAGATGGGGTTTTAGAACTGAGATCCTTTGTAAGCAGATGGACTCACTGCAATCCAGCAAAAGGGTGAAGTAGAAAAATAATAACCCTGTAACACCAAAGACAGAAAAGCTTGTCCTCACTCTGCATTCTGGGTCAGCAAACAATGTCTCCTCAGAATTTACTTTAGGACAACATTCAGTTTTGAGATTAGAATGTATACTCTCTCTAGGGTCTGGAAACCTTTAAGCCAAGAACTTTCCAGCCTCAGTGCCAACTCCTTGCCTCTTATTCCACTAAGGCCTAACATTTTCTCCCTGTTGTCCATTAATATCAAAGCCAATAATAATCATGAGAAGAATTGCAGAAGAAAGCACCAAATCAGATTAGGAAATAATTCTCTTTATCCTTGGTAATATTTTTTTGCTGTGAAATCTAGTTTTCTACTATTAATATAGCCACTCCAACTTTCTTATGGTTTGTGTTAGCATGGTATATCATTTTCTATCCTTTTATCTTTGTGTTTTATAATTAAAATGTGTTTCTTATACAAAGTGTATAGTTAGGTCTTACTTTTTTTTGTCCAATAGGTCAATCTTTGCCTTTTAATTAGTATGTTAGATGTGAGGACACCCTCTACAGTTCTCTGGAATTCTCTCCCTCTGCAGGTCTCCTCCTTGACATTCCGATTTGTAATCTCTAGCTTCCTTGGCTTTCCACTTTCTCAATTCCATCTTTTCACCTCAATAAAACTTCTGGGATTCTTCAGTGTGCTCTTTCCCCAGAAACCCTCTTAATCATGGAACTTACCTCATTTAATTTCCATCTCTGAGGGACAATTGTCTTTGTTGCTTAATGTCTTTAATAACTGTCTTTAATAACATTTAATAATAAATGTCTTTAATAACGGTTGTTTTCTATCTTTTGTCCAGAATTTTCATTGTTTCAGGCAAGAGGGTAAATACAGTCCCTGTTACTCCATCTTGCCTAGAGGTGAAAGTACAAACCATCCTAGGACATCATGCAGGATTCCTACAAATAAAGCTCTGATTTAAATGCACTCACAATCCAAAATTACGAAACATATGAGAAAATCATCCGTCACGAGTTAGAGTCACCAAATATGACAAACAGCATGCTTAGACCCCAAGAACTGTAGAAAGTAGAAATATTAGATATTGGCTACAACAAAGTGTTTTATAATTACTAGATATTGACTATTACTCAAATTTTTCAAGAAATTCAAGAAAAAATGTATTCAAGAAAACATTATTCAAGAAACATTATTCAAGAAAAAGCTTAGAAAAACAAATGACATTCTCAAACAGCACCAAGCAATATTGAAATAATACCAATTGAACTTCTAGAAATAAAAAATATATTATCATTGAACTTAAATATATAGAAATAGAAGCCATTAAGTTTGATTTGCCTAAAATCACCCGCCTTTTATGTGGTGGATATAGAACACAAGCTGTTCTAGGTAAAAACGATGCTTGTGATCTTTTCACTCTACTGTGTCTGAATGGACAAATGAATAAACAATGAGGGTTTCCAATATATAAAGTCTCCTCTCAGTCTTTTGATTTAACATTAACCAGTAGTGAGTCACTGACAATAAAATTCACATAACATCTTCTTAAATAGTGACCTTAAGAGGCAACATTAACACACATGCTTTAGGCTAACATAAGTTAAGTTCATTTTATTGAACTGAAAATGAATAAAATCGGCCTACTTTATTTCAACTTCAGGTAGATCTATGCCAACCTAGAAATATATCCAAAACAAATACAGATATGACTCTAAAAGCAAATTATGCATATTCTAATCACTCTTCAAAACTTCATAAAAACCTTTATATACCTCTTTTCCACAAAATTACTTGCTCTCCCTGCCTACCAAAATGAAACAAACGATAACAAAATACAATTCCCTTCCCCACTTTCATATTGTTTTTTTTTCTGTCTGTTCCTTCTGTTGCCACTGCTCTTATTTAAAATGAGTAATTTCTATTTACCCAAGGGATACAGAAGTGCTGATGCATAGGGGCACTTGTACCCC
>CM053572.1:60299374-60462271 GCA_028646485.1 Cryptoprocta ferox
ATTTTGACTTTTTATGTTTCTTGGTCACTTTTGGCCCACCATCTCTTTTTTTTTTTTTTTCCTTTTTCTTTTCTTTTCTCTCTCTCTCTCTCTCTCTTTTTTTTTTTTTTGAAGATGAAGATGAGAATAAACATGATATAACTTTTGGCTTGAATCACCAGAAGAGGGATCTGGCTTGGGAACAAACCATACCACATTCACCAACATTTTTCTCCTACTCTTTTAATTAACATTTTTGTAGAACTGAATACTGATAAAAATGAAGCTATAAGATTAGAAAAATTTGAGGGAGGGGTGCCTGGGTGGCTCAGTCGGTTGAGCATCTGACTTCAGCTCAGGTCATGATATCACGGTTCGTTGTTCGAGCCCCACGTCAGGCTCTGTGCTGACTGCTAGCTCAGAGCGTGGGGCCTGCTTCGGATTCTGTGTCTCCCTCTCCCTCTATCCCTCCCCTATTCACTCTCTGTCTCTCAAAAATAAATAAAAACATAAAAAAATTTTTTTAAAAATTGGAGTGAGAATTCAATACAAATGTGGCTTTAATGAACATCAAGCTGTTTTATATTTCATTCTTAGTTTATTTCAAATCAAAGAATATTTGAATCTTAGAATTGAAATGGAAATCAGAGGATATATATGATATTGATATATAATTAATACAATATGATATTTAATATCACATATATACTGTCTATTAATTAATTAATTTGGGTCCTTAATAATCTAAGTGCCATCCTGTTTATATTTTAGATTCTATATTTGCCTGGACAGCTATAGAGAAGAGAAAGACCCTTTGTTCACAAAAAATAATAAATAGCTACAAAACTATGACATAATGTCCTACAAGTTGGGGTGCAATGTTGACTCATAACAACTAGTCAGCCACACTAATGGAGTGTTGTAATACAACTTTAGTCTAATGGAAAGACATTGTTTTCAAGACAGTTTGGTAGTTGTCTTCAGATCCATTTTGTATTATATTCTGAAGATTTTTGTTACTGTTCTTTCAAGCTTTCCTTCCTCCTGGATGGACAAGGGTTATTTCCAAATGCTTGGGTAATGATAACTTTATTTCTAGTTGTTAGTTGATATGAATGCATCCCTCTGAGGTGAGCCTTCATCACTTCTTACTGGAAGCTCCTCCCCCATTGTTCTAAGGATCTTTATACAAAATAAGCCATAAATGACTAATAAATGTTTCAGATATTACTCTTTTCATTACGAAACTTTCAAATGTACATAAAAGTAGAATGAACAGGATGATAAACTTCCAAGTACCATCATCATCTATCTTCAACAAGCATTCATGTTTGTCAGTTTCATAAAAAAATTATCTTTTCTCAAATCTCTTAATACATTCACATATTTTAAAAGGAATCTTCTTATAAACTTGTGTTCCTAACCTAGATGATAACTATAAATGGTTGTATTCTATTTCTATCTATGAAGAGTATCATGATCCATTCAGAGGAATAGGGGCTATATGAAACACATCTCTACAGAAAGTAAGATGTGATTCCTTCCTTTGGTAAAAATATAGCATTTAACTACAAAAGGCCTCTGTTTAACTTTTAAAAAGTGTAATGCCAGAAATCTCTTTGACACCCAAAAAATTTTCAACAGAATTTTGGATAAATCATCATATTTCACATATATTTATGGAAGTTCCTTTTTTCCTCCTTGGTATTTTCACTCTAAAGTGAATGTTTATATAAAGGGGAGGAAGGAAGAGGTTTTTCAAGCAGGTTGTTCTTGATCTCCCATTTTCCAAACATTTGAATATAATAGAAACTTTCCCTGAATGCCAAAGATAATTAAAATGTGAGAGTCCTGATGTTACTTCCTCCATTTAATAATACCTCACTCTGAGAATCAAAAATGTTTTAAGCCAGGGTAAGTGTGTCATGGGAAAAAAAGTAAAATAAAGACAATGACTAAGTGTATGAAAGGATGAAGTTATATTTAGGGAGAAAGAAAAACAAAGGTGGATGACTATTTCACTCCTTATACCAAAATAAATTCCACATAAGTTAAATATTTAAACAACCTAAAAATGGAAACCATAAAAGCACCAGAAGATAACTGGAAGAATTTCTAAAAATGGTGAAATAATGGCAAAAGTCTTTTTAACTGTGATACAGATCCAGAAATCAGAAAGGAACCCAAGTGGATCCTAGGTCATGTTGAGTTGCAAGGGTGCCTGGGAACTTAAGTGTCCGCCAAAGGGGAACAGGATTGCTAAAGACTGGCTTGGAGCAGTTGGGATTCATTGCTCATGCTAGACTCATTTCCATCCTAAACAAAATCAAGATTCAGTTAGCAAGAAGAGAGGGAGGAGAAGGTTTATGAATAAACAACTAACAAGAATTGCCATAATCACAATGTTCTTTTCCTGCAGAATCCTTAAATCTTGTCATAGCATTGCCTGGTTCTATCTTCTCCTAACATTTTATTTTATTTTATTATTTAATTTAATTTAATTTAATTTTTTATTATGGATTATTGTCAAGTTGTTTTCCATACAACACCCAGTGCTCATCCCAACAAGTGCCCTCCTCAACTCCCATCACCCACCCTCCCCTCTCCCTCACTCCCCATCAATCCTCAGTCTGTTCTCAGTATTTAAGAGTCTCTTATGGTTTGCCTCCCTCCCTCTCCTTAACTGTTTTTTCCCCTTTTCCCTCCCCCATGGTCTTCTGTTAATTTTCTCCTGATCCATATATGAGTGAAAACATATGGTATCTGTCTTTCTCTGACTGACTTATTTCACTTAGCATAATACCCTCGAGTTTCATCCACGTTGCTACATATGGCCAGATTTCATTCTTTCTCATTGCCATGTAGTATTCCGTTGTATATATAAAGGACATCTTTTTGATCTATTCATCAGTTGATGGATATTTAGGCTCTTTCCATCATTTAGTTATTGTTGAAAGTGCTGCTATGAGCATTGGGGTACATGTGCCCCTATGCATCAGCACTCCTGTATCCCTCGGGTAAATTCCTAGCAGTGCTATTGCTGAGTCATAGGGGAGTTCTATTTTTATTTTTTTGAGGAGCCTCCACACTTTTCCAGAGCAGCTGCACCAGGTGCATTCCCACCAACAGTGTAGGAGGGTGCCTGTTTCTCCACATCCTCGCCAGCATCTATAGTTTCTTGATTTCTTCATTTTAGCCACTCTGACCAGCGTGAGGTGGTATCTCAGTGTGGTTTTGATTTTGATTCAGTGTGGTTTTGTATTTCCCTGATGATGAGTGATGTTGAGCATTGTTTCATGTGTCTCTTGGCCATCTGGATGTCTTCTTTGGAGAAGTGTCTGTTCATATCTTCTGCCCATTTCTTCACTGGATTATTTGTTTTTCGGGTGTGGAGTTTGGTGAGTTCCTTATAGATTTTGGATACTAGCCTTTTACTGATATGTCATTTGCAACTATCTTTTCCCATTCTGTCAGTTGCCTATTAGTTTTCTTGATCGTTTCCTTTGCCATGCAGAAGTTTTTATCTTGATGAGATCCCAATAGTTCATTCTTGCTTTTGATTCCCTCGCCTTTGGAGACGTGTCAAGTAAGAAGTTGATGCGGCTGAGGTCAAGGAGGTTGTTTCTCCTCTAGGGCTTTGATGGTTTCCTGTCTCACATTCAGGTCTTTCATCCATTTTGAGTTTATTTTTGTGTATGGTGTAAGAGAGTGGTCTAGTTTCATTCTTCTGCATGTTTCTGTCCAGTTCTCCCAGCACCACCTGTTAAAGAGGCTGTCTTTTTTTCCATTGGATTCTCTTTCCTGCTTTGTCAAAGATTAATTGGCCATACATTTGTGGGTCCAGTTCTGGGTTCTCTATTCTATTCCATTGGTCTATGAGTCTGTTTTTGTTCCAATACCATACTGTCTTGACGTCTACAGCTTTGTAGAGAGTCTAAAGTCTGGGATTTTGATGCCTCCCGTTTTGGTTTTCTTCTTCAATATTACTTTGTCTATTCGGGGTCTTTTGTGGTTTCATACAAATTTTAGGATTGTCTGTTCTAACTTTGAGAAGAATGCTCAAAACCGGTGCAATTTTGATTGGGATTGCATTGAATGTGTAGATTGCTTTGGTAGTATTGACATTTTAACAATATTTATTCTTCCAATCCATGAGCATAGAATGTTTTTCCATTTCTTTGTGTCTTCTTCAATTTCCTTCATAAGTTTTCTATAGTTTTCAGCATACAGATCTTTTACATCTTTGGTTAGGTTTAATTTATTTTATTTTCGTTTTGAGAGAGAGAGAGAGAGAGAGAGAGAGAAAGAGAGAGAAGGATCTCTAGGGAGGCACAGAGGGGAGAGAGAGAATCTTAAGCAGGCTCCCCAACATGGGGCTCAATGCTATGACCCTGGGATCATGACATGAGCCAATATCAAGAGTCGTATACTCAAATGACTGAGCCACTAAAGTGCCCCACCTAGCATTTTATTTTAATTATAGAAGTAAAAGTAAGCACTGATATATCAAAAAGTAAACAAAAATATAAATTATTAAATATTTGATGTAACAGAATATAAAACTAAAAATATAAAGTTTTTAGAAATAAGTACTATTATAACATGAAACAACATGATAGTCTCAAAATATTTATCTAGTCTATATAAAACGGGATAAAATGTTAATATTTTATCACTTATCAAAAATAATATTTTAAATCATGGGTGCCTGGGTGGCTCAGTCAGTTAAGCATTCAACTTTGGCTCAGGCCATGATCTCAATGTTTGTGAGTTTGAGCCCTGCATTGAACTCTCTGCTGTCAGCACAGAGCCTGCTTCAGATCTTGTCCCCCTTTGTGTGCCTCCCCTCTCTCAAAAATAAATAAACATTAAAAAAAGAATATTTTAAATCAATTTAAAAAATATAATTACTATCAGGGACAGCAAACTGTTTTACATGAAGATGAATCACACATTTTTAGCCCTTTAATAAACGTCAGGACTTTTCTTCACATCAGATTAATGATATAATATAAAGCCTTTATAGATCCAGAATATAGAAAAAATATTACATATAACCACACAATCTTCCAGAACTTATTGAATTAGGTAAATTTATTCCTGTAATATTATGCTAATTGGTTTAGTAGAGCATTTTGAAAAGCTGCAATACTGTATCATCTAAGAACAAAGATTATATAAGTTGCATATTGTCCATGATCTCAGTCAGAAAGCTCAGGAAATAAGATCATCAATACATAATGCATTTAGGAAACTTCAGGCCAAAATCATCTCATGGCTTGGTTAATGCCAAATCTTAAAAGACTGAATATTTTACTTGAGTAAAGCACAATTTTAAGTAAGTCAAGCTATATGAATAAGTCATAAATTTTTAACTAGCTAGGAAAATAACATGGCACTGTATTTTTTAACCAAGTATATTTGTTTTGGTTTTTCAAACAAACAAACAAAAAATCCTTGATATGTTTTTCTAGTTGGTTCAAGCATCTCCAAAGTATAGAAATTTAATGGATTTCCTTTTTATTAGCTAAGACATAAAAAATATGTATAGCAAATAACAAAGTACAGATTTGGAAGCCCTTGTCAACTTCAAGATTTATTAATAAGGCAAATGGAGAAATGGCAAAACTGAAAATATAAAATCAAATACCTCAGTTCAAAAGAACAAAGACTCCCCATCCCAAACAAAAACCTAATTATCTATTCTATCTGTCATCATTGTTCAAATTCTGTCTACAAATTAATGCATTTTGACTGAGGTATAACTACGTAGAAAGTTATCTAGATAATTGAGATTTGAAGGCATTTTTATTCTTTAATAATCTTCATAATCTTTTGGAAGATATTTTTGGTAATTTCCTAATGGTAGCAAAAGCTTATTTATAATTTACATTCCAGGCTATGTAAACTTGTAGCATTTTCTGATCTATTAGCATAATCCTAAATGACCATTACTTTTTACTATATTTGATTCTGTTATAGACCCTTTGCCTTTATTAGTCGACTTTGCTTCAGTAACAAATGATCCAGAAATCTACTCCTTAAAATAACAATGACTTTGCAATGGGCTAGATGGGTAATAGTTATTAAATAGGGCACTTGTTATGATGAATACTGGGTGTTGTATGTAAGTGATGAATCACTGAATTGTATTCCTGAAACCAATATTGCACTGTATGTTAACTAACTAAAATTTGAATAAAAATAAAAAATAACAATATTCCTTAGATGAAGATGGGAAGAATATTGCCAGAGCTGATAGCAGCCCTCCACAAGAAATGCCAGCTCTAATTTCTAAATCTTGTCTACCATTGTACCATTTGCAGATGTTTAATAAAAACTATTTTATCTCTGATTTAAAAAAAAATAATGACTTATTCCTTCCTCACATTACATGTTTACCAACAAGTTTGCCTGGGGTTTTGCTTAATTGTATCTTCTTATTCTGGGACCTTCACTGAAGGAACAGTCTTTGTGTAGAACATTCTATTCTAATGGCAGTGGGAAAGAGCAAGATTATTGGCAGAAATATCTATTGGCGTATGTCATTTCTGTTTATATATTATTGGCCAAAGCAAATCACATGGCCAAACCTGACAATGGGGCTAGAAAGTGTACTCCCTTGACAGGTAGGCACTACAAGTCACATGGTAGTATGTGGGTACATATAATCTTCTTACAGATAAGTAGAGAGCAACTCATAACAAGTATAATCTACCACTCCTATCTTTGACTTAATATAGTAGAGTCATTAAAAAGGCAAACAAAAACCCAAAACCAAAGAAACAAAAACAAAAACCAGGGGCAGCAGGGTGGCTCACTTGGTTAAGTGCTGGACTCTTCTTGGTTTTGGCTCCGGTCATGATCTCATGGTTTGTGAGTTTGAGCCCCACATGGGGCTCTGGTCTGACAGCACAGAGCCTGCTTAGAGTCTCTCTCTCCCCTGCCCATCCCTTCCCCCCCCCTCCGCTTGTACTCTCCTCTCTCCCTCTTTCTCAAAAGAAATACATTTTTTAAAAAGGGCAAAAAAAAAATCCAAAAACCCTCTGTCTTCTTTGCTTTTCACATCCAGCCAGTTACAAACTCCTTCCAGTTACTTCCCCCAATCTACTCCGAGTGTGGCTTGATTGGATATCTACTTAAGAAAGATCTGTGATCCAAGACGAACTAGAAAATACTAAATGGGAACATGATTATTTTAAATGAGCTCCAATAAAAATCTTCATAAAAATTACATGTTAGTCTACTGAAAGAACTTATAGGTATGATAATGGATTCCTGATGAGTTGGATGAGTTGGTGTAATATTTACAAGAGATTCCAAAAGATAGATATCGGATACATGTTCTGACTAGAAGAGTACTGTGATACTGTGTGACTTTGGCAAGTAGTTTAAACTTGGAAGCTTTGGTTTTCTTTTTTTTTTAATTTTTTAAATGTCTATTTATTTTTGAGGGAGGGAAGGGGAGAGAGAGGGAGACACAGAATCCAAAGCAGGCTCTGTGCTGATAGCTCAGAGCCCAATATGGGGCTTGAACCCACAAACTGTGAGATCATGACCTGAGCTGAAGTTGGACACTTACCCGACTGAGCCACCCAGGTGCCCCTGGTTTTCTTATTTACAGAATGGAAATAGTCATATCTATTCCATAAGCTATTTTTTTCAAAATCATTTATAATACACATAGGAATAAAGTAAAGGTAAGCTAAGAGGATTTTTTGCTTGTTGAGCAAATACACCTAAATAGTATTAAATAATGGATTTATGTCCACATAGAGAGGTTGTTAGCTTTGTACTTGTTCCATTCATTGTATTACTGATTTGTCTTTGAGTGATAATATACATGATTTGCTTTTCACATAATCAGGCATCGTATCAGTCGGTGTTCTCCAGAGAAACAGAGCCAATAGGAGAGAGAGAGAGAGAGAGAGAGAGAGAGAGAGAACTCTCTGTCTATAATCTATAACTATCTATAGTTATCTATCTCTCTATATAGAGATATATATATATATATATAGATACATATCTCAGAGATGTTTATATTTTAAGGAATTTGCTTATATGAATATAGAGTGGGCAAGTTTGACATCTGAAATACAGGTCAGCAAATTAGAAACTTGGTAGGAGCTGACACTGCAGTCTTGAGGCAGAATGTCTCCTCCAGGAAATTTCAGTTTTTGCTTTTAAGGCCTTTAACTGATTGGGTGAGACCCACATGCATTATTGATAGTAATCTTTACTTACAGTTAACCGTTAACCAAATTTTCACACCACCATCACAGCAACACCTAGATAGGATTTAATTAAGACTGGCTAGTATAGACTAACTAAGCTGATACATAATTTAATCATCATAGGTACCAAAAAGGTAGAAGAAATAGTCAAAATACCATATTACATAATGTGGATTTTAAATGTGTTTTGAAAGCTTGAAGTACTAAATGTAAATTAGAATACACCAGATTAACTACAGAGTTGTGCAAATATAGCACTGGGGAGACTTGACAATTATTCATAGGGAATATATTTCAGTGATAACTGTTGTAAACTCAATGTTTTTCAACAGTGGGATGTGAATTCCTCAAAATTCTAGCTCCTTTCTTCTTCTTTCCTTTTTTTCTGTTCATCTTTCATTCCACAGAGATTGATTGAGCACTTACTTTGTGGCAGATACTGTCCTAGGTAAGTGGAATGTAGCAGTTAATACAGGCAGAAATCCTGTCCTCATGAAGTTTATAATCTATTTGTTGAGGCAGACAATACACAAGTAAACAAATAAAAAATATGCTATAGCTTCAGGCACTGAAGAGCACTAAGAAGAAAAATGAAACAGTGTTAGTGGAAGGTTTTTGTGGTTAGAGTGGTCATTGAAGATCTTTATGAGGACATGATATCTGAGCAGGCTTCGGTGAAGTAAAACTGCAGTTGAAGAGTGCTTTATGCAGGGGGTATAAAAAGTCTAAAGGTTCTGAGATAGTAGGATTCTTCGTATATTCAGGAAACAGCCATAGATTCAGTGTAACAAGACTATAATCAAGAGGCAAAGGCGTGTGGTAGGGGCTGAGGTTTAGGAGAGAGGCAGAGGCCAAGTTGTGTAAGGCTTTGTAGGTCATGGAAAGACATTTGCATTTTATTATGTGTGATGGGAGGATTTTAAAAAGGAATGTGAGGTGATCTCATTTGCATTTTAAAAAGGTCATTCTGGCTAAGATGTGCAGAATAGACAAGAGAAGTAAAAGTGGAAGTAGGAAGACTGCTATAAAATTCTATTACAGAAGTTGAGGTAAGAGATGATGGTGGCTTAGACTGTGGTGGTAGCAATTTAGATTAAAATGCAATGAAACATAGGATATATTTTGAAGGCAGAGCCGAGAGGACACACTGATAAATGTGAGGTGTGAGAGAAAGAGGAATCATTGATGTTATTTAGGGTTTTGGCCATGGAGGGAGTACTTGATACCATTTACTACTACACAGGGATCCTGGAGGGTGAAGTTTTATGTATAGCAAATTCAAGACTTTTATGTTGGAGATGAGATATTGAGATGGAAATGCCAATGGACAGTTTGGGCTAGAAGGAGAGGCTTGGGTTGGAGATAGTAATTTTGGAGTCATCTGCAAATATATTTAAAGTCATGAATCTGGCTCAAATTATTTAGAAACAAATAATTATTTCTTCACTATGAAGAAAGCCAAGGGTACTCCCGACACTTAGAATTTAAGAAGATGGCTTGGAGGATTTATTAGTTACCTTCAGGTATTTTAAGGGCTCTGTGTTTGACATAAATATAGAAACATGAACTAGGGCCAGTGTGAGGAAGCACCAGAAGCTCATTTCTGCTCAATAAAGGGAACCACTTTCTAACACAACTAGTGGCATATCTTAGGAACATCAAATCACTGCAAATGTTCACATTTTTACCAAGTCACAGACTTCCTCTAGAAAGGCCTTTTGTATTGCGTAGAACTTATACTAGATGAACTCCAATGTCCCTTTTAAGATCTAAGACTTGATGTTCATCCTTGGGGATTTTTTTGTTACCATGATGATCTTCCTTATTCAACAATCTTTTGCAGCTGCCTATTTGCCTTAAGATGAAATCCAAATGCCTCTGATTAGCTTTTTAAAACTTGCATAACTTTGCCCTAACTTACAACTTTACCTTCATCTTCCTTTCTGATTATGGATTCTCTTCTCTAGTAAGGCTGTTTATTTCCTTTTTTACCGCAGAAAAATGTTCATCATGTCTTCTCACCTTTCCTGATCTCCTTTCATAGGAGATCCTGTCCTTCTTTTACCACTAAAGCAATTAATGGAGAAAGATAAATAGAAGCTCAAAAAAGAAAAACAAAAAACAAAAAAAAAAATAGCTTTGCCCTTTTTTCTCCAGGACACAAGGTGACTCTTCTACTCCATTGCAGTAACGTAACATGTTAACTCATGTTAACAATTATATATTGAATTTTACTTTGTAATGTATTATTATGTTACTGTTTTATAAGTGCATTTTTATCCTCTCAACAAGACTTTTATCCATTGTAGTGGGTACAATTTATTGAACTCCTGTTTTGTTCTACTATCTCGGTATCTTAAATCCCCATGAAAACCTCCTAAAGGTAGGTTTAAAAGCTGTCAGCACCCCACTTCTGTTCTCTTGTCACTCACCACTCTAGTGCATGGTCATGGAATCTACCTGATGACTGTCTGGGAGCTCTCTCTTGCCTGTGACCATGGGACATCTCAACAGTGTGGGGAGTTAAAGAATCTCAGATCAGCCTTCACTGTACATGGAAAGGAGCTGGAGAATAAGTACTCCCAGCTTCCTCACTCCTCAGGTGGGATAAGTCTGACATATGTTTAACAAGGTTTCACATAGTTCCCCTGTGGAATTGGATCCCCCCAGTGATTACCTTTTTTGTGACATACCCTTTTTTGGCTTCCTTCCCTTCCCTGTCTCACTTCCTTTTTTTCTGCAATGGAATTTCTTGGGATCACCTCCCAAATAGCTTATAATCCACCTGTAATATTGGGATCTGTTTCTGGAAGAACTCAACCTAAAGCAATAGATATTGCAATCCATAGATATAATAGATGTGAAAATTGAGACTCAGAAAAGTTAAGAAACTTGACCAGTTATAGAGCCAGCAGTGGCAGAGGAGGGATTTAAATACCATCTCATCTGTCTCAGTATCCCAGATTTGGGGCTGATACACTTCCTGCATTATTATACTGTAAGACTCTGTGAACACTTAACAAAGACTCTTTGTCTTTGTTGAATGACCTTAAAAACCATAAAGATTTCAAGTCATTTAGTTTTTCTTTCCCTAATATAATTTATCTTATTGTTAGATGCTGCTTTTATTTTATGTGGCTAGTTGATTAAACGTCTGCCTCTTTCCAAATTGTATGCTCCATGACAGCAAAGATGATGCCTATTTTGGCTCACCATTGTTTCCCTGGCACTTAATACATTTTTGTAAGTGGAAGCAAAGAAGTAGTGGATGCCACAAATAAGCAGGAATTATGAGACAGAGAGGTGTGAAGAGTGGTGGTTGATACCGGGGGTATAGTCAGAATCAGTAGAAGCAGTGTCTGTGTTGAGCAGAGAAACAGAATGAAGTACTGACGGAGCACTTGAGCTGTAACAATGGTGCTGCCAATTGAGGAGATAATAATATGGTCCCCATTCTTTAGACATTACCACAAGCATTCCTGTTAGTTCCCTAGAGCTGCTTGTGGGTCCTGAACAATAAAGATATTGCAGCTTCCTATGAGACCAGACACTTTATTGTGGGACAGTTTTTTTTTTTTTTTTTTGGTCCTGCCTTACTTCCCTAGGCAGCCTTATAATAAACCACCATTGCTTGAGGTGAGTTGACCACACCTTTGGAACTCAAAAGCTTACACATCTGTCAATTGAGAATAATAATAGTCATACCTTTTCAGAGTTGAATAAAACACTGCGTGAGAAAACACTTTGATGACTTAAATTTTTTTTAATGTTTATTTTGAGAGAGAGAGAGAGAGAGAGCACAAGCAGGGAAGGGGCAGAGAGAAGAAGAGAGTCCCAAGAAGGCTCCATGCTGTCAGTGCAGAGGGGGACCAGGAGGCTTGAACACACTAAGCATGAGATCATGACCTGAGCAGTTACCAAGAGTCAGATGCCTCACTGACTGAGCCACCCAGGTGCCCTGTGATGAGTTGAAAATTTTCTACAAATACAAGGCCTGAATTTTAAACCACTTTTAATAAAGTAAAACATACTGTCAATTTATTTCTTCAAAAATGCAATTTTACTTATTTTTTAAAGACTTTTTATATTTTTAATGTTTATTTTTGAGAGAGAAAGTGCACATGTGCACAAGCAGGGGAGGGGCAGACAGAGAGGGAGAGACGATTGGAAGTGGAGGTTCCCTGCTGACAGCAGAAAGCCTGATATGAGGCTTGAACTCATGAACTTGAGCTAAAGTCAGACGCCTAACTGACTGAGTCACCGAGGTGCCCCCAAAATGCGATTTTGATATCTAAAGTAATTGTTTTTAGTCTTTTCCATTGGTTATCAATAAGCTATTTTATGTCAAATGCATAATCACTTTTGCTTCTATTCTATAATTTAGATCAAAATACATGTAAAAAAAGAAAACAGGAAATATGTTTGATATCAAGCAATAAATAGAGTATCTTAGAAAACCACTCCCTCTGGTCAGCATTGCTCCAGTGATAATATGCATTGCTGGGAAATGCTGAGTTCTCATTCCAGCTATACCATGGTTAACACTGAATATGCTTCTTAGCCAGTTGTGCTAAATAAAGTTAGGAGGTCATAGAGTAGGATAAATTATATATGAAATGGCTCAAGTGTGCCAAATAATATTCCAAAGTACCTATATTTATAAGAAATAACTTCTTCATCACAGAGGTTCTCAAACCCTGGTATAGTAGGTACTGTCACTGCCAACCCCATATCCCTTTGACAGTCACCTATTCTGCACAGGCAATAGCCTCTCAGTGCAAACACCAGTTAACACTCTCCTTGAGGGCTTTCCCCAACGCTGGGGAGACACTCATTCTGCAGAGGCTAGTGTAGAGGGACTGCAGAGGAGATACTCTCAGGAGTAGCCTTCAATAAACAACAAATGGACAAATGGGAGCTGATGAGCAACAAGTACGACCCTTTCAGGAAGGGAGCTGAGACCCTCAGGTAAGACACTCAGGTGTATTCTTTGTTGTCTCCCAGAGCTCCCTAGTGGGAATGAGCCTCAGTTGCTATTAGCAGTAACCTGCTCATTAACACATCCTGTTCTAGCTTCCTTCCCTTCCCTACTCTCTTTGTGAAACTTCCTGTGATCATCACCCAAATAAAGGACCTAATACAGAAGTCTTACACAGATTCTGCTTCTGGAGAAGCCCACACTAAGATACCTTGTCAGCAAACCAAGGCCAGTTTTTAAAAAATCTGTGGGAGGGGCCCCTACATGGCTCAGTTGGTTGAGCGTCCGACTTCGGCTCAGGTCATGATCTCAAGGTTCATAAATTCAAGCTCCACATTGGGCTCTCTGCTGTCACCCTGTCAGTGCAGAGCCTGCTTTGTATTCTCTGTCCCCCTCTATCTGCTCCTCCTCTGCTTGCACTCTCCCCAAAATAAATAAATATTTTAAAAAATCTGTGGGGAAATGAAAAAGGACATAATATATGATGAACATTGCATGAAGCTAAATATATGTAATTCAAAAGACTTTTCTCTTTCTTGAAATTATTTTCTTCCCTTTTTTTCTCCTTCCCTCCCCACTCCCCTGCCTTTCTTTCTGCCTTGAAATGTCCTTTCCTTTTATGAAATAAAGTGGTAGGAAATAGTAGTTAGTAACATCAACAAATTCACAAGTTAGCGATCCTAACAATAGTCTCTCAATTTTTGTTGAATCCAGAAATCTGGAAATTACTGCCATTCTATGTGTTATATTTCACTGTTGTTTTAACAATTAGATAAAGAAGGAAAAGAAAGTTGAAAAAAAAGTGTTGTGTTAAGATAACAGGTGAAGTTGAAAATTTCTTCAAAGGGACATGAATTAAGAAATAATTATAGTTAGAAATATTTAAGAAAGGTAGTTTTAGTTTTGTAAAGTTATATTACTCACAGTTTCTTCTGATGTACTTAAAACTCTCACCTTATTTTATCTATAATTAACTCAAGGCCATACTTAACCTTTTCATTGTATTGTTATTTTAAAGACTATTAAAGAGGCACCTGGTTTGTTCATTTGGTTAAGCATCCACCTTTTGATTTTGGCTCAGGTCATGATCTCACCATTGTGAGATCCAGCCCTATGTTAGGCTCCATGCTGGGGGGTGGAGCCTGCTTAAGATTCTGACTCTCCCTCTCTCTCTGCCCTCCCGGGGTCGCATGTGTGCACATACATGCGTTCTTTCACAAAATAAGTAAATAAACATTGAAAAAAATAAAGATTATTAAAGAAGTTTGTGTATTTGATGTGCTAACAGATTTTAGAGATGTAGGGGTTACCGGGAGATTTTCAGGTAGACCTAAGAATGCAATGAGTTCGAGATTTTGCAGAACTCCCAAAGTGAAGAGGCCAAAGATTAGTTGGATTTCATGATGGTGCTTCAGGTGATATTTAAATTGTGGCTGACACAGGCAAAGAATAGGAGTGTAATTATGAGGAAAATATGGACCAGAATCCTACTCATCCTGATTCTGCATTTTCCTTGCTCCAAAACCATTACATTTCCTTTTTTCTTTTACTTCTCCCATAGGGCACTATCATGTAAAGGAACCAAGGTGCAGTCAGGAGATACAGAAATATTTCTGGTCAGAGGAAAATAGTAGCCAAAGAAAAATAGACTGGAATTAATGAAGGAGGAGAACTGCTGATAAAGATTCATAAAAAATCAGCAAATAAAGTCAGAAGAATAAGAATAAACTAATAAAAATTAAAGACATTTGTCTACTCTTCTTTCAAGAGAAGGAATATTTATTTTTATTTATTTATTATATGTTTATTCATTTTTTTGAGAGAGCGAGCGAGAGAGAGCGCGCGCGGGCGCGCATGAGTGGGGGAGGGGCAGAGAGCAAGGGAGACACAGACTCTGAAGCCGACTCCAAGCGCTGAGCTGTCAGCACAGAGCCTGATGCGGGGCTCGAACTCACAAACCATGAAATCATGACCTGGCTGAAGTCGGATGCTTAATGGACTGAGCCACTTAGGTGCCCCAAGAGAAGGAATATTTAGATCCAACTACTCTAAGCTCCTTTAGTCATCAGAAGAAGGCTTCTGATAATTTTCTTTGGAGTGTATTATTTTACGGACTCAGAGATCATACTATTCTTTAATTTCTTCACAGTGTTTATTATTTTCATAAATCTTATTTAGTTAATATACTACATACTGTAATCTCTACAGAACCATTTACTTTTCAATCAAAATAATTTCCTTTAACCTCTGTCTCCTCAATGTTATTTTCTCAAAACATCTCCCTAATAAGGAAAAATGTGCTTTTGAAGATTCTAAGATGAGGTCAGCAAATGCAGTAGGAATATTAGGGGTTAGGAGTAAAAGCTTCTTTTCAAAATTTTTTGGGTCATTGGAAACTTTTGGTATTATTTAGATAAACTTGGAAGCCTATTTGTATAGCTGACTGTGTGCTAGGGCATGAAACACAATTTGGGATTCTTCAAACACAGCTGTAAGCTCTTTCTCACTTCTTGCTCAATTTTCTTCTCAGAAACAATGCATATATTTGTTGTAAACCCCTTGAGATTCTCTATAATTGTATTACTGCCTAAAATGGCCTTCTCACATACTGAGGTATCAAAACTGAAAAATATGTTGGAATGTATTACATTCATATTTAAGTTGCCAATAAAATCAGAATGAGCCAAATTCATTTTCTAGAAATTAAATGTTCAGATTCTTTTCACCCACAAGTCTCTCTCCAGCATTTTTTATTATTATTTTTCATTAAATACTATATTTAATTCAATATGTGGATAACTTTTCTAAAGTCACAGATATCAAAGATTGTTTTACTAAAGGTAAATGCTATTTTCAATTCTCCTCTTTTGTATATTGTTCTTTTTTCAGTACCACCTTGTTTAATATTATCTGTAAATTTAATTAACAGACTGTTTACTTCCCTTTGTTAACTGATGTTACATAACACCATGTCTAACCCCAATTCCTGCAGAATCCCTGTAATGCCTCTCTCCACATAGATATTTCATAGTTTTTTTAAAATTTGTTCTTCAGTTTTTGACTCATGAAACTTTAAGGAGTTTGACTCATGAAAGCTCAAGGAGTCAAGAAATATAGGGGCTTGGAAGAAAAGGTAAGTAGAAAAAGAAAAAAAGGCAATAGACAAACATAAGGTATAAACATTTAACGCTTCCATAAAAATAAAATGTCACTGAAGATAGAGGACTGACTTGAGATTCAGGAAGCACACAAGTAATAGTAAATATCAAATCCTAGATCTGTCCAATAAAAGGAGTATATAAGATATTTGAAAATAACTCAGGAATGGGGATAAGTGGCAGTCTCTTTGGATAAAAAAGGACAGTACAACTCTACGATTGAATATATGGTAAGATATTGGTATTAGGTTGATACACAAACAGATATAGTAAGTGTTTCCTAGTAGTTGAGCAATTGCTATCCAACGATGTGAGCTGATCTAACCCAGTATCTGCTAAAAGGATGGAGACCTGTTCAAAGCTGTTGGCATGGATGCCTAGCGCTGGGCTAGCCAGTAGGATAGAACACATGTTCTATTTGCAGTATAGGTTCGTAGATACATACACCTAAAAGTAACCAGAAAATGATATGATTCAGTGTGTAATTGGTGTTGGAGTGCATTAAATATTGGCTTTAATTGGTAAAGAATTTTCAAAAGGGGGAAGAAGACAATTCTGCAAATCAGAGAAGTGAGCCTGACCTGGAATCTTAGGCAGCATACAAATGATGTATGAGCACCCAGAGATCTGTGATAACAAGAGCTGGTCATAACTTGCCAGTCCAGTGCCCCAGATTCAAAGGCCGATGCGGGTAATTGGGGTGGGAGTGTTGGAGGACTGGGATGGTAATTCACTGTGGTTTTCAAGCACAGGCTATTTGAAAATTTGTTGGCAGAGAAATTAAAAGAAAAAGAAAAACTGTTTTCAGGGAGGCCTCTGTTAGAAGTAGGGCCACATTATTATTATTATGGAATTACTTCACTATGCATTTTCTCATTTCCCAACCTCCTTTCTAGTGTAGTCTGGGACTTAGCAACACAATACCTACTTCTCTTATCTACCTATCTAATGAATGGCATTGAGTTGGCTCTCATCTATTCTTCGTTTGAGAACCATTTTTTAGGTATTGTATACCTCCTTCTTAATTGGCATACTATAGTATAGTGGTTCTTAAATGTGTAAACTTGGAGGGCCTAGTTAAGATTCCTGTGATTTCTGATTCAGAGGGCCTGGGATGGAGCCAAGAATTTGTATTTCTAACAAGTTCCTAGGATAATGCTGGTCTAAGACCACTTTTTTGACTAATCCATCTTCGGTCTCTCAAGTGGTACACTGTATAAGAGGTAAGCACAATGAAGAAGTCCTCGGGATTACTTTTTAATCAAGTTGGTCACTGATTTGGCAAATAGTGCTTATGCAAACTTCTAAAGCAAAGGAAAATGTCTTGTGCGCACCTGCCACCTCTTTCGGTGGTCTTTTGCTTTTTTCCTGAGCCTCTGTTACAGCCCCTACCCATCCCCTATGTGCTCCTCTCTTGGTTTGATCATCCTTAGCAGAGAAAACATCCATCTCAAAAACCAATATTTAAAGGTATTTAATGTGGGATTCCTCCTGAGAGAATAAAATATATATATATATATATAAGACTCCAAAGGGCACAATGCACATACTGTAATTTCAAACAATGGGAATGATTCCTCCATTTATATGCATGCATGCGATAGTTTATATATATTCCAACATAAAAGACAAAACAAACCCCATCTTTCTGGCTATATTAAGTGTGAGATATCAGTTTATTGATAATTTTTGAAGCTTATGCATAATTGCATCTGGCACTTTGGAACCCTGACATTTGCCTTGTTCAAGGTTCTCTATGCTTCACATGTGCATTGTGGAGCATGCCCCACCGTGTTCGGCATGCAAATCAGTGTCACCCCTCCTCTCCACACCTCATTAGTACCCAACATACCTGCGATGGTACTGGTGTGTGTTGGGCGGGAATAGAGATAGAGGTATGACAGGAGAGATGGTGATTGTGAGAAAGAAAACAAAATGTGTAGTCCCAGAAATCCCACTTTACAGCTATTATTTCCATCAAAATTTTTAGCTCACCCCATATTACTTCCCTATTTCGAGTTTCAGAACGTAGTTTAAAATTTCATTTTATTTTTTAGTATGGAACGCAACGAAAACAAATAAAACAGTAGTACTGTCTTGAACTTCGAAGCAATCCATCATCCCCGGGCTTCGCGTCCGGTTTCTGCACGGCTGGCTAAAGGTGTTTTTTTCTACCAGTCAGGAAGCAAAGAACTGGCTTCGCGGCATCTTCCTTTCCCTTTTCCTCGGTTCCTTCCTCCCCACCCCTCCAGGTCCCTCCTGCCTCTGCCGCTTTCACGGTGCCGCACGGCCGCGTGCTTGGGTACCCACTCCTTCTCTCCGCACCCTCCGCCCATCAAACAAAACCCTGAAAGGCAGGCGCGCCCTGCCGCCGGCGACACCCACGGGAGAAACGGCCACGCCACCACACGCTCCAACCACAGTGAAACAGCGAGCGCGGCCGCGCACCGCGCGTCCCCGCCGCTTCCTTCCCTCCCGACGCTTCCTTTTCCTCCCTCGGGTCCCAGAGCACTCACCCCAGCTCCAGGAACGCGCCTGCGCAGAAGTTGCCTTCGCCCTCCTCCCCCGCCCTTCCTTCCCTCGGCTCCTCCACTGGTGCCCCGCCTTCCTTTCTCTCTAGTCGGTTTCACTGAGTGCTCCAGGTTGGGAGCAGTTCAGTCGATTTCCCCAGTACCCCGCCCCTCTTCCTCTTTTCTCCCCACCCCTCCCATCTCCTGGCCGGTGGAGGATGAAGCGGCTGCAGTGGCCCCAGCCCCAGCAGCGGCACCGGCGGTGGCTGCGGTGGGGGTGGCCGGAACTAGGGTGGTGAAGAAGCGGTGGCGGTGGCGGCGGCGGTGGCTGAAGGAGCGGCAGCCGCCCCAGCCGCTTCCTCTGTGCTTCCCTTCCTCTTTAGTGCAGCCAGGAAGTTTTTACTTCTGTGCATGTGTGTGTGCGTGAGTGTGGGTGTGTAAGGTGAAGGTTTGGGGCGGCGTTTGTGCAGGCGTTGAGTTTTTTGCCCAGTTCGCTTCCCGTAACCCGGGCAGCTCCGGAGCCTGGGCTGTGGCCCGAGGAGGGGGCGCGGCGGCGGGCTCTCTCCTTTTGTTGTTGTTTCCTCCGCCTGGGGAGCTGAAGGGGGGACGCGTCTGGGTGGGGCGGCTCGGAGCCCGGGCCTGGTGGCCCCCGGGGCTCCCGGGCGAGCTGGGTAGGGCAGAGTAGAGCGGGCTTCAACATGATGGCGGCCGAGGCCGGCAGTGAGGAGGGCGGCCCGGTGACCGCCGGGGCAGCAGGAGGCGGCGCAGCCGCGGGCTCAAGTGCCTATCCGGCAGTATGTAGAGTGAAGATACCCGCGGCCCTGCCTGTGGCTGCCGTACCCTATCCTGGGCTGGCGGAGGCCGGAGTGGCCGGGACCATGGCTGGCGGAGCCGCTTTGGGGTCAGGGTTCCTGGGAGCTGGGTCTGTGGCAGGGGCACTGGGGGGAGCCGGACTGTCAGGGGGAGGTGCTGCTGCTGGCGTGGCTGGTGCTGCCGCCGCCGCCGCCGGACCTGGAGGAGAGATGGGTCTCGCCAAGGGGACCACTTCGTTGCCTGCTGAGACCTTCGGGGCAGGCGGCGGTTTCCCTCCTCTGCCGCCGCCTCCTCAGCTGCCCTCTTTGGGCGCAGGCCTGGGAACGGTGGACGAAGGTGACTCTTTGGATGGACCAGAATACGAGGAAGAAGAGGTCGCCATCCCGTTGACTGCTCCACCAACTAACCAGTAAGTCAAGACAGCTAGCTGTTCAGGGACTGGGGAAGCTGGCTCCTGGAAAAAAGTGGGAAAACCTACCTCGTTCTTTCAGCTGTGAGTTCTGAAAAGTTTTGAAGCTGCAGGTTCCGCGCGTAGGAATTTAATTTGATAACTCATCTTCCCTAGGGGCATACTCCCTGGCGTCTTTGTATATTTATTGTTACTCTGGGAAGACGTAAAGTTTTAACATGAGAAGCATGGGAAAAATGTGTATCCATTGAGAACCGGATATAGTTCTGCCCCTTCCAAATTGAGGTGGCGTCCTGGGATTCAGCTGAGCTTGCAGCTGCCAAGGCAGTCGTAGTTTGTATTAACCTGTATGTGTATTCCCTGTTGAAGCCAGATTATTTTCAGAAGCTTTGAATATACAAGTATTTGAATGAGTGTTGTACTGATATCATTCGAAACGTCCATTGGTCAGAATGCTTTGTTTCTGTGGCACTGCAAATCCCTCTTTATGCCAATTGAAAGCATAACAATGCAGAAAAGTCTTCAGATCACTTCT
Source organism: Cryptoprocta ferox (assembly GCA_028646485.1). NCBI lineage: Eukaryota > Metazoa > Chordata > Mammalia > Carnivora > Eupleridae > Cryptoprocta > Cryptoprocta ferox. Next base: position 60,319,991 of record CM053572.1, read on the forward strand.
GAAGATGTGGGTCAGCAAGAAAGGAAAGGGGTTCTGTGAATTACAGGTGTGTTTAAGGGCCTGTCCTCCAACAATATCTGTAACTTATGCCAGAAAACTCCCATTTATTATTAGTGTAATCTTTTATAGTTGAGACTTGGTAAGTGCAATTTTGAAGTAAGATAAAATTAAAGCGTCCCTTCAACACTTTGTTGGTGGCCAGTACAGTGTTCTATTTGACAATTAGTTTTGACAGTATATTGCAGAATACATAGGGCAAATAGCTTTTCATATAGTGAGTACCTTCCCTTTTTTGTTCCCTTCATAAATGAACATAGGTATGTATTTATAATGGTGGACTTTGATGGGAGGAAAATGTTGACGGTAGTAAATAAGTAAAAAGTAGTTAAAGGTGGCAGAATGGTTTTTATAGATCCCTCACATAAGCATTAATTGATCTTTAGAATTTTGACAACCTTGGTGTATCAGAGAAAAAAAGATTTGGTTCATATGTTGACATTCACTATGGACAATTGAAAGGTTTGTTTGTTTTGGATAAGCTTTGGAGGATTTAGAAGGGACTTAAAAAATGAATCAGAAAAAGATTCTGTAATAATCCGTTTTTGACTTCGGGCTACATCTTTCGATACTTAAGGTGGAAAAGTAAAATTAGCCTTATTTATGTCAGCTGTGATACAGCAGTATTGTGTTTCTGTATTCTTCAATAAGAATTTAATTTCTTTGTCCGGCTTTATTCCAACTTATCACGTTATGTCTTTGTTTTATAGACTTCTGAAGGTGTTGTGGAAGTGTGAAAAATTTGAATTTTACAGCACTGTATACACACCTTCAAGCCTTTTTGAAAGAATCAAATATTTCCGTGCCCACTACATTGTTCGGTACTGCAGTTATAATAAAGGGCAACTTTTCATACTGAAAGAATATAGTCTTATGTCTGTGTTCACAACTGAATTGCATTAGGCATATGTAGTGTTTTCTGAATTTTTTTAAAAAAGAATTTTATAGAACAGTTTTAGTTTCACAGCAAAATTGGGCAGAAAATACAGTATTCCTATTAATGTGATAATAATAAACATGAATGAGTACTTGAAAAATTTGTGAGAAGTCCATTGTGTGAGATTTCCATCATTATTAGTATGTATTTGGGAATAAAAATAATGTTCATATGACTGTATGAGAAGTGTTCATGTTCTAAAAGGTATCCTCCATTTCTAGAATGTTTTTCAAATTTGTCACTGAGAAGTACAAATTTCCCTCTTTTCTTTATCTTAGGTATCAACTCAGAGTCACTGGAGGCAATTCAGTGTAGTAGTTAAGCGTGCAAATTCTGAAGTTAGGCAAGATTTGGGTTGGAATCCTGACTCTGCCACGTATAGCTGTGTGATCTTGGAAAGGTCAGTTTCCCCATCTGTAAAATGGGGAGAATAATGGTACCTCCCTCATATGATCGTTTTTAAGGTTTAACGAGAACCTGGAAGTATTCAGCATAGTGCCTGGCACATAGTAAGTGTTCAGTAAGTAGTATCCCTAAATAATAGTAATAAATTTTTATTTTCATTAAATTGCCTACTAATTCTTTTGGTACAGGGACTCCCTCACTAATCATTATTTTAGAGAATGGTTTAAACTCCAAAGGCTTTTCTACCATGATTAATTATATTAAAAATTATGACTTTTTTTTTTAATGTTTGTCTATTTTTGAGAGAGAGGGGCAGAGAGAGAAGGGGGCAGAGGATCTGAAGTGGGCTGTGTGCTGAAAGCAGACAGCCCGATGCAGGGCTGCAACTCATAAACTGCGGTTTCATGACCTGAGCTGAAGTTGGATGAGCTATCCAGGCGCCCTTAAAAATTACGACTCCCTAGGTTTCTAACGGGTTAAGTAGGTTTGGAGATGAAGTTCAGGTCTTTTCTATAAACTTCTATTTTTAAATGGAAACCAAAAGTTTTAATGATTTGGTTAAATAATGTCAAGTCTTTTGTAAAGGTATTGAAGAAATGTTCTCGGACTAAATTAATATTTGTTTACTGGTGACTGGTCACCTTAGTTATTGGATAGCATGATATTAAGGAGGTTCGGGTCATAGGTTTCAGTCCATAGTAGTTAGACTAGGATTCCCTGGTCACAGAATTCAACTGTGTATCCAACTAGTTTGGTGCTCTCGGTCACAAGAGAGTCAAATGACAATATATAGATAGACAAGTACAAATATATTAATGCCATTAGTATTTTGTACCTTGTTTTTCTGTGTGTATGGTGAATCATTGTCTCATGTTTATTACTGAGCATTTACATAAGTTGAGTGAGTTAAGGCTGGAGAAGTTTGTATAATTTTAACTATTACATTTATTTGAATATTTTCTTTTTCACAAATTTTGAGGAAAAAAATTAAAAAGGAAAGAAATTGTCCGTAGGTATTTTTATGCTATAGAAGTTTGTGTATCTAAAACTAACAGATTTCTTTTTCAAGAGAGAAAAGTTAAATGAGTTTGTCACTGTAGGCCTTTTGATCTTATGGACCTGTTCTTAGTGGCCTTGGTTATTTTATGTCTCTTCTGTAGAGATGAGGGGTGATAGTAAAGGAGCATTGTTCCCTTAGTCCACCTTCAATTATATGTAGAGACTTTTAAAATTTTATTTATTTTATATTTGAGAGAGAGCATGTGTACACGCCAGCAGGGAAGGGACAGAAGGAGAGGGAGAGAGAGAATCTTTTTTTCTTCTAATTTTTTAAAAATGTTTATTTATTTTTGAGATAGAGACAGAGGGGGAGAGAGAGAGAGAGAGCGCGAGAGTGAGTGAGGGAGCATGCTAGAGAGACTGGGGGAGGGGCAGAGAGCCAGGGGGACACAGAGTTAGAATCCGGCTCCAGGCTCTGAGCTGTCAGCTCTGACTTGGGGCTTAACTCATGAACTGTGAGATCATGACCTGAGCTGAAGTCAGACCCTCAACTGACTGAGGCACCCCAGAGAGAGAGAATCTTAAGCAGGCTTCGTGCCCTGAAGCAGGGCTTTATCTAAGACTCATGCATGACCTGAGCTGAAATCAAGAGTTGAATGCTTAACTGAGTGGTCCACCCAGCGCCCCTACATGTAGAGATTTTAAACTGTCACCTGCAGTAGCAGGATGCCCTTGGAATGAATTCAGTCTATAGATCTATATTGCTTGCTCTTGATGTATTTGGAACATTTGGTAATTAGTTGCTACCATTTAAAAATAGGAAGACGTCACATTTAAGAAGTCTTAGTTTCTACCACACTTGTAAAATCACAAGATTTGGATCTACCTGCTTGCTGTTCCTGTTTGAGAGCAGATTGCTAGAGCTGAGTAATGGTTGCCCCTTTTAGGTGAGTTCAGAGCTCTCGTTTGCTGTAGTCTCTACCAGGCATGCTTTGCCTTTGGGATTTTTTGCCTGGCATGCGGTGTAGCTCTTACCCGGGAACCTAATATGCCGGCTTCTCAAGCCTGACACTTGAAGGAAAAGGAAATAAGGAATGTAAGTGATAACTTTCTTTTCTTTAAAAAATATCTTACTGTCTCTACAAAAATAAAATCATAATTAAGCCAAATAATTATTAGAGGTTAATGTTAGAACATGTAGCGTTTATTAAGTTTGTCACTAATTGCATTATAACCATGGATGAGTCATTATTTCTTAATAAACATAGGGGTGAGAATTGCAAAGATTGGTTATGTACAGAGTGGTTGCTGATGAGGACCCAGATATTTTTTACAATATTTGTAAGAATAGTAGAGAAGTGTAGTAGGTGCTTAGTTTAAGGAATTAAAAAAAGGGTTAGAGGTCTTTTTCTAAAGTCTCTCTTCCCGGGCAGTTACAGATCTAGTAGGAAGTTAAGTAAACCAACTACTATGATTCAGGCTAGATTAAGATAAATATCATGAGTGAAGTATTAGCAAAGGGTCATGGGCTTTAAAAGAATAAGAAATTTATATAATTAGGATCAGTAAGTCTTCGAGGAAAAGTAGCAAGTACGCTAATCCCGGCTACTTAATTTATTTTCTAAACAAGACCTTTTTGGGCCCCACGCTCTTTGCCTAATGGTTATATCAGGTACAAAAGACTTAGAGGTTAAATGAGTATAATCTTTTGACCCTGAGTGAAGAGTCTGTCCTACTGAACTCTTAATTACTTACCTGTGGTCTGGAAGGAGATTGAAGGAGGTGTCTGTAGTTAACTGAGAATACAGAGCACAGCCCACGGCTAGAATTGGTTTGGATCATTGATTAGGCCTTTGGGGGAAACCAGGCAAACATTATTGAAAGAGACAAAAAGAAAAAGGACAGCTGTAAATTAGGAAGAAGAAAGGGAAAGCAGAATGTAAGGCCTTTATGGTTGCTTTACTCTTGTCTCTTTACTGGCCTGTAGGGAGATGAGAGAATGCCTTTAAGAGCAGCTCTAATATCCAAAACAATACCTTGATAGTGCTGAGGGGGACTTACAATAGTTATTAACAATAACTGTTATTATTGCTGACATTTCTTGGTTGCTTAGTACCTAACAAGAACTGTTCTAATTGGCTTACCTGTGTTGGTTTAGTTATATATTGCTTTACTCCAAAACTAAATGTTTATTTGTTCTTTATTCTAAAGTTGATCAAGGCTTGATGGGGACTGCTGCATGTGTCATTTGTTGGCTATAATATCCAAGGAGGCTTCTTAATGATGCCTCAGCTGGGATGGCTGGAGCAGCGGATGGATAGCTGGGACTATGACTGCCCTTTCTCCTTGTATCCCCTTCATGCAGCCTTTCCCCTTAATTAGCTTGAGCTTCTCCATAGCATGGCAGCTGGGTTTTGTGAGGGAGCATTTCAAGAGGACAAGCCTCACTATGCCAACATTAATCAGTGTGTTCTTCAGTGTTTGCTGATGTTCCAATGGCCAGTGCTAATAAACATGACCCTGTTCAGATTTTGTATGGGTGGGACTGCATCAGTACCAGGAGGTGAGATTTGTTGAGGGCACCAAAGTAACCGCCTACCTCATAAGTTATTCTTTTACATGTAATCCCAGATAATACTAGGTTAGTAGTGGTGAGGGATGAAGTGGGAGAAAGGGCAAGTACTTAGAAGTTCTTCCCTTAGGCTTGACATGGTAAATTGTCTTTCATTAAATGATCAGATATCCTCATAGTAGAATTTGCTTCTGACCACCATTATCTTAATTTTAAACCAGGTTATGGAGTATGGATGCTGGTTATGGCTCATTATTTGAATGTGCAGTGTATATATGGTAGGTGTGCCCTCTTGAAATCACCTGCAATACATTTCACTTTTGGGCTAAGTTAGAAACAGTTATCAGATACAATTTACTGATAACTTCTCCCTGTGTCTAATCATATCTCAGCAGGATTTGGGGTATGGTTTTAGGCATTTCAGTGATTAAGTGACTTTTGTGAGTAAAACAATGAACATTTTAGGGGGCAGAAATATAAAAGAATATACAATCTACTTGAAAGATGAGGCATTAGTGACAGACATAAGATAAAATTAATCTTACAGATGTGTTGTACAGATACATTTTTTGAATTAGGGCATAGTTGTGGAAGAGTTTAAAGAATGAAAGTTACTGAAAAAATAAGTTGAGATTTCATACTGTAATCCTCTTACCGGAGTTTTACAGAAGGTTGGATTAGTTTTTGTAGTATTGTTATTTGATATTATGATCATACAACTGGTATTCATAGATGCATAGAATTTTATTGATAGATGAAACTCTCATTTGCTGAGCTGCAGAAGCAAAATGGCAGACTGCCCATATGCAGATGTAGAATGGTTTGGTTAAGGTCACATAGCTAGGTAGTGGCGGAACTGGGACAGAATCCAGTTCCCATAATTTTTCAAATATGTTTAGATTTGAGTAATATTTATAATGAGTTGGGGGAGGGGGAGGCAGAAGCCCAGGATTGACTAGTCCTTTACCATTTGCTAGGCACTTTACAAAAATTATTTTGTTTAATTCTTGCAGCTACACAGTGAGAATAGATACTCTCCTCATTTTTAGTGTTCACAAAACTGAGTGATGGAATTCTAATACAAATACTATACTTTTTCCTTTGCCTTGCGTCCTTCCATTAAGTATAATACATACATATATATGCACACTCATATAAAACATATACTTCAGGGCTGGCTGGTCACTGGGTATTATGGACTGCATTCTGTCCCCTTAAAACTCATAGAGTTGAAGACCTAACTCCCAAAGTAGTGGTTTATGTATAAGGCCTTAAAGAGGTAATTAAGATTAAATGAGGTTATAATGGTGGGTCCATAATCTTCTTGGACCTTATAAGAAGAGACAGCAAGGAGTGCAAATACACAGAGAAAAGGACGTGTGAGTTCACAGTGAGAAAGTGGCCATCTGAAGCCAGGGAGAGTGGCCTCATTAGAAAGCACCTCTGCCTTCACTTTAATCTTGGACTCAGCCTCCAAAACTGTGAGAAAATAAATTTTTGTTGTTTAAGTAATTCAGTCTGTGGTATTTTGTTATGACAGCACAAGCTGACTGATACGATACACTAGGTAACGCTGCCTCATTTTTTTATTTCTATCTTTCACTTTAGGAAAGAAACACTTTCCTTATACTTTACCTTCTTTACTTATGTGTTAGTGATTTTTATCTCCTTTTTTGTCTAACCTGTGTTGAAAGATGGCAAAATTATTTAAATGCATTTCTGATTATTATAGTGTGAAAAGATCCTACATATGACCATGGGTGGTAGCCATGGAAAATCTTGGGGGGAGACGTTACTCCAGCATGATTTCTGTATTCACTCTGTGTTCTTTGTTGTGTTATTCACTACTTTTTCATGTATGTATACATGCATATCTTTTTTATTATTATTTTGTCTGGATGTCAATAAGATAAATACCTCATCGACGTTTATCAAGCTAGACTATCAGTTTATTACAAAAGATATAACTCAGGAACAGCCAAATGGAAGAGAAGCATGGGAAAAGGTATGTAGAAAACGGTATAGAGCTTCTGTGCTCTCAGGGGGTACGCCACTCCTCAAGTCACTCTCCCACTTCCATGCGTTCACCAACTGGAAGCTCTCTCAATATTATTTTGAAAATCCCTTTCTCCTACAAATCTGTCTGAAGCTTAAGGGAAAGACCTAGAGATCTCTCTCAACTCTCTGAAGTCTCTTTGTAGGTTCAGTCTACTAGACTGTGTTCACAGCTAAGACACTTCTATAATAGACCATCTCTCTTCTCCATCCATGTCTTTCTACCTGCCTATTGATTTATCTTTCAGATTCTTAAGTTAAACTTTTTAATTTTGAGGTAATTGTGTAGATACATATATAGTTGCAAGAAATATTACAAAGTATGTGTCCTTTACCCATTTTTCCTTAGTGGCAACATCTGGTATGACCACTAGGAAACTTACATTGATGCAGTTACTTCAGATTTCATCGGCTCTGCATACAGTCGTGTGTGTCTTACTGTTTAGTGTGCATTTAGTTACGTGCAGTTTATCACATAAGCAGATTTGTGTAACCATCACCACAGGAGAGAGGAAGAACAGTTTCATCACTACCAGGATTCTTTGTGCTGCCTGTTTATAACCAAACTCACCTCCTCCTTCCTCTTCCTCATCTCTAACTCCTGGCAGCCACGAATCTGTTTTTCATTTTATCATTTCAAAAGTGTTGTAAAACAAACAAAACACACAAAAAACCATTCTGTACAGGTGGAATCCTACAGCATGCAACCTTTTAGGGTTAGCATTTGTTATTCTACATAATTCCCTCAAGATTCATTCAAGTAGTTGCATGTATCAATACTTTGTTCCTTTTTATTCACTGAGGAGTATTTCATGGTATGGACGTAGGAAGGTTTAGCAGTTAACCCATTGGAGAACATTTGGATTATTTCCAGTTTTGAATATTAGGAAAAAAGAGCTGCTACGAACATTTGTGTTTATGTTGTCTGTGAATAAAAGTTTTCATTTTTGTCAGATAGATGCCCAAGAGTGCACTTGGCTGGATTGTGTGTTAATTGCGTGTTTGGTTTTATTAGAAACTGCCAATCTGTTTTCTAGAGTGGCTGTACCCGTTTACATTCTCACCAGCAATGTATGAATGATCCAGATTCTCTGTATCCTTACCAGCATTTGATATGGTCATAATTTTTTATTTTAGCTATTCTCATAGGTGTTTAGCGATCTTACTGTGTTTTTGTTTGTTTATTTTTGAGAGTGTGTGGATAGAGGATCTGAAGTGGAGGTGGTGGGGGAGGGCTCCCTGCTGATAGCAGAGAGCCTGATGTGGGGCTTGAACTCAGGAGCCATGAGATCATGACCTGAGCCAAAGTCTGATGTTTAACCGACTGAACCACCTAGGTGCAGTGGTTGTAAATTATATTTTACTAATGGCTGAGGATGTTGAAAATCTTTTCATATGCTAATTTGCTATATGTATATCCCATTAGGTGAAATGTTTGTTCATGTCTTTTGCCCATTTTCCAATAGGATTGTTTTATTGTTGAGTTTTGAGAATTCTAAATATTAGTCATTTGTCTGCTATGTGAAGATACTTTCTTCCATTCTGTGGCTTGTCTTTTTTTTTTTTTCCTTTTAACAAGGTCTTTCTTTTTTTTTAATTTTTTTAATGTTTTATTTATTTTTGAGAGAGAGAGAGAGAGAGAGAGAGACATATCGTGAGCAGGGGAGGGTCAGAGAGAGAGGGAAATACAGAATCAAAGACAGGCTCCAGGCTCTGAGCTATCTGTCAGCCAGAGCCTGACACGGGGCTCGAACCCACGAACTGTGAGATATGACCTGAGCCTAAGTCGGAAGCTTAACTGACTGAGCCACCCAGGTGCCCCTTAACAAGGTCTTTCTGTGAGCAGAAGTTTTTAATTTTTTCAAAAGTTTATTTATTTTGAGAGAGCGCAAGCAAGGGAGGGAACAAGGGAGGGAGAGAGAGAATTCCAAACATGCTGTGATCAGGCTCTAACTCCCAAACCTTGAGATCATGACCTGAGCCGAAATCAAGAGTCAGATGCTTAACCTATTGAGCCACCCAGGTGCTCCAGAAGTTTTTAATTTTGAGGATGCTTAATTTATTAACATTTCCTTTTGTAGGTTGTGCTTTTGGAGGCAAGTCTAAGTAAGAACTCTTCACCTAGCCTAGGTCTCAAAGATTTTCTATTATGATAGTTTTATAAAAGTTTTTAGTTTAATGATTTAATGTTAAGTCCATGATCTATTTTGATTTATTTAATCCTTATAAAAAGATGTTTCAATTGGGGTTCCTATTTTGCCTATGGATATCCAGTTGCTCCAGCACTATCTGTTGAAGAGGTAAATATCCTTCCTTTATTGAATTGCTTTTGCACTTTTGTCAAAAATCAATTGGCCATGTATGTGTGGCTTTACTACTGGGTTCTTTGTTGAGGACTATTCATATACATGTCTCTATCTGCTAATATCACACGCTTGGTTACTATGGCTGTGTAGTAAACCTTAATACCAGGTAGAGTGGCTCCTTTTACTTTTCAATATGATTTAGTTATTTAAGACTTGTGTTTTTACATAAAAATTTTAGAATAGGCTTGTCCATATTTCGACCAAAGCTTGTCCACACTTTGCTTTGAGGTTTGCCAAAACTTTGCTTGAGGTTTTCAAAGGAATTGTATTAAACCTATAGATCAGTTTGGGGACAATTGACATCTTTGCTATATTGACATGGCTTCAGTTTTTTTAGGTCTTCTTTGATTTCTTTAGTCAGTGTTTTATAGTTTTTGGTATATCAAATCCTATTGTATACTTCCTGTTAAATTTATACTTAATTATAAATATTTTGTTTTCTCTGGATCAATTTTGTGAATATTATTATGTTTTTTATTTCAGTTTCCACGTGTATTATTAATACATAGAAATAGGATTGATTTTTGCATTGGTCCTGCATTCTTTGACCTTGCTAAAATTACCTTTTAGTTTTTAGAGGCTTTTTTTACAGATTCCTTGGAATTTTCTACATAGACATGTCAACTGCAAATAGGGACAGCTGTCTTTCTCATCCGTATGCCTTTTATTTCTTGTCTTATTGTAGTGGATAAAACTTAAAGTTCTCTATTGACTAGGAGTGGTAAGAGTAGACATCCTTACTTTGTTCCTTGCCTTAGATGAAAAGCATTTAGTATTTCACCATTAAGTATGCTTTTTTAAAAAAATGTTTATTTATTTTTGAGCGAGAGAGAGAGAGAGAGAGAGAGAGAGAGAGCACAAGTTGGGGAGGGACAGAGAGAGAGAGGGAGACGTAGAATCCGAAGCAGGCTCCAGGCTCTGAGCTGTCAGCTCAAAGAGCCTGATGATGGGCTGGGACTCATGAAGTGAACTATGAGATCATGACCTGACACTTGACTGACTGAGCCACCCAGGAACCCCAAATAGGATGTTAAGTGTTGTTTTTTGAGGGGGGGTTAGTTGGGTATTCTGTCAAGTCAAGATACTTTTCCTTCTTCTTCTAATCTTTAGAAGAATTTGTGAAGTATTGGTCTTCTTGAAATATTTGGTACTATTCTCTAGTGAAAACATCACAGCCTGGGATTTTTTTTTTTTTTTGAAATTTAAAATTATGACTTTGTTTTTTAATGATTATAGGATTATACATAGTATTTATTTTGGTTTAATTCTAATAATACAAATGGCCCCTGACTTAAGATTTTTCGACTTTATGATGGTGTGAAAATGATACACATTTGGTAGAAACCATACTTGGAATTTTTATCTTTTCCTCGGCTTAGCCATACATGGTAGGATTCTCTCTCCTGATGCTGGGCAGCAGCAGTGAGTCATAGCTCCCAGTGAGCCATGTAGTCATAAGGGTAAACAACCACAACTGATACACTTAAAAAAATTTTGTACCCTTAAAACCATTCTGTTTTTCACTTTCAGTATAGTATTCAAAAATTACATGAGGGTTTCAACACTTTTTTTAGGGTTTTTAGGTAGGGATTTAAGATTATTGATTTGAGACTTTTTTTTTTCTTTGCTCATATAATAAGCTCATATAATAATGCTCTACCTTTACCTCTTGGCACTGCTTTAGTTGTGTCACACATTTTTTGATGTTGTGTCTTCTGTGTTGTTTTTTCATTTTTTATTCAATTCTGTGTTTCTTTTTTAATTTACATAGAGACTTAGTTCTTTGATCCATGCGTTGTTTAGAAGTATGTTAGTTTAATTTCCAAGTATTTTGAGATTTACTCGTTGTCTTTTTGTTACTGATTTCTAGTTAGAGTCCATTATCGTCAGAGAACATTTTCATACGATTTCAATACTTTAAATTTGTTGAAGTTTGTTTCATGGACCAGGATATGGTCTGTTTTGGTGAGTGTTCTGTGGATGTTTGATAAAAAAGGACAACTAAAAGCACATTTGGCTGTTTTTTGGTGAAGTCTTCTGTGTATGCCAGTTTGATCCTTTTGGTTGATTGTGTTCTTTAGAACTTTTAAATCTTTGCTGATTATCTGTTTGGGATTTCTGTGGGTCTCTGAGAGGGGAATCTTGAAGTTTCCAACTATAATTAGTCTGTTTTTCTTTTCAGCTCTACCAGTTCTTCATGTATTGTGTTTTGTGTGTATCATTTAGGATTGTTATGTATTCCTGATGGATCCATCCTTTATCATTATAACATGTTCTTTTGTTCTTAGCAATTGCTTTTGATTTAAAGTTTATCTATTACTGAGTGGTGCCTGAGTGGCTCAATTGGTTGAGTCCCTCCAACGTCAGCCCAGTTCATGATCTCGTGGTTGGTAGGTTTGAGGCTCTTGTTGGGCTCTGTGCTGACAGCTCAGAGCCTGGAGCCTGCTTCAGATTCTGTATTTCCCTCTCTCTCTCTCTCTGTCTCTGCCCCTCCCTGCCTCGTGCTCTTTCAAAAATAAATAAGCATTACAATTTTTTAAAAAAGTTTATCTAATACTGATGATATAGCTACCCCTGCTTTTATTTTGTTTACATGCATCTTTTCCCATACTTTATTATGTCATTTTAAGTGAGTTAATTATAAACAGCCTATTTATAAAAAGCCACTTTGGTCATTTTTTTCTTAAGTCCACACTGCCAATATTTGCTTTATTTGGTGTATTTTAACTATTACACTTAGAGTAATTATTGATGTGAGGACTTATTTTTTAAGTTTTTACTTTAATTCCAGTTAGTTAACATACAGTTAGTTTCAGGTATACTATATAGTGATTCCATACATCACTCAGTGCTCCTCACTTATAAGTGCAGTGCACTCCTGAATCCCCATTACCTATTTAACCCAGTCTCCCACTCCCTTTCGCCTCTGGTAACCATCAGTTTGTTCTCTATAAATAGCAGTCTGTTTCATGGTTTGTCTCTCCCTATTTTTTTTCTTTTTGTTTGTTTTGTTTTGTTTCTTAAATTCCACATAAGAGTGAAATCATACGGTGTTTGTCTTTCTCTGACTGACTTATTTTGCTTAGCATAATACTCTCTGGCTCCATCCATATCATTGTAAATGACAAGATTTCAATCTTTTTTTTGGGGCTGAATAATATTTTATTGTATATAAATACCACATTTTATTTATCCATTCATCAATCAGTGGACACTTGAGCTGCTTCAGTGTCTTGGCTACTGTAAATAATGCTGCTTATAAACATAAAGTTGCATGTATCCTTTCAAATTAGTGTTTTTATATTCTTTGGGTAAATACCCAGTAGTATGATTGCTGGATTGTAGAATAGTTCTATTTTTAATTTTCTGAGGAACCTCCATAGTGTTTTCTACAGTGGCTGCACCTGTTTGCATTCCCACCAACAGTGCATGAGTGTTCCTTTTTCTCTACATCCTCATTGGCACCTTTTTTTTCTTGTGTTGTTGATTTTAGCCATTCTGACACGTATGAGGTGATATCTCATTGTAGTTTTGATTTTCATTTCCCTAGTGGTGATTATGAACATTTTTTCTTGTGTCTGTTGGCCATCTAGGTGTCTTTTGGAGAAATGGCTCTTTATATCTTCTGTCCATTTTTAATTGGATTGTTTTTTGGATGTTGAGTTTTATAAGTTCTTTACATATTTTGGATACTAACCCTTTATCAGATATATGTCATTTACTGTTAGGGCTTCTGCCATTTTGTTTTCATTTTTGTTTTTTCTCTCTCATTTCTCTGTTTCTGTCTTCTTTTTATGGGTTACTTGAACATTTGTTATTATTTCATCCTGATGTATTTGTAATAATTTTCAAATACATCACTTTGTAGAGTTTTCTTAGTGGTTGTACTGGATATTAAAATATTTGTATGTAACTTACTGAAGTCTATTGGTATAAACAGTTTATCACTTTGAAGTGTGGAAAGTACTTCTCATTTAGATTCCTTTACCCTCTCATTTTGTGAATATCATTGTTTTGACTATTTCTTCATACATTGACTGCTGATCAGATGGTATGAATACATTTTTCTCTTGTGCTAAAATATACATGACATAAAATTTACCATTTTAATTATTTTTAAGTGAATGGTTTTGTGGCATAAAGTACATTCACATTGTTGTGCAGCCATTACCCATCCATCTTTAGAGTTTTTCCATCTTGCCCAACTGAAACTTTATACCCATTAAATACTGACTTCCCATTTCCATCTCTCCCAGCTCGTGGCATCCATCCACCAGTTTACTTTGTTTTTGTGATTTCGATTACTCTAGGTACTTGATGTAGGTGGAGTCATACAGTATTCTTTTATGATTGACTTACTTCACTTCATGTAAGTTTTCAGTGTTTGTCTATGTTGTAACATTTATTGGAATTTTCCTTTTAAGGCTGAATACTATTGTAGTCTTCTCCCACATTTTGTTTATGCTTTTACCTGTTAATGGACACTTGGGTTGCTTCTACCTTTTTGGCTCTTGTGAGTGATGCTGTTTGAACATTTTGGGTGTATACCTAGAAGTAGAATTGCTGGATCATATGTTAATTCTGTATTTAAGTGTTGAAGGGATTGTCATACCATCTGTGGTAGTGTCTGCACCGTTTTACAATGCCACCAGCAATGCACAAGGATTCTAATTGCTCCACATTGTCTCCATTGTAATTTTCTGTTCCTTTCTCCTCCTCCTCCTTCTCCTCCAGTGTCCCTTCCTTCCCCTCCTCCTCCTCCTTTTTCTTCTTCTTCATAGTAGCTGTCCATAATGAGCTACCTCACTGTGATTTTCACTTGCATTTCCCTAATAAATGAGCATCTTTTCATATGCTTATTAGCCATTTGTACTATCTTATTTGGAGAAATGTCTAAGTCCTTTGTCCATTTTTTAATCAATTTGGTTTTGTTGTTGAAATATAGGAGTTCTTTATATATTATAGATGTCAATCCTTTCTCAGATAAATGTTTTGCAACTGTTTTCTTCCTTTCTGCGAGTTGCCTTTGTGCTCTCATGATAGGGTCTTTTGATGTACAGAGGTTTTTAAAATTTTGATGAACTCTACTTTCATCAACTATGATTTTCAAACCTCTTGAGTAGAAGGGTAATCTATTGAATCCATAGTCTTTACTGATATTCTTGCTTTTCCCATTTTTCTTTCTTCTTTTCTAATGTTCCATGATTCCTTCTTTTATCATTTGATTAGCTGTTCTTGAAGGATACATTGCCAATGACAAATTTAGTGTTCTTTTGCTCGTTTATGTCTTTATTTCCCCTTCATTTCTGAAAGATAGTTTTGTCAGATACAGGATTCATGGTTGACAGTTCTTGTCCTTGAGCACTTGAAAAATTTTTGTTACTATTGTCTGACATTTATGGTTTCAGATGAAAAATCTATTATTTGAATTCATGTTCCCTTAGAGATACTGCTTCCTTTCTTTGTGGTTGCTTCCAAGATGTTTTCTTTATTTTCAAATGTGAAATGATGCTGTGGCCAGGTGTAATTTCTGTGAGTTACTTGTTTGGGGTTCTCACTTGAATCTGTAGGTTTTTGTTTTTCTTGAAAGTTGGAGGTTTTCAGCCGTCATTTTTATGAATACTTTTTCAACTCTACCCTCTTTTTCTAGTCTTTATGGGACTCCACTGATAGGGAGTGTTATATTTCATTATTGCTCCATAGATCTTAGAGTCTTTGTTAGTTTATATTCAGTCATTTTTCTCTTGTTCTGATTTGGTAAATTTTATTGATCTGTCCTCAAATTCACTAATTCTGTCCTTCGTAATTCCTACCTTGAGCCAATCCAGTAAATTTTTTTTTCTAATTATAGTTTTCAGTTCTATAATTTCTAATTGTTTTTTTTATAAGTTCTATTTCTTGGCTTAGGTTTCCTATTTTTTTTTTGTCTTTTTCAAGAGAATTTTAATTGATGAAGAGTTTTTATGATGGCTGCTTTCAGATCTTTGTTAGATAATTCTAATATGTAATCCATATAAATATTGGCATTTGTTGATTGTCTTTTTCTCTTTCCAGTAGTGATGATTCCAGGATGATTTTTGATTGTTGGGCATTTTGTCTATAATGCAATTTTTTAAAATCACTTTTCCCCCAAGACTGAGTCATATATTTTTATTGCAGAAACTTTGCAGACTTGGAAAATGCCAAGAAAAAAAATCACTCTTGTGCTTACCAAAAGTAGTTACTGTTTTTTGTATACTATATATACCTACACACACACACACACACACACACACGCATACATATAAAGGAACTATGTGTATATTTCCATCCCCCCAAATATATTTAGTGTGTGTATATATATATACATATATATATATAGTATATATACTGTGTGTATATATATATACATATATATTAATATATATATACATATATATAATATATTTTGACCTCAGGTCTGTACTTTAAACCACTATGAAACACTGTCGTGTTAATTATTTTTTAAACCACTTACGAGAGATTCTTTCTTTTTCTTTCTTTTTTTAAAATGTTTTATTTATTTTTGAGAGAGCACAGTGGAGGGGAGGGGCAGAGAGAAAGGGACAGAGGATCTGAAGTGGGTTCTGCCCTGACAACAGCAAGCCCAGTGTGAGCTTGAACTCACAAACCATGAGATCATGACCCTAGCTGAAGTCAGAGATGCGCAACCGACTGAGACACCCAAGTGCCCCTAAGATAAATTGTTTCAGTAGGAGAATGAACTTCTTTGAGGAGGAATCATCAATCCATTTATAACATTCTTAAAATATTTTGAATAATGTCTTAGTAGTTCAGTATTTATGTTTATAAATATTTGAGTTTGTTTAGATACATATATTTTGAAAGATTATCTTAGTAGAGAAAAGAGCTTTGATACCTCTCTTAATGTATTCACATGGATATTTAAATACACGAGTACCTCCTTAAATTTTAATGGAAAGCAATAATAGGCCTTTTTTTTTCCTTTATAGGTTTGTATTTCCTTTCAAGAGCAGTAGTGTTTTTTAAAAAGCAGATCCTTGTTAACTTTATTTCTTGAACAACTGTGAAGAAATTCTTGCCCGTATTATTTTCACTTAAGTGACTATAAGGTCACTCATTATATACATACAGTGACCTTGGTTGTTTATTCGTATCAGTTGAGTTTTAGCATAGCTGCTTAAGCATGGATTTAGAGGAAATTCCTAATCACTGGGTTAAATAGTGACTATATGAAGGCTTAGCAATATTTTACTGCCTTTTAGTTCTTAGCTAAGAAAACTAATCCAGATATCTAGAGTGGACTTGCTACTATAGTTACTTATTTCTGGGACAATAGTATAGTAATGCTTTTGATTGGTGGTAAGAGAAATAGAATTCAAAATCATTTTCAGTATGGTTGACTTTGGAGTAGTATGGTGGTTAGGGGCACTGACCCTAACTTTTGACTCCCCTAAAACCTAATTACCGATAGCCTACTGTTGACCGGAAACCTTACTGATAACATAAACAGTACATTAACACGTATTTTGTATGTTATATATAGTTTATGCTGTGTTCTTACAGTAAAGTAAGCTAGAGAAAAGAAAATGTTACTAACAAAATCATAAGGAAGAGAAAATATATTTACAGTACTGCTCTATACTTACTGAAAAGAATTTGCATATAAATTGACCTGTGCAGTTCAAACTGTAGTTCTTTGGAATCTTATAAGAGTTGTCTCCATTTGTCACTGCTGGCAATTAAAGACAAGTTAACTATGATTTGATGTTTCTTTTTAGTCATTACATAAATTTCTCTTAAAATTCAGGAGAAAGGAACATAAATCTCACACTGACAGGAGATTGCATCCTTTAGTTATTACTAAAATTTCTGAATATCATCCTCAGAATGTTTTCGTTATGAAACCATTTTTTATATAATTTTATTTTTAAAAAAATTTTTTTAAGTTTTATTTGTTTAGAGAGAGAGAGCTGGAGGAGCAGAGAGAGGGAGAGAGAGAATCCCAAGCCAGCTCTGCACTGTCAGCACAGAGCCCTGTGCAAGGGTTTGAACCCATGAACTGTGAGATCATGACCTGAGCCAAAACCAAGAGATGGATGCTTAACCAGTTGAGCCACCCAGGCGCCCCTTGATGTAATTTTATTTTTTTCTTTTATCTAATTATTTATTTGTTATAATTTACATCCAAGTTAGTTAGCATATGGTCCAACAATGATTTCAGGAGTAGATTCCTTAAGCCCCTTACCCATTTAGCCCATCCCCCTCCAAAATCCCTCCAGCAACCCTTTCTTTGTTCTCTGTATTTAATAGTCTCTTATGTTTTGTCTCCCTCCCTGTTTTTATATTATTTTTGCTTCCCTTCCCTTATGTTCATCTGTTTTGTATTTTAGAGTCCTCATATGAGTGAAGTCACATGATACTTGTCTTTCTTTGACGAATTTCGCTTAGCATAATACCCTCTAGTTCCATCCACATAGTTGCCAGTGGCAAGATTTCAGTCTTTTTGATTGCTGGGTAAAACTCCATTGTATATATATACCACATCTTCTTTATCTGTTCATCCATCAGTGGACATTTGGGCTCTTTCCATACTTTGCCTATTGTCAGTAGCGCTGCTATAAACATTGGGGTGCATGTGTCCCTTCTAAACAGCATACGTGTATCCCTTGGATAAATATCTAGCAGTGCAATTGCTGGGTCATAGGGTAGTTCAATTTTTAATTTTGTGACGAACCTCCATACTGTTTTCCAGAGTGGCTGCACCAGTGCAGAGTGGCTGCACCATTCCCACCAGCAGTGCAAAAGAAATCCTCTTTCTCCACATCCTCACCAACATCTGTTGTTGCCTGCGTTCTAATAATGTTAGCCATTCTGACAGGTGTAAGGTGGTATCTCATTGTAGTTTTGATTTGTATTGCCCCTTGATGTAATTTTAGAAGTGAATAGAAAATACCTAGTATTTTTACTTTGACCTTTTTTTTTTAGGAACCTATGTGATCTGATAAAAGAACATTTAACACTATAGTATCTGAAATCATATAGAATCTTCAGAGTGCTGTGGGAGTCATTAAGACCTTATAACAAAGTAGTATTAATATTTATGAAAGTGGTATTATTTACGTAGTACAAAGGCCTGTGAGTGAGTGCAGTGAAGAAAAATTGAGATACAATAGTTGGCAGACCTATTGTAATATGCTTTAAATGCCATGCTAAGGAGCTTGGGCATGGTAGTGTAGAATCCAGAGAAGAATCCTGTTCTACTTGTCAAAATAGTTGTTCTTTTTTTAAGATTTCAATCATTCTGGGTTTCTTTTATTCCTCCTACTCCTATCTAAACATTTACGAACTTTGTTCTTTTCTACCTCCTAAATTGCTTCCAAAACTAATTTTTTTCCTTTTTTTAAATCTTCTATGGCTTCAAACCCTCATTTTCTCTTTTCTCCTATTGGGAGTAGTTTGTTAATTTTCTCCTTGTCCCTGATCTCTTTTTCTACCAATTAATCACTCTTTTTATCAGTAACTTCCAGAATTTTTATTTCATCCAAGTAAAAATTAAGAAATTCATTGTACATTGTGATACAGAATTTATCTGTATGTGAAACTAGAAAACAGTGAAACCAAAATGCATGAAATATACCCTTTTTAATTACTACTTAGGATGCATTCTATTTTCTTTTTAATGCTCTTTTGTACATAAACATACTGATAGAGAGTAACTGAATTTACTTTGAGACTCCGATTAGCATGAAAAGCTGCTTTGTATTAGTTGCCAGACTTATTTTGTAAAAACAAATTTACCATGTTTTTTCTTGAAACTTTTCCTTCCATGAATCTATATAATCATCTGGAGAGTAGTGACTTTCCAATCTCATTTTGACCCTGACTCACCAAAAAAAAATTGCTTTTTTACATCTGTGACCATGTACTCACATGTAAACAGACATTTATAATGGGAACAAAAGTTGAATGAAAAAAATTTACCCTTACTACTTGTGATGCACTGTATTTGCTATTCTGTTCTCATCTTTTTCACTTAAAAAAAATGCTGATTGAACCTACAAAATTGATTTCTTGACCCAGTGGTTTGAGACCTGCAGGTTGAGGCCTAAATAAATAAAAATTAAAGCTTACTTTAGGATGATATACAATACCATCTTACTCTGTTCTCCAATATTATATATTTCATCAATATTCTATGGTTTATTCCTTAAACTTGACCTCGTATTTTTTCTCTCCATTTACCATGTCTCCCATCTGGGGTGCCTTTTTCTCTCTCTTGATTTTGTGACAAACTTTTATTCATTCTTCTGAATACAGCTGGAACATTACTGAAAGCGGTATATTATAACAAAAATAAAGATTTCTTAAGCAGTGACAACAATGATTTCATCAAATAAATTTGGGAAGAAATGTTTTCTCAAAGAATTAAACTGCAGTATCTTAATTAAATTAACATGGGATGAATAAAAGATGCTTTCTGGTTAGAAAGACCTAGCAGTCATAATGGGCTCATGGAAAATGGATCCATATTAAGGTTAATCTTGTCAGTGATCATCTACGTTCAGGGGAGTGGGCTTTTTTAACGTCAAGGATAAAAGTTGCTTATTTCTGGTGCAATTATTTTTTTATTATGTAAATACTTTCATTTAATATATGAATTATTTATATTCTTTTTGTCCATATTTTGTGCTCAATAAGCAGCATCCTTTACAAATTTTTGTTTTGAAAAATTTCATACCTGCAAAAAAGTTGTAAGAATAGTGTACCAAGTAACCATATGTCATTTACCTTAATATTTTGCTGCATTTCACTTATCCGTTTGCCTTTACACATATATATCTCTGCTGAACTATTTGTGAGTTACTTGCAGAGATCACGTCCCTTGACTGTAAAATACTTTATGTATTTTCTAAGAATAAGGAGAGTAGCCTTCATAGCCAAATATAGTGAATTTAACATTAATATTCATATTTAGATATCTGCATTTGTTCCTATGATGTCATTTTTATATCTGCTAATTTTATTGTAATGAATTACATTTGTTATGTCTCTTTAGTCTCCTTTAATCTAGAACAATTCTCCCAACTTTTTTTTTTTTTCCATATGGCATTGTTATTTTTGAAGAATCCAGGACAGTTGCTTTGGAGAATGTGTCTCACTTTGTATTTGTTTGTTGCTTCGTAATTAGATTCAGGTTAACCATTCTTGGCAGAAATACTTCATAGGTCATGACTTCTGTACATTGTATCCAGGGGCATATGATGTCACTTGTCCTGTTGACAATGTATAGAAGTTTGAACTTGATTAAGGTGGATCAGCTCACCAGATTTTGCCATTAAAAACAGGTAATTGATAAATGATAAATACCCAGTTGTTTTAGTATTCATTGATGATTTTTACCTGAATCACTTAGTACTCTTCTGTAATGGTATTATAGAATGGTGGAGGTTCTTTTCCCCGCTATTTATTATTCCTTTGAAATTTCCTAGTTGGCAGTCTTCATTACACAACTTGTGATTAAAGTTTGGCTTCTCACTTAACAGGCTTTCTGGGGCAAGGCAAGCTGGGAAGGGAGACATGTATTTTGGTTGTTAATAGAAAAATTACTGTGGTTTCTATATTAGTCATTTATGAATTTTGTTAGAGTAGATTGACAACCTTGAGTCTAATCAACTCTTTTTTTTTATTTTTTTTAACATTTTTATTTATTATTGAGAGACCAGGAGAAACAGAGCATGAGCATGGGAGGGACAGAGAGAGGGGGAGACTCAGAATTTGAAGGAGGCTTCAGGTTCTGAGCTTCAGCACAGCCCAACATGGGGCTCAAACTCACAAACTGAGATCATGACCTGACCCGAAGTTGGAAGTTTAACTGACTGAGCCACCCAGGTGCCCCTCTAATCAACTCTTGAAACCTAACTAACTTGAATTTGAGTGGCAGACCCTGCCTGTTGCTAGGTCATGAAGTGTCTTGGCAGCCAGCAAGTTAATTCTGCCTCACATCCTTCTGTTTCATGTGTTTTTACAGTGACCTTGTCAAAATAAGAGCCCGGTGGGGGTGCATATCTGAAAAGACATTGGATTTTATTGGTTAAAGGTGATGAATAATTGATAGAAATGCTTTTTGAGTAAGACAGTCAATGATAATAGGTAAGCTTAGAGGAGCGTTATTTTTTTTAACTTTTTTTTTTTTTTACTAATCCTCTTATTTTTCAGAGCAATTTTAAGTTAAAGGCAAAATAGAACAGGAAGTAAAGAAGATTCTCATATCCTTGTCTCCACACATGTACAATATTTCTCACTATTAATAGATGGTGAGGATGTAGATTACAGTGGTGCATTTGTTACAGTCAAGGAACCTAAATTAACACATCATTATCATCCAGAGTTCATGGTTTACATTAGGAATCACTCTTGATGCTGTGCGTCTGTCTTACGGATTTTAACAAATGTAAAGTGACATGTTTCCACCACTGTAGTACCCTACAGAACAGTTTCACTACCCTAAAAATCCCCTGTGTTCAACCTAATCATCCCTTTCTCTTCACTCCACCCTCCAAATTTTGGCAGTCTTTTTACAATCTCCATAGTTTTGCCTTTTCCAAAATGTCATAGAGTTGGAATCTGTCATTACGTCTGTAGTCTTTTCAGTTTGGCTTCTTAGACTTAGTAATATATGTATTTAAGGTTCCTATATGTTTTTCATTGTTTGATAGCTCATTTCTTTTTAGTGCTGATATTACTCTATTGTCTGGATATACCTCATTTTATTTATCCATTTGCATGCTGAAGGGTATCTTGGTTGTGTCCAAGTTTTGGAATCAGTAAAACTGCTGTAAACATCTGTTGCAGGATTTTATATGGACCATAAGTTTTTAGTTCATTTGGGAAAATACCAAGGAATACAATTGCTTATATTATATGGTAAGAGGATAATTATTAAGAAACCTCCAGAGTGTCTTACAAAGTTGCACCATTTTACATTCCCACCTGTGGTCAGTGAAGGTTTGTGTTCTTCTACATCCCCACCAGCATTTGGTGTCAGCGTTTTGGATTTTGGCTATTCTTTTTAAATATTTACTTTTGAGAGAGAGAGAGACAGACAGACAGACAGACAGGCAGGCAGAGTGCAAGCAGGGGAGGACAGGGACAGAGGGAGATATAGAATCCGAAGCAGGCTCCAGGCTTCGAGCTGTCCGCACAGAGCCGGACATGGGGCTCAAACTCACAAACCGCAAGATCGTGACTTGAGCTGAAGTTGGACGCTTAACTGACTGAGCCACCCAGGCGCCCCTGGACTTTGCCCATTCTAATGGGTTTCAGTCTTTTGCGTAGATTTGTATTTTGCAAATACTTAGCTTTCTCATTCTCTTTACCTTGTCTGTCACAGAGCAGAAGTTTTGAATTTTAATCAAGTCTAGCTTAGATATTATTTCTTTTGTGAATTATGCCTTTGGTGTTTTATTTAAAAAATCTTCACTATACCCAAGGTCATCTAGGCTTTTGTAGTACATTATCTCCTAGAGTTTTAGAGTTTTGAGTTTACATTTGCATCTTTGATCTATTTTGAATTAATTTTTGTTAAGGATTTAAGGTCTGTATGTAGATTTTTTTTTGCATTTGAATATACAGTTGTTCCAACACAATATGTTGAAAAGACTATCTTCGCTCTGTGTATTGCTCCTTTGTCTAAGACCTGTTGACTGTATTTATGTGGGTCTGTTATTGGGCTCTCTGTCCTGTTCACTTGATCTGTCTTTTCACCAATATCACCTGGTCTTTATTACTGTTGCTTTGCCATAAATCTTGAAGTTAAGTAATGTCAGTCCTCTAAGTTTTTTCTTAAATATTGTGTTGGCTACTCTGGGTCTTTTGCCTCTCCATATAAATTTTAGAATTAACAACTTAATTTTTACAAAATAATTTGCTGGGGTTTTGATTTGGATTGCTTAGAATATAAGCAAGAATATAACAGTCTTCAAGTAGGAAAGATGACATTTTGACACTATTGAGTCTTCCTATCCATAGACATGGAGATGGTCTCTCCATTTACTTAGCTCTTTGACTTTGTTCATCAAAATTTGTAGTTTTCCTTATATAGATAGAATTTTGTAGTTTTCCTTATATAGATAGATCTTACACATATTTTATTTTGTTAGATTGATAGCTGGGTCTTTTGGGTGCTAAAATAAATGGTGATGTGTTTTAAATTTCAATTCCACTTGTTCATAGCTGGTAATGGGAAAGCTATTGGCTTTTGTATATTAACCTTGTATCCTGCAACCTTTATATAATCTCTTATTACAGATTTTTTTTTTATCGATTCTTTTGGATTTTCTGTACAGAAAACAATGTCATCTGAGAACAATGACAGTTTTGTTTCTTCCTAATTCTATACCTTTTATTTCCTTCTTTAGTGTAATGTGTTAAGACTTTCCCGTATGATGAAAAAGCATGGTGAGAGGAGATATCCTTGCCTTATTCCTAATCTTAATGGGAAAACTTCAAGTTTCTTGCCATTTGTGATGTCAATTGCAGTTCTTTTCTATAATTGTTTAAAGTTTTAAGATCTTTACCAAGGAAGTTCCTTAGTATGTCTAGATTTTTGAGAAGTTTGACATATCATTAAGAGGTGTTGAATTTTGTCAAAAATCCAAAAACTTGTTGGATTTCTTATTTGATTAAATTTTTTCTATTGATGTTTTGTTTTCAATTTCTGAATACTGAGTTTTGCTCTAATTTTTATTACTTTTCTTACAGATGTTTTGGATTTAATTTGCTTTTTTTCTAGTTTCTGAAGGTTGAAGCTTAGGATATTGATTTTAGATCATTTCTAATTTATGGATTTAGTGCTATAAATTTCTCTCTTAGGATTGGTTTGTCCCATCCCACAATTTTTTTTTAAAGTTCATTTATGTATTTTTAGAGAGAGAGAGAGAGAGGAAGGGGCAGAGACAGAATCCCAAGCAGATTTCTCTGTGAAGAACTCCTTTTTAACATTTCATACAAAGCAGATCTACATGCAACCAGTTTCCTTAATTTTTGTTTGAGAAGTATTTTTTCCTATGCTTTTGAGGGATAGTTTCACAGGGTATAGAATGCTAGGTTGGTGGTTTCTCTGAGTGCTTCAGATACTTCATTCCACTCTTGTTTCTTGCATGGTTTCTGAGAAGTTGGATTTAATTTTTTATCTTTGCTTCTCTATAGGTAAGGTGTGTTTTTTCCTCTGACTTCTTTCAAGATTTTCATAAAATATTTGATTTTCTGAAGTTTGAATATGATATGATATATGATATGATATGCCTAGTTGTACTTCTGGCATTTATCTTGCTTGTTATCTGTGAGTTTCCTGGATCTGTGGTATCTGACACTGATTTGGGAAAATTCACCATCATTATTGTTTAAGTATTGCTTTTCTTACTTTTTCTTTTCTTCTTTTCTGTTATTTCTATTACATATGTATTATATTTTTTGTAGTTGTCTCACAGTTCTTGGATGTTCTGTTCTTCATTCAGGCATTTTTCTTTTTGCTTTTCAGTTATAGAAGTTTCTATTGTCATATCAGGTTCATTAAGTGTTTCCTATCATTTCCAATCTACTAATGAGTCCATCAGAGGCAGTCTTCATTTCTGTTACTGTGTTTTTTATCTCTAACATTCCTTTTTGATTGTTTTGTAGAATTTACATTTTTTTTTACATTGGCCTTCTGTTCTTGTTTACTTTTTCCATTAAAACTCTTAGCATGTTAAAAATAGGTTTAAAAAAAGGATTCTGCCCTGATAATTCCATCATTACTGCCACATCTGACTCTGGTTCTGATGCTTGCACTGTCTTTTCAAATTTTGTTTTTTTGCCTTTTAGCATGTTTTGTAATTTTTTGTTGGAAGTTGGATATAATATACTGGATGAAAGTTACTGTGGTAGATAGGACTTTAACAATGTAGTGCTAAGATATGGGGGAATGGGAATGTTCTGTAGTCCTATGATTAGGTCTTAATTTTTTGGTGATTCTGTGCCCCTGGACTCTCAACCGTAAACTCTTTATCAGTTTGCTTATTTTTTGTCACTTTAGGTGGGACAGGGTGGCTGTAGAGGGCTAGAGTAGAGTATTTCCCTTTCCCTACAATGAAGGCTAAAGCTGGCTAAGTTGGTTATTTCCCCTTCTTTAGGTGGTTTAGACTCTTGGTAAGACCCCAGCACTTTAGGCACTGATAACTTAATTTCTTCTGGGTGCAAGCATTATTAAGAATATATTGGTCTGGAGTATTTCAAAATGGTTTCCTTTCCCTTCCAGTCCCCGAAGCATGAGGTGATTTTTGTCAGATACTTACTGTGAGGACCTGATAGTGGTCTTGAAAGTAAAACTCACAGAAATGTTGCTGCCCTCCCTCCATTACCGGGTACCCATGGAGTTTTAAATTCTCAAAGTTGTCCACACTGAACCTCTGGTAATTCCTCAATTGCAATTTCGGTTTTCCTTCTCTGGTGCTTGGTTCCCCAGGGAGGTTTCTGCTCAGGTAACTTATGATTTGCTTCAATTGCCTGTTTTTCTCTCAGTTTTGGGAGCAGTGATTTGCCCTATGACCTCATATCTCTGATGGATCCAAGCCTTATATTCTTGACAAAATAATTGCTAGTGGCTTAAAGGAGTTGTAAGTTAGAAGTTGCAAAGAGTTTAAAATGAGTTTGGTTTATGGAAACTTTGAGGCTAAACCCCTCAAGAGAATGGTAGCTAGAAGGTAAAGCAAAGTAGCAGCTTTTCAAAATAGCTAAGAGAAGTAATGTGAATGACACTACTGTATTTTTATTCCTAGTTATAAATATTTAGATGTCTTCTTAAACAGTCATTTAGCTTGGGTTTCTTGTTTTTATTTCATTATACTCAAAAGCAAGTTATGATTATTTTAAAACATATTAATAGATTTAGTCAAAACCTAGAAAAATTAAGGTAGAGAGTTTATCATTAGGAGAAAGCAGTTTGATCAACTAGAGGAAATTACTAGCCAATCAACCAGTGTCCACTGTTTCTTAAGTACTTCATAACATTTTCTAAATTGTGCAATGCATCATTTAGTCATAAGAATCATGTTCTGTGACTTTTTGTTTTTTTAATGTTCATTTTTGAGAGAGAATGAATGAATGAATGAATGAATAGGAGAGGGGCAGAGACAGGGAGACACAGAACTCAAAGCATGCTACAGGCTCTGTGCTGTCACCACAGAGCGTGATGCAGGGCTTGAACTCCTAAACTGTGAGACCATGACCTGAGCTGATGTCTCAGCTTAACCAACTGAGCCACCCAGGTGCCCGTGTGATTTTTTGATTGTTAAATAATTTGGATCTATGTTCTTAGAAATCCAGAATGTACATGGTTCAAGGATCCCTAAGTTTTTAATGTAAAAAACATTTTCATTTAACTCTGACTTCCTAAACTTAATTACATGCTTAGTGAACATTGTGGAGCATGTTGAGAAGCATTAATTGTAAAGTAGCTAGGATTCTGTCCACCTGGTGTTTATAGGGGAAGTAGTAATAGAGGAAGCTCCCATAGATTAGAGTTTGGAAAACCTGAGCTTCTGTTTTTAATGCTTTTAGTGAATCACTATATTGGAAAATGTATTTAATTTCCTCTTGGTTCAGTTTTCCTTTTGTAAAACGTGGTAACTTTTCTCCTAATTCCCCATAATGTTGATAGTTAATAGTTATAAAAACAGCTTATGTAAACCACTTATGTATAAGGTTTGTTTGTGATTTTTAGAGATGGTGAACATTGACACCTGCCATATGGAGGCAGATGACATTGATGTGAACTGGCACAGAAATCAGAAAAGTGTCTAAATATTGAAACAGTAAATTAATCAAGTACATAAGTGAATTCATGTTAACTTTATGTAGAAGATGCAGTGCTAATGATGTGAGTTTTCATGTAATTTTTTTTCACACAAAATTATATGTGGCCAGGTTGAGGGGCAGAGAGATTGCGCATGCGCGCATGTGCTAATGGGGGAGGGGCAGAGAAAGAGGGAGACACAGAATCTGAAACAGGCCCAGGCTCTGAGCTGTCAGCAGGGCTCAAACTTGTGAACTGGGAGATCATGACCTGATCTAAAAGTCGGACACATCACTGAGCCACCCAGGCGTACCTTCACTTTTTTTTAAAAACGTTTATTTATTTATTTATTTATTTATTTATTTATTTGAGGGAGACAGAGACAGCATGAGTTGGGGAAGAGCAGAGAGAGAGAATCTCAAGCTCCGTGCTGACAGTGCAGAGCTCTACGTGGGGCTTGAACCCACCAAACCATGAGATCATGATCTGAGTCAAAACCAAGAGTTGGATGTTCAACCAGCTGAGCCACCCAGGTGCCCCTGTCTTTCACTTTTAGATATAACATGCATATGGAGTTGATTTTGTATATGGAGGAAGGAAGGGATTAACATTCTTCTTTTCCTATGTTTTTATATATATGCACATCCTGTTGACCCAGCAGCATTTTAACAACAACAACAAAAAAGTCTTTTTTAGGTTTATCATGGTCATAAATTAACAGCAGTCTATGAGTCAATATGTTACATCTCAGTTCATTCCCTTTCGTTTATCTTTGTGTTGTTTCGAAAATGATTGCATAGTCAAGTTTTCTGTAGCACCTATAGAAGTTTTTCCTTTTTGTTATTGAAATTGACAGTTTATGACTTTTTACTCTTGCCTTGTAGCATCCTGAGTTTTATTTATCTTTTAAAAATCAACTTTTGATTTTTCTTCTGAAGTTTTATGTTGTGACTTTGTTTTTGGTTTTATTGATTCTGTTCTTTTCTACTTTCGTTTTACCTTTTTTCAAATACAACTTTTTGTTCTTTAATTTTTTGAGGTAGATACTTAAATAATTATTGTTCATTTTCTTAAGCATTTAAGGTCACATTTCACTCCAAGTATAGCTTCAGCTGCATGTCACTCATAACTTTTATATGTCCTTTTTTCATTATCATTCATTTAAATACTTGGTTTTTCATTGTGATTTCTTCTATTCGAATTAATTTACTTATAGTTCCTTAATTTCCAAATAGTCATTAATAGGTTTTGTTTTTTATTTGTTCCTTTGGTTTAGTGATTATTTGGCCAGTTCCATTGAGGCCAGAAAACATAGTTTGAATGATTTTGGTCCTTTGAAATGAGACTTTTTTTTTTTTGATTCAGCATATGGCAGTCTGGATAAATGTACCATGTTCATTTGAAAGGAATATATGTTCTTTAGTTACTCAATGGAGTTTTCTATAGGTCATTAGATATTATGAATCTTGGTCATATCTTTGTATTTACTGATTTTTTCTTTTGTTTACTTCTATTATCTTTTATTAAAAGAGGGAAGTATGTGCAGATTTCCCAACCTACAGTGGTTTATATTTTGATGTTATTTTTGAGTGTTTATGCATTGTTGTCTTAGCTTAAATTCCTGGTGAATTGGTCCCTTTATTATTATAAATGCCCTGGCTGTTTCTAATAATAAAAATCTAGTTTGTCTGGCATCATTTTTCTTTTGATTAGTGCTAGCATGATAAAATTTTTTTCTGTCCTTTCACTCTCGACCTTTTTGTGTTCTTCTATTTAAGATGTGTCTCTCATAAGTTTGTTTTATTTTTTATCCATTCTGACAATCTTGGTCTTTCAGTGGTTGCCTTAGAGATTACAACACATATTGACTTACTTCAGTCTACTGAAAATATTTACTTTTACCACTTCCCTAACAATGCTAAAAACTTAGAACACTTGAACTCTACTTAAACTTCTTTCACGTTTTAACTGTTGTCATGAATTTTCATTGTACATATGGTTTAATATTCAGTAGAAATTATTATGAGTTTATATGGTCAAGATTTGTTT
The DNA here is from genome assembly GCA_028646485.1 of Cryptoprocta ferox. Classification (NCBI taxonomy): domain Eukaryota; kingdom Metazoa; phylum Chordata; class Mammalia; order Carnivora; family Eupleridae; genus Cryptoprocta; species Cryptoprocta ferox. Next base: position 60,349,264 of record CM053572.1, read on the forward strand.
AGATTTACTTGTATATTTACCCTCGTTACTTTATACTGCATTTCTAGGTTTTCTGTGGGAACTTTTTTCCTTTTTTTGTTTTTTCTTTTTCTTTCTCTCTTTTTCTTTCTTTCTTTCTTTTTTCTTTCTTCTTTCTTTCTTTTTCTTTCTTTCTTTCTTTTTTTCTTTCTTTCTTTCTTTCTTTCTTTCCTGTAGAACTTCTTTTAGTGTTTCTTTTCGTAAACATCTATCAAAAAATTTACCTTCTGTTTATCTGAAAATATGTTTGTTTTTGCTTTTGAAGCAAAATACTATTTTTGGGCATAAAATTTTAGGTTTGCAGTTATTTTCCTTTGTGAAGATAATTTCATTCTTTCGGGCTTCAAGTATTTGTCTTGAAAAGTCAGCAAAGACTTTGTTGTTATTTCTTTGAACATAATGCATTTTTCTTCTGACTGCTCTTAAAATGTAGTTTTGTCTTTGTTTTTAAGTCTTTTTATTATGATGTGCCAAAATGTGGCATGGCTTGGCTGGCCTCCCTCTTTTCCTTTCTCCATCCGTTTCTTTCTTCCTTCCTCCCTTCCTTCTTTCCTTCCTTCCTTCCTTCTTTCCATTTTTGGGGTATACTGAGCAGTTTGTATCTTTGGGTTGATATCTTTCCTTGGGTTTGAAAAATTCCTGGTCATTTTCTCTTCAGAGTGTGCCTTTGTTCAATTCTCTTTTGCTCCTCCGAGGTTCCACATACATGTTAATCACTTAAAAAAAAAAATTCTGTCCCATTCATCTTTTATGCTCTGTTCTGTATTTTCTAATCTTGTATTCTTTCTGTGCTTTGTAAGGTTTTTTTTTTTTCATTTTTAGTTTTTATTTATTTATTTTGAGAAAGACAGAAAGTGTGCACAGGAGGGGCTGAGAGGAAAAGAGAGAATCCCAAAGTAGGCCCTGAACTGTCAGGGTAGATAGAGCCCGAGCCTGGGCTCAAACCCACTAAACTTAAGATCATGACCTGAGCTGAAATCAAGAGTTGGACGGATTAATTGACTGAGCCACCCAGGCAACCCCTCTTTTTGTGATTCAATAAGGACATTTTCTATGTAAACTACTTATTTATTAGCTTGTTAAAAATATGCTAATCTGATGTTAATCTCAATGTAGTTCATAATTTTATAAATTTGTTTTTTAATCATACCAATTTTATGGTTAAATTCCACCTTTTTATTTATTTTATCTTTTCCTATATTTTTTTGAGTTGCTACAATTAATCTGTTAATTTCAGATTTATTCACCTCTGGGTCTGAAATTGGTAATTTGTGGCTTTTTTTTTTTTTTTGATCAGTCTTGCTAGAGTCTGTTGATCTTATTAGTCTAAGAAACAGCTTTTGCTTTGTGTCTGAAGTTTTATACTTTTGTTGTTTCTTGCTTGTTTGTTTTCTATTGGGTTCTGTCTCAGCATGTGCTGTTAATTTTTAATTAAATGCAGAACATTGTGTTTAACATTTTATAGGGAATCTGAATGGTAATTTGCTACAGAGGACAGCTCACCCTTTCTTCTGCTAAACAGATAGAAAGCAGTCAAATAACTTTAATCACATTTTAAATACTGCATTTTGCTATGCAGGGTCTTTGCTAGGTTTCTTATCCCTGTAGCTTTAGAATTTAGCAATTATTTTTAGAGGGGAATTAGTTCAGTTTATCCTTCAGTTCCTCCATGTCTCTTTTATTACAGGAATCGTGGCTTTTCAAGTCTCTCATATGTGTTGTACCAGCTTTGTGAGACTATCAAAAGCTCTACTGGATTCTTTTCCTCCCAGTAGGACCCAGGCAGAAGACCTGGGTTGTTTGCTTGTATTCTCAGCTTCTCTGTGACCACAGTTGGGAAATACTCTGAGGGAAAAAGTGGACATGTGGCTGCCGATGGCATTCTTCCTGTGAAATTTGGGCTCCTGAAATTGTGATTGCGTCAGCAACTCGGGGATGATTTCAAATGGACAAACTTTTTTTCTTTTTCTTGTATTTTATTTGCTTTTTAAAGTTATTCTTCCTGGAAGGATTATTCTGCTGCAAGCAATGTTATAAGTATTATATGAATACTTCTTATGAAACAAACAAAAACCAAATAATACAGGAAAAAGTCTCCACTCCTTTATATCTCCTTTGTTTCATTATCTTACTAGTAACAATTGCTATTATTTATGTATATGTTTTTTCATAAATATATACATGTATAACATATATGTGATTGCTATGAGTGTTGTTTTCCAGTAGGCAATTTATGTTTGTATGTGAGGGAAAATACAATGTGTATAAGAGAAATATGTATAGAGAAAGACAAATACCATTTGATTTCACTGATAAGTGGAATCTAAGAAACAAAACACATATATAAAAAAAAGCAGACCCATAAATAAATGGAAGAAAATGATAGTTGCCAGAGGGACAGTGGGTGGGAGCATGGGCCAAATGGGTGAAGTGGAGTAGAAATGGAGGCTTCCAGTTATGGAATCAATAAGTCACGGGGGATGAAAGGTACAGCATAGGGAATATAGTCAGTGGTATTGTGATAGCATTGGATGGTGACAGTGGTCGCTACATCTGTGGTGAGTGTGGCATAATGTATAGTTGAATTACTGTGCTGTACACCTCAAGTGTATCAACTAAACTATAGTAAAAACAAATGTAAATAAATAACGGATAAAATTATTCTACTACTGGCTGTCAGTTCTCTAATTATGCTAAGGTCAGCTATATTTACCACTTTTTAAATATATTTATTTATTTAACAGATACAGTTTTCAAAACTTTTTACCAGACATTGTTCTAAATGCTTTAGCATAAACAAAGATATGGAGATGGCTTCCCCTTTGGAGGTTTACATTTTGCTGGAAGTAGGAAGATAATAAATATAATAAATAAATTGTACAAAATGCTAAAGGTAATAAGTGCTAAGACAAAAGAAGAGGGAAAAGTTGGTCAGGATAAAGTGATATTGCTGATGTTAGAAGGGAAGGTGTAATTTTAAATAGGGTGGTCCAAATAGGAGTCACTGAGGAGTTTTTTTGTGTATTCTTTTAAGTAGCAATGTAATTTTCAGTTGGATGCATCTAATTTATTTAGTCAGATCTCTAGCCATTAATTCAGTTTTATGTAATCATAATATTGTACACAGCTACTGTGATGATCCTTGTGTGTCATGCGAACAAATGTGGGCATTTAATATTTTGCTTTACTTTTATTTTAACATACTGATTTTTTGTGATGTAAAATCTCAGTCATCTTTGTGTGTATTTTTTTCTTTTTTGGCTTCTTTGAACATAGATTGTCATTTATCTAGATGTATTTGTAAACATATGGTTTTATGGTTTTGTTTTTTTAAATAATTTATCTGGCATTTAATTTTGTATTATTTGGCAATCTAAGTTGATTATTTCTAAACATCCAATTGATTATTGTAGGACTATTTATGGAATACTTTTGTGCTGTGCCTCTCATTATATAATTACATTTTTAATGTGATAGGGGCCTTTCCTTGAATTAACGTGTGCATAGTATTTGAAAGACTTGCTGCTGATTGGGTACCTAAAGAGAAAGCTTTAGGGGGGAAGAAGAAGAATCTGGTGTATATACTGTTTTGACTAGAGGAAAGACTTATGTTGTTGGCTATGTCAAATAATGTCAAGGAGTTTATTGATTTTGAAGATCAATTAGCTTTTAGTTGGCTGGCTCGAAGTTCATTTCTCTGTGCATAACTTAAGAGTTATCTGTAAGATTAACTAAAGAACTGCTGAAATTATGTTAAAGGTAAGGAACATAGCAAACCATTAAGTAGAAACAGGAGTTTTAAAAGAATTCCCAAGAATTCCGTAAGCCCGTGATTCAACTATAGAAGAATTAATAATCTAGAGAGAATAGAGTTGATCATCTAAATATTAGTAAACAGAAGAAAGATGTCAAAGCTAGAAAGTTAAAACATCTTAAACATATCAGTAAAACATAGTAATGTTTGAATGAATAAATTGGAAATAAGGTACTTGATAATGGAGCTGATCTTATTTAAAAACAATGACAACCAAATGTTCATAACTAAGGCTAAGTGGGCTTGGCATAAAGAAATAGAAAGTAATTAAAATTTTGGTTATACTGGTGATGACTTTGTCTTCTATATAAGAGCTGAGGTTGAGGTTGTTCAGGAAGAAGGTTGGAATAGCTTCCCTGTAATTGATGGCCTCTTCTAGTCTGCTTTGACTAGGTGTTGGTTCTGAACCCTAGGGTTCCTTGAAACCCTTTCAAGAGGTCTGTAAAGTTAAAATGGTTTTCATAATACTAAGTCATTATTTCCGCTTTGTTGACATTTGCACTGATGGTGCAGGGCAGAGCAATGGGAGGTAAAATTTCCGGTACTTCAGTGTAAATTGATGCAGTGGCACCAGACTGTACCAGTAGTCATTGTGTTTGTCACTGCTGTATACTGGCAGAAAAAAAGAAAACCAGTTTCAATTAAGAATTACTTAATGTAGGGGCGCCTGGGTGGCTTAGTAGATTAAGCATACAACTTTTGCTCTGGTCATGATCTCGCGGTTCTGTGAGTTTGGGTTTGTGAGTTCGAGTCCCACGTTGGGCTCTTTGCTAACAGCTCAGAGCCTGGAGCCTGCCTCAGATTCTGTCTCTGTCTTTCTCTCCCCCACTCGCACTCTGTCTCTTTCTCTCAAAAATAAACATTAGAAAAAAGATAAGAATGGCTTAATGTAGCAGTAAAAATGATTTTTTTAAGTTGCAGTCTTTGCATGTATGTCTTTTTAATACATACATTGTGAAATCGAAAATACACATAATACTGTATTCTTAAGTGCATTTTCTTAAGGAAAAGCAGTTGTGTGATTATTTGAGTTGAGAGCTGAACTAGCTGCTGCTTTTATGACATTCTATTTTTATTATAAAGGGTGACAAACTATGGTAATTCAGAACTGACTATTTAACAGACATTTAACATATACATTCTTGAAAAAGAACAAAGTGAGCCTGTTACTTTAAGGAAAATAACTGAAAATATTTGGTTCTTTCAAGCATATTCTGAGCTTTTAAGTAAAAATTAGACTTTTCAGAATCTTGTGAGTTTAACAACTTCCCAAATACTTAACAATTTTTATGATGATCTTGATGGTGGTTATTTGAGGTCCCTAAAACCACTCTTAGGTTTAGTGATTTTCTTGAAGGACTAACAGAATTCAGCAAAGCTGTTAAACTCACAGTAACTATTTATTGTAGCAAAAGGATATGGATTAAAGTCAGCAAGGGAAGAAAGTGCATAGGGTAGAGTCCACAAAAGACTAGAAGCAGGCTTCTACTTGTCCTCTTCCACTAGAGTCATATAGACAGTGCTTAATTCTCTCAACATCAGTGTGTGACACCACTGGTAGATCAGAAAACCTCACCTGAGTGTTGGTGTTCGGAATTTTTATTAAGGGTTGATTCTATAGGTCTGGAGGCCCACTGTGGCCAATCTTAGTTACTCCATCAGTTTGATTGCAGAAGTCAAACTGATCCTATATGTACCAGGGTCCCCACTGTAAATCACATTGTTATCATAAATAATCTAGCATGGCCCAAGGTTCTCAGTAAACAAAGACACTCTTTTTTGGGCAGGATATTTCAGAGGCTTAGAGGTTATTTCCCCGAAACCAGGCAAGTGTCAGACTTGCATAGTTTGGACAACTCTTAGGTGTATTTTCTGTCTAGTGGTGATATAAAGAATGTGATGTTTTGATATTATAAAATATGTTAAAACTTGGAAGACTTCCATAGCTCAGTGAACTAATATTGCAAGTGACTTACAGGATACTGCAAAATATTCACAAGTAAATGGTAGAGCAATGGATTTTAATGGAGCAGACTATAGAACACTTAGACTATGATTAGATATTGTATTCATCTAACTTATAAGTAACTGCATTAAGTAAGTCTGCATATACCATGAACCAATGCACTAGCAGCCGCTAATTAAATGCAGAAATATATATGAGTATCCAGATAATGTTTTCAGTTTTATTTTTAATATGGGTAATTTTGATGTGTATATAACACACATAAACAAATTTCATTTGGATCCAGTAGTTTTTTAAAAACGTGAAAGAATCTAGAGACCACAAGCTGGTCTAGAGGTGATAAAAGGATGAGCTAAACAACCAAAGGAAAGAGAAGGCTTGTTACTGGGATCTCAGAGAGAAATGGAATCAGGGATTTGAACCCAATCACAACTCTACATTTCTCTTTGTTTTGCCCTGTCACTCTTCCAAGTTGTGGGAAATTTAGCAAACGCAGAAAAATCCTTTTTTTTTTTTTTGACCATGCGTCCTATAGTTTATGCTATCAGAGAAGGACTGACTCTTTGTCAGTTCCAGTGTGAACAGAATATTTGAAAATAAAGTTTGATGCTGCTTGGTTCAGTTACTCACCTTGGAATGTCCTTCAAAGTAAATGAAAGCTTCCCCAGAAACCATGATTTTGAAAAGAACTCCCAGAGAGGGCATGTGTTTTCCCTGAATGGAATGGCTGCTAAACAGGCAACTCCCAAATCAGCATCTTTGAGTTTCAGCAAGTCGAGTAGATTGCAGAGCAGATATTGTGTAAATTCAGAGTAAGGGTGGTTGGGGGGCCCTGGTGCTGGAACACCATGTTCATAAATATGTACAGAATTATGTTGCAGCTCTTACTGATGGCTAACAGGCAAAAGCTTAAAAAATCTAGTGATTTAAAAGAAGTATGCTATCTTTTGGGGTTTTCAGAGAACATACTTTCAGAGAAGTATACTTACTTTCTGGAGTAAGTATAGTTGCCCCTTGAACAACACAGGTTTGAGCTCCAAGGTCAACTTACATGTGGATTTTTTCAGTAAATACAGTATAGTACTGTAAATGTTTTTTCTCTTCCCTAGATTTTCTGAATAACATTTTTTTATTATAAGAACATAATATACTGGATGGTCCAGCAAACATTTGTTTGTCAAACATTTACTCTTTCTATTCTTCCTGTGAATTGTCTTCCTTCCCTTGGAAGCCCCAGACCCCCCAGCCCTTCTTCTGGTTCAGGTTGACATATATACCTTATTTTGCCTAACTGTCTTTGGGATCTCAAGTTTATGTAAATCCCCCACAGCTATGTAATTAAATTTTATTTTCTCCTGGTAAAAAAAAAAAAAACAAACAACATAATATAGAATACACACAACATATAAAATATTATTTAATTGGCTATGTTATCAGTAAGGCTTGAAAAGTAAACTATTAAAAGTTAAGTATTGGGAGGGGGGTCAAAAGTTGTATGCAGATTTTCCACTGTGTGGGGTTGGTACACCTAACCCCTGATTGTTCAGGGGCCAACTGTATACAGTACTGTTTGATATCTCATGTTAGAATCCGTGATATGAGCAAGGATTGAACAATTGCTCTGGTATTATTACATGTTATGTACTACTAAATAGTATGTTATGTGCTATTAAGTGAGAAGTAACGAGAATAACAGACTTGTTTTCCCTAGTTTTTATATATGAGTACTGAAGCAAATTAAATACTTGCCAGCAATTGTAGTTATTTGTTTTGCTTGAGAAACAGTGTTGATGCAAAATAAAATACACTCTAGGTAAAAAAAAAAAAAAAAAAAAAAAACAACTTTTTTTTTTAATGTATTTTAGTTTTTGAGAGAGAGAGACACGGAATGTGAGCAGGGTAGGGACAGAGAGAGAAGGAGACAGAATCCAAAGCAGGCTCCATGCTCTGAGCTGTCAGCACAGAGCCCAGTGCGTGGCTCGAACCCATAAGCACGAGATCATGACCTGAGACAAAGTCAGATGTTCTACCTGCTGAACCACTCAGGCACCCCCCAAAACCCCTAACTTTAATAAATCAATATGTAGGTTGATCCTTTGATTTCTGTTAATGTAAATTAAAAATTTTAATCAAAATTTTCTACAGCTTCTTAGATAATTTATTTATAATTTATTTGTAATTCATTGAAATTTAGCAAAAATTGGGATAGATGTACAAATATATCGAAGTAATTTATTTCATTTTTTATTAAAAATATTTTTTAAGTTTATTTTTGAGAGAGAGAGAGAGAGACAGAGCATGAAGAGGGGAGGGGCAGAGAGAGAGAGTGAGACACAGAATCCAAAGCAGGCTCCAGGCTCTGAGCTGTCAGCATAGAGCCTGACCGGGGGCTCGAACTCATGAACTGTGAGATCATGACCTGAGCCGAAGTTGGAGGCTTAACAGACTGAGCCACCCAGGCACCCCTTAAAATTTTTTTTAATGTTTATTTTTGAGAGAGAGAGAAAGAGGGAGGGAGCGAGCGAGCGAGGGAGGGAGGGAGGGAGAGGGAGGAGGAGGGGCAGAGAGAGAGGGAGACAAAGAATCCCAAGTAGGCTCCAGGCTCCCATATGTCAGCAGAGAATCTGACTTGGGGCGGGACCGGTGAACCGGGAGGTCATGACCTGAGCCGAGGTTGGTTGCTCAACTGACTGAGCCATCCAGGTACCCTGCAGAGTAATACATTTTAAACTGACATTTTGTGGATAGATTTCAGAGAGCTTATTAATGTTTAATTTCTTTGTGCTAGAATGCCTTGAGACCAGATCTATTTATTTTAAGAGACAAGCTGGAAGGGTATAAATTTAAAACCAGTATGAGGAATAATTACTAGATTGTGCCTTGCTCTCCTGCCTTTAACAAATGCCCTCTAAGGTATCATTGTTCTGGCAATGGCACCTGGGAAACAGTTCTTCAGTCAGTTACTATGCTTAGGCTATTGAGGGCCTTTTGGTTTCATAATGCACTTGAAGAAATGTAAGATACAGTAGTGGAAAAAAAGAGCTTTTTAAAAGTCAATGGATAGCTAATTCTGAGTTCTAGGTAAGTAATAAGCAAATGTTAAGTTTGATAATGACAAACTTCAAAACTTAAACCTCTTTTTTTTTTTCTTTCTCTTCTCTAAATTCTGTATCTCTCTCTCTTGAAGATAGACTGGAGCCTTTTATGGTGGCGTTTGAATGCCACGTTGACTAGTTTGTGCCTCATTTGGTAACGGATAATCATTTGTAGACTTAGGAGTTATTAGAGTAAAATGATTAAGCCTATGGTTTAGGAAGAGCCTGCTAGGAAGATGGTTCTTCCCACAGTTATAGAAAGGAAACATAGTGAGAAGAAAAGAGGGCTTGAAGTAGACTAATCGAGGAGGGCATGGAAAACTGGAGGATAATTTGTATATTGCAACTCCACTGATGATGTGATTACAAACTCCATTAGTATTATGGCTAGAGAGAGAGGAAGGAATCAAAGTTGCTTTTGAAGTTCGAGTATGAACGTTAGGGAGGATGCTGGTGCCGTTAACAGCATAGAGAAGCAAAGAGAAAGAGGTGTTGTGTGTGTGTGTGTGTGTGTGTGTGTGTCTTTGTGTATATGTGTTGGTAAGGGTAATTGCTAATTTTTTAGATTTGGCTGTATTGACCTTATGTAGAAGATTTTAGCAAGTACTTCTTAGGCCTGATGCTTAGGAAGAAAACCAAGTTTAGTGAGAAGAATTTGGGAATCCTCATAGTTAAAGTTTGAGCTGGCACTGAGGTACTGTTATTACCATGAATAAGAATAAATAGAGGATAGAAAATTCTGAGGAAAAAAAATTTACAGGAAGTGCTTTAATTTTAGGATGACCTTTGGCTACATAATTTTTCTACCTTTATTATTTTCTTTGAGTTACATAGGAAAAATGCCTTGAGAAGGTGCAGAGACAGAGGTGCCTACAACGTAGTAGGTGCTTAAAAAATACTTATTGAATGAATAAACGCAATTTGGTTGGGATATAAGGGTTTATAATAAGGGAAATAATGGCACATTATTTTGACCTGTGGTAAAGTGGTACAATGCCCCCCACAGGGTTATTGCTGGGACCAGGTTATAAAGCTTTTTTTTTTTTTAAAGTTTATTTATTTATATTTAGAGTGAGAGCATGGAGGGGCAGAGAGAGAGGTAGAGAGAATCCAAGCAGGCTCTGGGCTGTTAGCAGTCTCATCAACCATAAGGTCATATAACCTGAGCTGAGATCAAGAGTTGTATGCTTAACTGACTGAGCCACCCAGGTACCCTGGGACCAGATTAGAGAATAGATTTTAGAAAATCTGAACTTTTAAAACGTTCTTTGAGATACATTTCTGTTTGAGGGTCTGAAAGAAGTTCAGCAGGTTAGGTTAAGTCTAGTTTAATTTGAAAGCATATATTTTTTCCATTTTTTTCTGATAAGAATTAGATTTGTACAGAATATATTGAAAGTTTGAAGTATTCTCCTGTTTTTATATCTCTGTATAAACATTTTTGGCCGGTACTTTCCCTCTGCCTGTGACATCTTTCTCACCTTCTCAGTCCCCTACTTTTTCTGAATTAGTTGCTACTCGTCTTCTAGTTTCTGTTTAACCAGCTTTTTTTTTTTCCAGAAGTATATACTGAAATCCTAAAACTGATGTTTTACTCTGTGCCCACATATTCTAGTACTTACTGGACCGGATTGCAATTGTTTGGTTTTTCTGTATTCTCCACTAGATCATACATTTCTTTGTCATGGTGTTTGTTGTACCACAATGCTTGGCCATAGTTTGTTGGAGATGGAAAAGGCAATGTTAGACTCGTTTGCTTTTAACCTTCAGATTCAATATTTTAATTATATATGTTAAAAGTTAAGAAATGTTTTAGTTCCAGTAGGTAGCCCTGAATCTGGCCAAACCTCCAAATTTTAGACTGAACATTGTGAGAATTAGGGAAACAATGTTTCCTTTCACATAAAGGATTGCTTTAAGGTGGTTTACAACTATGTTGCCACAAGGTGTTGGACCAGGTCGCCACAAGTCATTTCCTTGCCTTGTTTTCCTACCACTATGACACTAGTTGTTGAGATTCTAAGAAAAACTCAGCTGCAAGAATTGAGTTATTGAGGCATGAAATTATATAGATATAAGTGATTGAACTTAGACGTAGGAATTGATGTTAGTTTCCTACTAGTAGGTATTAGGTATTGTGCTTTTTGTTTTTCTTCCTTCTCTCCTCTCCTCTCCTCTCCTCTCCTCTCCTCTCCTCTCCTCTCCTCTCTCCTCTCCTCTCCTCTCCTCTCCTCTCCTCTCCTCTCCTCTCCTCTCCTCTCAACATGTTTCCTTAGTTTAGAACCTTTTTGGCGAGAGTATGGCTTTTTCTACTCTTCATTATCTGTTACCTATGGTGATAGAAGTTAAGGGTAATGAGAATGAAGCTATCTTGATTGAGGGCCTTTTAATAAACACTTTTGTCTATGTAAGCATTATGTTGGCTCCTACTTTCATATTTTAGTTGTTCAGCAGACTGAATTTTTGGGTGCGTAGATCACATGGCAGTGCTTTTCTTTAGTAACACACGAATTAAAACTCTTTTACTCTTAATAATGTACTTGGAGCAAAAGGAAATAGAATTTCTGCTCTTGGTTTGAGCTAATTTGATCTGAGATAATATAACTAAATACATCCACACATGTTATTTGCCTGACCACAAGAATATACTCAAGGTACCTAACATTTATATGTTTATATGTTATATGTTTATAGCATAAACATTACACATACCTAACATGTACATAAGCATTTTTCCTCAAGTTTAAGTGATATAGTTGGTCTGGGGCAGGTATATTAAGCCTGTTATGCTTATTAGTCTAGTGGTTGTTCAAATGAATTTACTGGTGACCAGATTTTAATCTCTTTGCATACTGATATGAAAAAAGAGACCAAATAAAGTCAGTATAAAGCTTAATTTCTTTACTTTCCCATTCACTTTAAAAAGTCAGTTTCTTTTCCTTCACTATCACCTCACACTCAGACTGTAAGAATTCTGTTGAAAGGAAATATGGGGGTTTTAGGAGATGTATACTAGTTTTAACAGATTTTTTGTATGTATCTTACCATCTTGAAATAACCAATTTAATTTCAGAAAGGACAAAACACGTATAAGAAAATCTGATCAACATCTTTGAGAATTACAGAAAAACTTTAGGAGTTTATGGTATGATGAGGCACACAGAATCCCAAGTGATGTAGGTGACAGAAGAGATTTCTTGGCAATTGGATGTCTGCATATATATCCTCTGTAAGTACTTTGGTGCCTGTTACTGACATAATTAAGAGGAAGAGCATAGTGGAAAGTAAAAGAAATCTGGGAACTTCAGTTTAGTTTCTTTTTTAGAAGAAGGAAGTCTATTGATGGTGACACTATTTTAATTGTTTTCTACTGTAGTAAGACAGTTTCATTTAGGATTGTCAAGTTAGTTTTAAGTAATTGTGTAGTTTGAATGAAGTGTCTGTCCATATTCAGACCAGCTAGCTGGTTTTCTCGTTGCATAGGAAAATTGTATTATTGTTTCGTCAGAAGAGACAAACTAAAGCACACAAAGGCCCCCTCCTCGTAAGACCCCTCAAATGTCCTCCTCCAAACTACAATGTAAGTTTATAAAAACAATTCATATCACTCAAAATTGGAAGGTAAAATGATTCCTGCAGCTTATCCAACTTGTCTCTTTTATCGTTGACTTTTTAAATATATAGTATCATCTCGGGTGTTAGGATGTTTTAGACAAACTGATTATATAGTTTCTAATAAAAGGCTATCAAGGGACTCTGTTTACAGTCTGTTCATTTCTCAACTTTAAGAAACAAAACAAATGTAGGCCCTTGGGTGGCTCAGTCAGCTAAGCATCCGACTAAAGCCCAGGTCATGATCTCATGGCTTGTGAGTTCGAGCCCCGTGTCGGGCTCTGTGCTGACAGCTCAGAGCCTGGAACCTGCTTTGGATTCTGTGTCTCCCTCTCTCTCTGCCCTTACCCTGTTTGTGCTTTGTTTGCCTCTCTCAAAAATAAACATTAAAAAAACACCCCAAGAAAACAAACAAACATGGGGTGTGGGGCAGGGGAAGAGAGCAAACCAACAAACAGACTCTTAATTACAGAGAATGTACTGATGATTGCCAGAGGGGAAGTGGGAGGGGGGATGGGTTAAAGGGGTGATGGGCATTAAGGAGGGCATTTGTTGTGATGAGCACTGGGTATTACAGGGAACTGATGAATCACTAAATTGTACTCCTGAAACCAATACTACACTATATTTTAACTAACTGGAATTTAAATAAAAACTTGGGAAAAAGAATAGATTTCTTAACAAAAAAATTACAAAGCTAGCTGAGAAAAATATATTTATTCTTTAAGTCTCCTATTTCTCCTGCCTCCTTAAAAGAAAAAGAGAGGTGTAATTTACTGTTAAATAGGAGAACATTAGATATGTTAGTATTAAAGTGCTATATTAATAGGGCAATTTAAGTCATAGTATCTTAAATGTATCCTCTCTTTGTCATCCCTCCAAAGAATATATCCACTGGAGGAAGAATGGAGCTTATCTGAGGCTGTTCTTCTCGAGTTGCCAGGAGAAATGGAAGAATTTCTAGTTTATGAATACAGTGGCACCTCCAGTCCGACTTAATGTATATGATTCAGAAAAGGAATTTTAGGGAAAGAAATTTCCTCTTAAAGATGATACTTTAGCAGAAACAAAGATTGGTTTCTTCTTTTCTCTTCTCAAAATTAGCTGGAAGGTGAACAAGCCTAGAACATAGGAAGGTAATTGGGGCTTAGGTGATCTACAGACTAATCATCCCTTATGCTATAGTTTTAAAATTTTGAGATTTTAATTGATGGAATTTGTATTAATCAATCTTGTAGTTTTTACATGTCTATATAATTTTATATGTATTAATTCATTTAAAAGTAATATCAAGCCAACCTCCTATGAAGTAGATACTGTTATTATATGTCTTTTATAGAGGAGAAAACCGAGGCTTTAAGTCATTTGCCCACATTTGTACAACCAGGTGACAAAACTTCTATTCGCAAAGAAGCAGCATGGCCCCAGTCTTTACTTAACCATTATGCAATTACAGCCTATGTAGTAGATTTTCATTTTCATGCATTTTTAAAGGAATTTAGGACAAATATTTAATTTATTCAAAGCTTGAGAATAAGCTTTGATTATTTTACAAATGATGGTAATGGGGTACAAAATGGAGAGGCTTGACTTGACTATAATCATGGACGTTTCTGGTCAGTCTTCATCTCACCAGTTGGTTTCGTCTCTTTTGAAGACGTTTAGGAAGTGTCAGTGTAGCCATCCTTCTTTTAGCTCTGTCAGACTAAATTATTTTCATATTCTTTTTAGACCTATTTAGCAATCCTCAAAGATCAGAACTTTCTTATTATGGACATTAAAGAAGAAATTTTTGTCATATTTTTTCCAACATTATGGTTTATGATTCGAGACTTCTTCATTTAACAAATACTTTGAAAATTAATATTACTATGTGCCACATACATTCTGTGAGTAAACATTGCCATAAATGTAATAAGCACAGTAACATGTTTACCTTAGATAATGCCACCTGTAGATATTTGGTAATCTCATGTTACACTCAGAAGAATATCCTCATACCCCAGTACAACACGAGTTCCTATGTGTTCAGATACTCTAGCTTCAGTTGCATTTCTTGTATTTGGTTTTGTTTTTTCTTAACTTCTTTGAAAACAATCACCAACCAGCAAAACTACTCTTAATAAGATAGAAAACTTTGATTGTAAAGCTTGTAAAGAAATAGTGGGAATGATTAAATAGATTTTTTTTCATTTATTTGTAATGTTGTTACTGTAGCTATGTGAACAGTCAGGAAGTGTAGCATTTTTGTTAAATTGAATCTTAAACAAGTATCTACTAGGGACACGTCTCCTGTAAGACAGTGTCATATCTTTGGTATGGGGATATGTTTTAAGAAGCCATATTCCCCATTATTATTTTTTATAAAATGAATTTTATTACAAATTTCAGAAAGTTAAAGTATTGACAGCATTTTTTTTTTTTTTTTGGCTCTTGGGGTTAAATAGAATCTATAATGATTCTCTGTGAGAAATTGCCAACTTAAGTATTCTAAATCTCCTGGTAGGTGAGATTTTTATGTTTATTAAAAAGGTCCTGGGTTAGAAAAGCATTGAAAGACATTGTTTTAAAGACCCAAGGATGACTGCTCAGTGGATATAGTAATTTAGGTTCTACAACTCTGTGAAGTATTTCAGTCAGATCCTATCACACTGGATTTGTGATCTACTTATAAAATATTTGTCTCAGCTACGTATCATGATGCTATCTTCAATTATAATAAAATTACTATTTTATCTCGTATGATACTGATTTTTTTGATTTCCAGGTTTTTACAGTTTAACTGAAGTACTTTTTATGCTTCAGTAGTAGCTTTAAGATAGTTGTGCAGATACATTTAAAATGTTGTTACTATGATACACTTTGATAATTTGAAATAAATAATAAAGATAATTCAAGAAAGTCTGAGTTTTAAGACAGTTCTTTTTTTTTTTTCTTGGTAGAACAGCAAGAGACTTTTAACAGTGGAATTTCAAAACTTTTAGAAAAGGATCAGACTCAACCATATATATGCTCATCCAGCCTATTACTGGATAATTTGTAATCATAACTGATAATTGACTTTTTTTTTTTTCTTTTTTGCTGCTGACCCACAACGTCATATTACTTTCAGGTGTACAACGTAGTGATTTGACAAGTTTATGCATTATGCTGTGTTTACCACAAATATAGGCATCGTCTGTCACCATACATTGCTGTTACAGTATCATCGACTATATTTATTATGCTGTGCTCTTTGTTCCCCTGACTTACTCATTCCATAACTGGAAGCCTGTATCTCCCACTGTTCTTCACCCATACTGCCCATCGCTGCTCCCCTCTCCTTTGGCAGCTATCAGTTTGTTCTCTCTATATACAGGTCTGATTCTGTTTTTTCTTTGTTTATTCATTTACAAATAAAAATAAAAAAGAATTGACATATTTTACATCATGTATTTGAAGCCTAATGAGCTTTTGGCATAACGGAAATTACTAGTATTCAAGAAACAAGTTGTTTATTTAGAATAATGTCTCTGTCTTAAACTGAATACTTGTCTTAATTCCAGAATCTTACAGAAAGTACATAGAGGTAAAAACTAAAGATTACAAATATATCTTTTATATATCAGTAAAGGATTTTATTCAAGTATTCATTATAAATTAGTAATTGTATAACACCTCATGGCCTTGTGTATCATCTCATGGTGGGTTCACAAGATGAAAGAGACTGAATTTTTTTAATCTTGATATTTGGGGTAAAACATAAGAGAAATTTCACAAATAAAACATCCATAAAACAGGGATTTGCTTAAAATTGTTTTTAATTTTTGTCTGTTCAGTAATTAAATCTGTTTCGTGGTATAGCTTCACTACTCTAGGTAATAAAGAATGTACCAGTTTCATATTGTAAGGACGTGTTGCATGTATTTTCACAACTAAATAAAATTTTAAATAACTTTTGTCCTGATCATGTATGGTTAAATTTTAACTCTTCAAGGAACTCTTAATCGTCATTAGTCTAAACTTTTTAGATTGAAAAAAAAGAAAACAGCTGAAAGTTGAATTCACTTGTCAGTAGCCTCTAAGATAATGAAGATTAGAATTTTAGAAGAATACAGTGTTGATTGTTCTTTCCCTTCTTCCTCTAATACTAACAATTTTTTTCCTAATAGGTTAAAATGAAGCTCCAGGATTTTTTTATTATTTTATTTTAATTTTATGTACAAACTTCAAATAAATGAGTTGGTTTTTAGAAGAAAACTGAAAATTCTTGAGAAATTTTGTTTTTTTTTTTATATAAACTAATGAGTCAAGAACAGTAAGTTTTCATTATAGCAAGTTTACAAAAACAGTTCTAGGACTATAATCGTTTCGACTGTTGACTTATGGCTAGATATTAAATGTATCACTGCGATGTTGTTGTTTTCCTCTGAGTGTCTCAAGATAAGATTACAAGTACCAAGGTTGTACCATGGCCATGTGAAAATTCCAATATGTTTCTTAGTGTTCTTCTGTTTATATCAGTCCATGAGGGTTCTATAGGCATAAATTGGTTGCATGGATGATGCTACAGTTATAGCCAGTTTTTAGTTTAAGTAGATTATCTGATAGTATAGTAGGTAAAATATATTTAAACTGAGTGTAGGAAAGTTAAAGGGGCAAAGGTGTTTATTTTCCGCATGTTCAATGAATTTGAGGAATTAAGATCAGATGTGTGGTTATGGAATAGATCATCTTAAGACCAAGGGAAATAATGAGCTCCATGTTGAAATAGGGAGTTAGAGTAGAGTCTTTAGACGGTATCATTCTATTTTCCTGTTCTACGGCATAGACACAAGTGGAATACAGTTTTATTTTCTTACAGGTACTGTGTGCCTTGTTACTTCAAGTCTTGGTATATAGTGCCTTGTTACTTCAAGTCTTCCTTAGTATATAGAGAGGTAGTAAATTAGTTGTTTCCATTTGTCCATCTTACTCTAATTTTTCTAAATAAAGACTTATTTGTAATAAGTGTTTGTATCTTGACCAGGTAGAGAGAGGGGCAGAGATGGAAGCTGTTCATATATGAGATGATTAGTCCTGAGCTTATAGAACAAATTGAAAACTGAATAAATGAATTTTTTTGAGAGATGGGAAGTTAAAAATAGAGTTAAAATTGGAATAACCGGTTCAGAGTAAAAGGTAAATGTTTAAGTTACATGTAGGTATGTTTATATGTATACTCTGTTCTAGTAGTATATTTTTCAACCACCAATAATAATTTTATGATTGTTATTTGTATTCTAATCTCACCTTTTTCCCCTTAGGTGGTATCATGGAAAACTTGATAGAACTATAGCAGAAGAGCGTCTCAGGCAGGCAGGGAAGTCCGGCAGCTACCTTATAAGAGAGAGCGATCGGAGGCCAGGCTCCTTTGTACTTTCATTTCTTAGCCACACAAATGTTGTCAACCATTTTAGGTAAGTCTTTATTTCTTTTAGTAGGTTACATAATTTAGTGATTTTGCTGTAGTGTTCTTAAATACATATGCTTTAATAAAGGTGAATGATTTGGCAATGTTTAAACAATGGAGAAAGCAATTTGTTTTCAGTTAAGTGATTGAATTGGAGGATCATAGAGTAGATATTATTGAATGCTTGCGTTTTTTGTTTAAAAATGTTATTGGGCATTACTGTGCTAATCTCAAATATAATTATCATTTTTAAAGTATAAAAAATTATAAAGAAACTTTGGTAAAGCAGAAATAAAGCACATGTATATTTTTAGACTACAGAGTAACCAAATAGAGGAAACAGTATTTAAAGGGTCAAAGTGTGTGCCCTATATTTTACTTCATTGTTCTGAAATTCTTTGCAATTATTCATGTCAAATAAAGGTATACAGATTTTCAAGCATAGATATCAAAGTCTGTATAAATATGTATATCTATATTATTGTATTGAATTTCATTTTTATGGCAGACATTGGAAAAAAGGTCATAGCACCTATACTGTTAACTGATAAAATGTTTCTATACCCTTGATTTTTATTTTTCATTTATCTACCTATTTATTTATTTATTTTTAAGTTTATTTATTTATGAGAGACAATGACAGCATAAGCAGGGGAAGGGCAGAGAGAGAGAGAGAGATAGAGAGAGAATCCCAAGCAGGCTCTGTGCTGTGAGTACAGAGCCCAACTCTGGGCTCAATCTCACGAGTTGCGAGATCATGACCTGAGCCAAAATCAAGAGTCAGACACACTTAACTGACTGAGCCACCCAGAAGCCCCAAGTTTTAGATTTTAAAATGAGTTTCAAGAGTACTTTATACCACCTGTAGAATGTGAAATTATTATAATACTCTATAAATATTTGAAGAGTATATAAGCTACTTCAGCCAGACAAAACTTATTAAAATTGCTATTCACATTTAAATATGAAAGGTGAGCAGAGGTATCTGTATATAGTTTTATACATATTGCAGTGAATTATGTAATGGGATTTATAAGTCAGATAAATATTTCATATTAAGTGTATACATATGTATTTTTAGAAGTAACCTCAAGTAAATTTGCATTGGTGAAAATATTAATAAGTGATATTTTAATATAGGATGTAGATAAAAGAGTATGAAAATTAGAAATTTATAATTTCTTTAGAAATTGGTCTCCAAATTGGCTCTAAATAGTTTTGTTATACTGTATTTTTCAAATAGGATTATTGCTATGTGTGGCGATTACTACATTGGTGGAAGACGTTTTTCTTCACTGTCAGACCTAATAGGTTATTACAGTCATGTTTCCTGTTTGCTTAAAGGAGAAAAATTGCTTTATCCAGTTGCGCCACCAGAGGCAAGTAAAACTTGAATAAAATATTTTTCAAAAATTTTTTATTTTACTTTACTAATGAGGTTAGCTTTTCAGTTTTTTTATGGTGTTTATTATAATTCATTTATAAAAATTTAATTTATTGAAATTTAATTCTGGTTGTTTTGTCAGCAAAACTGACACCTTCTTTATAAAAAGAAGATAGTTTTTCTGTAATTTTGTATTTAAGTTACTAGATTTTTTTTTATAATACCATATGGTAATAGCTTAACAAATACTTTTAAACGAATGAAGAGTAATCACTGATAGCGTAGGGCTAATCCTGAAGTTGCCGCAAGATTCTGAAATGCCTTCTCCCTAGTCAGAAAAAGGTTAATTGATATGTCCTGTGTAGTTGATTTAAAATTAAATGGTTACTCTTATTACTTGATAAAAACATTGTTTATAGAATTAAAAGAATTTCTATATAAACAGCAACAGAAACAAGACCAGCATTTCTAGGCTTTAGGTATTAGAGCCTTAGTAAAAAATAGTTTGGTCCTGTTGGTGTTCATAATGTGGATTTTTGTTGGTTTTTAACTTTATTTGGCCATACCTGATTTGACTTTGACCTGGACATGAAAAGATTATTTATCTTTTGTAAATCTTTTTTTTTTTTAATGATTTCTAGCCAGTAGAAGATAGAAGGCGTGTTCGAGCCATTCTTCCTTACACAAAAGTTCCAGATACTGATGAAATAAGGTATTTTATAATGTATTTGCATTTGTAGGCATTTGAAACAAGCATTTGACCCACATTGAAAATAATTGCTCTTGGACTAGGAAGGTTTTGGAATTTGAGGAAATAGCATGTAGCAGGATGAAAATACCTTTAATATTGAGTTCATTGTTCCTGTACTCTTGTGTTTGGCTTATTTGTTCAGAATATGGATTTGGATCAGAGTGGCCACAGTGAAGATGACAGAAATAATTCAGCTTTTATTAGACTATCTCTGACAAAGTAAGGATAATTGTTATATTCTGTACTCTAATTTTTATTACTACATGGCATTTATGTCTCAACTGTAATTTGTACTTAAATGATGACTAAACTTGTGTTTTACATGATGGGTGAATGAATACTTTATGTGTGGCATAAAACTACAGAACGTGATAATTTTAAAAAATTATTTTTATATAATTTAATTTATATATAATTTGTTTTATTATTACATAAACTGATTTGTTATATAATTTGATAATTATCAAGTTATCAATGTCTTCCTAGAAGCTGTTTAACTTTGCAATAGAAAATTTATTTCTTACTAGTAAAATGTTTACTGATTCTGAGTATTCAGATTCTCACTGAAAACAGCAGCATTTAAAATACAGTGATAACTTTGGGGGGTAGTGAAATTTCTAAAAACATGGAATTTAAAAAAGATTCAAGTATCTGAAATTTCATAATAAGGATTCCATTTTTATATGATAGTCCACAAAATAACTTCTCATTTAGTTTTTATTGGCATAGCTTTATTTGTGATCTAAGTGGGGAAAGCCAATGAAAGAAAGAGAAGGAAGGAAATGTATACAACAATGAAGAACATGGTGAAAGTTTGAATACCTTGGAAATTCCTAGTGGATCATCTAGGATAGCAGTATTCAAAAGTGTGATCCATGTAACCTTGGGGATCCTTGAGATCCATTTAGAGTGTTCACAAGAACAAAACTGCTTTCTTATTAAGACTAAGGTATAATTTACTCTTTCCACTGTGACGTGTACACTGATGGTACAAGAGCAATGAGCAGTAAACTCATTAGGACCTTAGTACAGATCAAGGCAGGGGCACCACAGTGTACGGTGTTCTTCACTGCCACACACTTGGAGGTAAACAGTATAAACCAGCATCCTCTAGGAGTTTTCTTGGTGAGACTGCAAAACGTATTTTACTAAATCTCAACTCTTTTAATATTATTCTATGTGATGACTATCTTTTTAATCTTTATGATGAAGAAAACTGGTATGAAATGGGAAGTATGCACAAAGTGCCTTGGCTGTGTGAGGAGAGCATTGAGTTGAGAGCTGACTTAGCTTCTGCTTTTGTGTACACCACATACTTAACAGAATGACTGACAGGCAAACTATGCTTATTCAGACTAGAGGATTTGACTTTTTCTTTTAAGTGAGTGTTTTATGTTACTTCAGGGGAAATAACTGGCAGTATTTATTGCCAATGACAAAATTTGAGCCTGCAAGCAAAAATGAGAATTTTGGCAACCCTGTATCTACCGTCAGGAGTTTGACACCTTCCCAAATACTTCATGATTTTTCTGATGAGATTGGTAGTGGTGATATTAAAGAATGTGATGTTTTGATTGTGCAAAATGTATTTACATGTGTAAGATCTACATAGCTCAGTGAACCAATATTTTATAAATGATCAATGCATGCTGTTAAAGAATTCTGCTTTGGCAAAGATCCATTCAGAGTGCAAGATGGACAAATACATTTTACTGGAATGGGGTACAGAAAGTTCTTGCTGCAGTTTTAGATTCCACATTACAACTAACCCTCAATTACCAATTGTTGAGTTTTTGATGTTATATCATAGAATGTCTATAATTATGCAATCTCAAAGACTATTAAAATACTCATCCCTTCCACAACTACATATTTTTTGTGAAGCCAGGTTTTGCTTCATATACTTCAAACAAAAAAACATAAAGCAGCAGATTGAATATAGAAATAGGAGAACAAGTAGTTTTCAGTGAACCAGATGTTGAGATTTGCAAAAATGTGAAATAATATTCTAACTTGTAAACATAGAATTTTTCAATTCTTTATATGTAATACGGTGTATTTTTTAAGAATTAGTAAATACTTTAAAACATTTATATTTTAAATTCTAACATGGTAAATATAAATGTATATAACTCAAATAAAAGCCTTTTAGGGTGTCAGTTTTTAAGAGTGTACAGGGCTCTTGAGAGACCTTCAAAACTGAGAACTACTGGTATAGGAAGATGAAAATTTAAACAAAAATTAGAATGTACACCTTGAGATCAAGAGTTGCATGCTCCACCAACTGAGCCAGCCACGTGCCACTAGTCTTTTAAAACTTATACCTCCCTGTGAAGTTTTGTTTTGTTTTTAGGTAAAAACATCTGAAAAGTAATGAGATTTAATAAGGCGTTTTAATCTCTTTTGGGGAAAATGCAAAATAATACATAAAGAATATTGTTTGTGCTAGTAAGCTTTTTATTTTAATTTTTTTCATATTTGTACCATAGTGTTCTAGCAACAACAGAAGTCAAAATTTAAAAAAAAAATATCTTAAGACTACTTTTGACCAAGAAATGTAACTTGTCATTTCTCATTTCTCTTTTACTTCTTGTCCATTATGTATTCCTTTTTTACTCATAATGATTATTTTTTTAATGTAGTTGTTTAGGAGGGTGGTTCTAGAAAGGAATAACTTATTTGGCTAAGTGGTAATGTTTGCTGCTTATTAGTGAAATATTGGTCACTGTTAACAAGGATTGTAGTATCAAGATAGAATGCGGTATGTGTGATGCTCATTCAAATAGAATTCATCTAGACTATTGTGTACAAGTTTTCTATTCTTGAATTTGTATAAGAAGCAGGCCTGAGATATTGTGAAGAAAAACCGTTTTCAAAAGTATGAGAAGAGATTTACTTAAATTTGCTTTATGAAAAATAAGATTGAAAGGAAAATCGATGAAAAAAAATATGTGACAGACATGGATATAGTTAGAGGATTAATGGTAGTAGCCAGTCAGTCTTGAAACTTAAATGTTCAGAGGCATTCATTCAGGCTTACAAGGACACTTCAGCGAATTACTGATGGTTGATAGATGGCATCAATATAAAACTAACTTATTCCTCCTGTAATTTTGTGGAGGTTGCAAATATCTAGATTCCAAGGAAAAGAAACTAGTTTGTATTACCCTCTACTCAGAAATTTGTAACAGAAAAAACATGAATGTATTCTCATATCCTTTACTACCACTTTCTGAAAAAGAATACTATGTTGTATCATGGTTTTCTAAGTAAATTAAATAAACCCTAACTTTTTTATGAGAAAAATGTTAATTCTCATAAACATATACTCATTAAGCTAATTGTGCTTATTCAAAATAAAGTTTTTCCAAAGTAACTGTATCTTATTTATGTATGATGAGTTAACTATATTATGATTTTATATCTAAACTACATCTGAAAGATATTTACATGGAGGCTTAAATTTTTAAGTCAGTTTTCTTGGAGTTATACTCTAAAACTTGTAATGCATATATAATTTTTGTTTACAAAAAATCCAATTTGAATTTAATAAAATCCAGTGATAGAGATACCATTTACACATGAGGAAATTAAGGTTCAGATTGTTAAGTAGCTTCAAAGTTTTATATTTAGATTATGTCAGAAACAGCACAAAAATCCAGGGCATTTGACTTTAATTTCTTGAATTTTCCAATATCATAGTATTTCTTATGGTACGTGATTACCCAAATTTCCATGTTTAAAATTTCAATTCAATTTTAATAACTTCATAATTGTTACTTTCAGTTTCCTAAAAGGAGATATGTTTATTGTTCATAATGAATTAGAAGATGGATGGATGTGGGTTACAAATCTAAGAACAGATGAACAGGGCCTTATTGTTGAAGACTTGGTGGAAGAGGTGGTAAGTTTTGTTCTTTTCTTCTTACTCTCAGTATTTTAAATGTTTTGCGCATTTTTGGAACTTCTCCATAATCAAGGAAATTAGTTGTGAAACATTTTTTAATGAAAAACCTAATTCCTAAGTACAAGGAATTTTTCATTAAAATGTATTTACTGTAATAAATGTTATTTTTTGTAAAGAGCGTAACTAGGCTAGCATGTTTTAATCTTTAACTGCCAATTTTCAGAAAGTTTTTATGAGTTTCTAAGAATTAAAAAAAATTAACATTTGTCCTTATTTGTATCTCTTTTTGTCTTCTTGGTGGTTTTCCTCTTAGCTGAGGCTATGTCAAACTGATCGTGGAAATCTCAATCAAATAGTTGTACATGTTTGCTTCAAATTCTTCATCTCCCAAATATATGTACAATTTTCTAGTAATCTTGGAAAAGCTTAGTTATATTACACATATATTATCACATGTTTCTACATTTTGAATATTCCCATTTTCATTGTCACCACATAATACAGTATCAGTAGTCTTATTGCACACTATAAATAACTGTGCATTTTAAAATAGCAGGTCCGCATTCAAGCAGCATTCTCATTTCAGAGACAATACTCAATATCATTGAATCATATCCAACATATTACAGTTTTAGAATTCACCTTTCCCTTTTGGATTTGTTTAGTGTGATGGAATCGTTTCCTCTTATCTTTCACAACCCTCAGAGCTACTGTTTTTAAATCATGTCATGAACCTTGTAATATTCTGAAACTTGTGCTTTGATTATTGTTGCAGGAAGACAGCAGTGGAGAATATTTTTCTTTGTTATTCTCTTAATAGATCTTGATATGTAAAGTAAAAAACATACTGAGAAAAGTGGAGGGCAGTTGAGGAAAGGGTATGATAAATTCATACACATAGTTACTTAGTAGAAGAGCTGGCATTAGAACTTCTAATTCCTAGGTTAGTATTTGGTATTTTACAGTAAGGAGAGATACTTATACCATGTAGGCCAGAAGTGTTCAAACTGAAGAATCTCACTGGTTTTACTTATGAAATTTCTTAGTTAAAACTTCTTTAGGGGCGCCTGGGTGGCTCAGTCGATTAAGCATCCAACTTTGGCTTAGGTCATGATCTCACAGTCCGTGGGTTTGCATCGGGCTCTATGCTGACAGCTCAGAGCCTGGAGCCTGCTTCAAATTCTGTGTTTCCCTTTCTCTCTGCCCCTTCCCCGCTCACTCTCTGTCTCTCTCTCTCTCAAAATGAAATAAAGACATAAAAAAATTAAAAAATAAATTAAAATAAAACTTCTTTATGTTGGTTTTTTTTTCTCTCTCTGCTATAATTCCCTTTCCCCCATTTTTATGATTGTTTAAAGGATTTACAGTGTAGTTTAATTTTTCTTCAGCTATTGGAATTCTGGGTCAGATTCAACCAGGTAAACTTTAAGAAGAATAAGTGTAAGTTACCCAGTGAGTACAGAAAAAAAAAAAAGTCCGATTTAAGATAGAGACATGACCTCGAGTCATTAAAGGAAAAAAATAAAGAACAAGTTAACAGTATGAATGAAAAATGTGATGTGGCTGCTAAAAAGGAATATAGTCATACTTTGAATTAATAGTGGAATAGTTCCAAGTTAGAATTGTAAACATATTTTACACTAATATTTAGAATAAGGTTTCATAATGGTCTTCTTTGGAGCATAGTTATTCCTTGTAAGTTGAAAAGCTGTTTAGAGATTGTCTAGATTTCAGACATTACTTTGGTGGTTGGATTTAAGGATTTTCCCCACTCTGAACTTCTAATTACTGTTCTCCAAGTACATTTATCCTTTTACACCTTAAATCTAGAATGTAAGTTCTATGAGGATTTTTGTCTCTGATTCAATGATGTATTTCCATGGCATAGAATAGTGTCTAGTATTAGTAAACATTCAGCAAATGTTTGTTGAATGAGTATCTCTATGCCTATACTTTCTCCTCTTCTTGACACTCCTCCTCTGCTACACTAATGCCTTATAAAATTGGATTCATTTTTATCAATTCAGCTCAGATGTTGCCCCTTTTTTCACAGAGGCTTTATGCCTTTCTTAGTCTAAATTGTTTTGCGTTTTTACAGCACCTTGTTAATTCTATGCTACACTGTATAAAATAACTTTATGGTATAAACCTATTTTATAGAGATTAACTCCTTTTGGGCAATGAAAATGCATTTTGTTTTTGTGTAATTTTTTTAAAAACATACTGCTTTGTATATAGTAGCCATTCAGTGAGTGTTTGATTTTAATTTGGTTAGGTATTTGATGAGTGAGGAACAGATCGAGTCAAGTAAATCCCTGGATAGATAGACTATTTTTCTACACTCTACTTCATTATTCAGTGAAAACTTGGTACCAGATACCCAATTTTTCTGGGTACGTAGAGGTACACCTCAAAAATATTCAGTGAAAACTATATGCACAGCATTGTGCTAGTGATTATGGTGGCAGTAGGTGTTAAAGAATAGTTAAGATGTTACGATGCATATAGCCACTATACTAGAATGAATAAATGACACCAGTGTATCTTAAATAATAGGAATGCCAAATAGGTAAAGTTCAAAAGATGATAAAAGAAAGATGTCTTTTCAACTCAAAGTTCATATATTTGTTTTAGGGACTCCGTGTTTTTCTGAGGAGGTAGTATATGAAGAAGATCCTACCTAGATAGTTTAGGTGAACAAACAGGTAGGAAACAGTGGGTGGAAAAGACATTCTAGGTTAAAAAGAATAAGCTACAGTGGCAGAAGAATG
This sequence comes from Cryptoprocta ferox, assembly GCA_028646485.1. Taxonomy (NCBI): domain Eukaryota; kingdom Metazoa; phylum Chordata; class Mammalia; order Carnivora; family Eupleridae; genus Cryptoprocta; species Cryptoprocta ferox. Next base: position 60,376,013 of record CM053572.1, read on the forward strand.
TAGATTAGCAAATAGGTAGTTATGTGTGACCATGGTATAGATAACAAGAGAATTGGTAGTATGAGGCAGGAAGTGTAGACTTTAATTATATGATAAAGGATTTTGGTTTTATGAAAGGAGGAATTTGTAGAAAGTAGAGAAGTACTAAAGGTTTGGTTTTTAAATTTTGTTTGTTTTTGTTTTGTTTGGTGTTTCTTAGTGCAGGACAAAGTTGCAGTTGAAATTGAAGAATCCAGATTAGAGCAGTGAGATGGTGGGGTGAAACAGGGCACAGAGGTAATTAAACTAGTTGGGCTATGGTAATAGTTGAAGAAAAAAGAGCAAAAGGGCCTGGATTAGAGTAATCATAACAAGTAAGGGAGAGACTTTTAGAAAGACATTTCTTGTACTGATAAGTCTTTTCTTATATATTTATTATATGAGGGACAGGGTAGAGATGTGTTTGAAGATGATTTTTATTAATTATAAAAATAGATATAATAGTTAAAATTAATATAAAATACTGTTTTAATGTTTTATCCTTTAGGGCCGGGAAGAAGATCCACATGAAGGCAAAATGTGAGTTTGTGTTAATTACTAAAAGGAAAAAGAAAATATGTTTTAAACCTACTAATTGGAAAACTGAAACCAAAATTTATTTTAAAAGGAAAATGCTACTTTTGGGGCTGGGTTAAGAATTGTTTTTGTCTCAGGAACTGATATGTTAATATTTTCTTTAGGATCTATGCATAGTCTTTACTTTTAAATAACGATGGTGACTTTTACCTATATACAACTCTTCTATCACCAAACTAAAGGCTTTTCTATAAAAAACATTATTAACATCATGAATGTCATGATTCCTGATATGTTTCTTTGTTTTCTTACTGATTTATTTATAGCATTTCTTGTTTTTGTAATCACATCTTTTAGGTATTTTATGTTTCAGTTTGTTTTGTGTGTGTGTGTGTGTGTGAGGGGGAGACGGGGTGATAAGAGACCTTCTCACCAAGACCTTGTTTCTTTACCATATTTATTAAGATTCTGCAAGGGCTTCTTTTTTTTTTTTTTCATAATCTTTTCAGGCCGATTCTAGTTATCTTTTTAGTGCTAATTCAAAGATCAGCTCTTATTTTACTTATTATTTGCCACAGTCTCTTGTATTTCAGAAGTTATTAGCTGTTAACAATAACCTCCTATGGGAAATTTACTCTGATTTTGTTATTGTCCTTGGAGATCTATTTTAGTGTTTTGCTCATCCCTCATTTACTTGTGTATAAATTTTCTTTTAAAGATGTTAACTCTTAATCCCAATTCTATCTTACTCATGATTTTAATTAAGACTGCTCATCTTTTGATCTCTTTTCATTGAAACACTTTTTTCCTTACCATCCTGTCAGTATTTATGAATAGAATTTAAACCTTGCCTCTCAAGTGCTTATTCTGTTTTCTAACCATTAGAACACAAAAACAGTAAGCCGAATCCTCCACTTTCAGTAGATCTTGCTTAGTTCCCCCCCTTCCCTAATTAGAACATTGAAATGTTTTCTGAATTCATTTTCCTTATTGTTTGTGTAGGTGCAAAATAGGCTCCATGAGTGAGAAGGTACATTGTTGATTGTATTTGTGTGAAGTCTTCCCCCTACCTGTATCAAATTACAAATTCTAATTAGTGTTTGAAGGAGGCATACCGATAATGTAAGCAAATGAGATGGGTCAGGTATAAATATTCTTATTTTCCCCAAATTACAATAATCCTGATCTTTTTTAGTTTCCCTCTGTGGTGGAGATTAAGGTACATGGAACTGTCTCCCTACTGTACAAACAACAGTGCAAAGTGTGGTGATAAATGGCAACTAACATTTTCTCTTTGTATTGGAGAGTAGGATGCCAAAAACTAGAAGTGTTTCCCTGCAGTAAGTCGACTGCTCTAATTGATGTGTGCAAAAATGGGAGTCCATTTGCTGTGAGATCCTCTTGAGAGTCAAGATATAATCGAAATCTGTATTTTTATTCCTATTTAAATTATTCCATAGATTGATTTTTAAAAGAAAAGAAAAAAATGATCAAATGTTACTAAATATTTAAAGCTGCATCTATTTTTCTCATAGTATAAAGTCTAAATCCCACTTTTCCTGGCAATGTTTTTTAGTTAATCCTTTTCAGAACTTTAAAATTTTCGACTCATTTGGTATTTAGTGTAAGCTAAATGTGCGCTCTTGATTTATTCTATGTATTTCTCAGCTCCCTCTAATTTCTTAAGGTGGAGACTGACAGGGAGGCAACCTCAGGAGCATCCATGAGTGCTCTTTGAGGCTAAGCAAATGGTGTAACTTTAACTGTGTTTCTTTTGGCCTCCCTATTAACAATGATATAGGTATCAAGTCCTGATAATTTTGTCTTCTAAAATATTTTTTGAACGTGTCTCTTCTTCTCAATCTTAAGCAACCAAGTTCTAGTTCAGGCCCTTTTTCTTAATTTTTTTCCTTTATTATTTTTTAATTAAAAATGATTTGAGGATAGATGACACACAGTGTTACATTAGTTGCAGGTCTACAGCAAAGTGATTAAACAATTCTGTACATGATGCTGTGCTCACCACAGGTGTAGCTACCATCTGTCACCATACAACATTATTACAGCATCCTTGACTCTATTCATTATGCTATGCCTTTTGTTCCCATGACTTACTCATTTCAAACTGGAGACCTGCATCTCCCACTCCTCTTTACTCCTTTTGACCATCCTCCACTCTGGCAACCATCAGTTGGTTCTCTGTATTTATAGCTCTGTTCTTGTCATTTCCTAAAAGGACCTGATGTAGCAATAACCTCCAAGTTGGTTTTTTTTGATGCTTTAAGTCTCCTTAAATCCTTTCTTCCAATAGCCAGAATAATCTTCCTAAAATCCATATCTGACTGTATCACTTTTTCACTTATAAGCCTTAACTTATTCTCTATCATCTTTACCTTAGCAGAGCCTAAAATGATCCTCTGCTCTGACTGTGTGTCCTTTACCAGTCATATCTCTTGTCACTTTTAGGTTTATATTCTACTCTCCAGCTTGTAGATCTTCAAATGTGTAAAACTGTTTTTCGCCTTTGTCCAAGCTACTTTCCAGCCCATAATTCCCCTTATTATGTTTGGTTAATTTCTATTCTTACTTAATGACTTAACTCACTTATCACTCCCAAGAAGTCTTACTTTGTCTTCTCCGTCACATGTTCCATAGAACTGGTGCCCTCCTCTTTTATTCCAGAAATGCCCTCTGTGCATTTCTGTCGCTGCATTTTGTTATATTTTTGATATTGTTTTTGTAGTTACACAGTATTTATGTCCCTTTTTCTTAGTGGAATGGGAACTTTCTAAGAGCAGGGACTGCCCTTTCTATGATGTGTGTAAACCATATGTTTGAAATATATACATTTTACATCTAGGTAATAAATGTCTGAATGAGGAAACTCAGATCTAATTCTTTAACAAAATCGTTCTTGCCAATTTGTTCTCTAAACCCCATTTGTTGGTTCTCTCTTTGAATTCCCTTGTTTTCTTTGATTCTTTCTATAAAAATATAGGAGTAGCCTTTGAGTTACCTAATGCTCTCTCCCCCTGTTCTAGCATTCTAGGAAATGGTCATTTAGACTATACTTGATGCAGTCTGGCACCTCACTACCTTTTAAGGCAGCCTGGCTCGCTCCAGTTGTTATGTACTTGCCCTGTGTTATTCATAATTTGCATTGATTTAGTGAGTTAATGATTGGAATAATATTATAGAGGGAATTTAAAAGTTTAATGTTTCATTCCTGTGAAAAGGTGTAAACATTCAGTTATGTTTATATTTTGAACAGTAATAGTATGGATAATTTAATACAATGCAAACAGCTTCTAAATCTGTAACATTGGACTTTAGACCACTTATATCTGTTAGTCGTGTAGTATTTTTACTTTTCCAGCTTTTTTTGGGTATATATATTTTTTACTGAAATAACACTATACTTATTCATATATGTACAATTAGCATTCTCAGAAGTAATTTTTAATGTACCTTTCCAGAATGTATTAAATAGGCACACTGTTTTAAACACATTTAGTGAAATAACACTGTATTTATTAACATATACAATATACAATGTTATTTTTTATGTAGAGGAATTTCTAATTTTTATTAAAATTTTAATTGGAGTATAATTAAATACATTATGTTAAATTTGTTTCAGGTGTACAATATAAATAATGATTCAACAATTCTGTACATTACTCAGTGTTCATTGGGATAAGTATAGTCTTAATCCTTCCTATATATGTCCCCCATCCCCATGCCTACCTCCCTCTGGCAACCACAAGTTTGTTCTTTGAATTTAAGAGTGTTTTTTGTTTGTCTTTTTTTGTTCATTTTGTTTCTTAAATTCCAGACATGAGTTAAATTATATAGTGTTTGTTTTTCTCTGACTTATTTCACTTAGCCTTCTACCCTCTAGGTCCATTGATGTTGATGCAGATAGTAAAAATCTAATTTTTTTTATGGCTAATATTCCATTGTATGTATATACTACATTTTTATCCATTCATCTCTCCATGGGCACTTGGGTTGCTTCCATATTTTGACTACTGTAAATTGTGTGGCGATAAACATAGCAGTGGATGTATCTTTTTGAATTTGTGTTTTCATTTGTTTTGGGTAGATACCCAATAATGGAATCATTGGATCATATGGTACTTCTGTTTTAAATTTTTTGAGGACCCTACGTACTGTTTTCCACAGTGGCTGCACCAATTTGGATTCCCACCAATAGTGCATGAGGGTTCCTTTTTCTGCATATCCTTATTAGTTATCTTTTTGATTCTAGTCATTCTGACAGGTATGAGGTGGTATCTCATTGTGATTTTAATTTGTATTTCCCTGATGATAAGTGATGTTGAGCATCTCTTCTTATATCTTTTGGCCATTTGTATGTCTTCTTTGGAAAGATGTCTATTCAGGTTCTCCGCCCCCCCCCTTCCTTAAATTTTTAAATTTTTTATAGAGAGAGAGGGAGGGGGAGAGAGACTCTTAAGCTGGGCATGGAGCCTGACTCAGGGTTCCATCTCATGACCCTGAGATCATGACTTGAGCCAAAATCAAGAGTCAGGTCCTTAGCCAACTGAACTATCCAGGTGCCCCTCTGCCCATTTTTTTATTGAAATATTTATATTTTTGGAGTTGAGTTTTAGAAGTTCTTTATATATTTTGGATATTAACTCCTTACCAGATGCATCATTTGTAGATATTTTATTCCATTCAGTAGGTTGCCTTGTCATTTTGTTGATGTTTCTTTTTCACCGTACAGAAACTTTTAATTTTGTTGTAGTCTCAGTCGTTTATTTTTGCTTTTATTTCGTTTGCCTGAGGAGACCTATTTAGAAAAATATTTCTATGGTTGATGTCAAAGAAATTATTGCCTCTGTTTTCTTTAAGGAGGTTTATGTTTTCAGGTCTCACTTTTATGCCTCTAATCCATTTGGAGTTCATTTTTGTGTATGATGTAAGAGAGTAGCCCAGTTTTGTTCTTTTGCATGTAGCTGTACAGTTTTTTTTTTTAACACCATTTATTGAAGAGACTGTTTTTTTTTCCCCCCAGCATATATTGTTGGCTCCTTTGTTGTAGATAATTGATCACATAATCGTGAGTTTATTTCTGGGCTCTCTTTTCTGTTCCACTGATCTATGGGTCTGTTTTTTTGTTTTGTTTTGTTTTTTTTTTGGGGGGGTTTTTTTTTTGCCAGTAGCATACTGTTTTGATTACTACAGCTTTGTAGTATATCTTGAAATCTGGAATTGTGATACCTCCAGTTTTGTTCTTCTTTTTCCAAGATGGCTTTGGCTCTTTGGGGTCTTTTGTGGTTCCATGCAAATTTTAAGATTATTTATTACAGTTTTGTGAAAAATGCTGTTGGTATTTTGATATGGATTGCCTTGAATCTATAGATTGCTTTGGATAGTATGGACATTTTAACACTGTTCTTCTAAGTCATGAGTATGGATATCTTTCCATTTGTTTGTGTCATCTTCAGTTTATCAGTGTTTTATAGTTTTTAGAATACAAGTCTTTAATTTCCGTTGTTAAATTTATTCCTAGGTATTTTGTTATTTCTGGTGCAATTGTAAATGGGATTGTTTTCTTAATTTCTCTTTCCACTACTTCATTGTTAATGTATAGAAATGCAACGGATTTCTGTATATTGATTTTGTATTTTGTGACATTACTGAATTCATTTATCAGTTCTAGTAGTTTTTTTGGTGGGGTCTTGAGGATTATTTATATATAGTATCATGTCATCTGCAAATAGTGAAAGTTTTAATTCTTCTTTACCTATTTGATACCTTTTATTTCTTTTTCTTGTCTCATTGCTTCAACTAGGACTTACAGTACTCTGTCGAATTAAAGTGGTGAGAGAGGACATTGTCTTGTTGCTGATTTTAAGGGAAAAGCTCTTAGTTTTTCATCATTAAGTATGATGTTAGCTGTGGGTTTTTCATATATGGCCTTTATTATGTTGAAGTCTCTTCCCTCTAAACCTACTTTGTTGAGAGTTTTTATCAAGAATGGATGTTGTACTCTGTGAAATGCTTTTTCTGCATTTATTGAGATGATCATATGATTTTTATCATTTCTTTTGTTAATGTGATATATCACATTGATTTGCAAATATTGAACCACACTTGCATCCCTGGAATAAATCCTGCTTGATTGTGGTGAATGATTTTTTTTAATGTGTTAAATTCCATTTGCTAGTATTTTGTTGAGGATTTTTACATCTGTTGTCATTCAGATTTTTTTTTTTTTTTGGTAGTGTCTTTGTCTGGTTTTGGTATCAGAGTAATTAATGTTGGTCTTGCAGAATGAATTTGGAAGTTTTCCTTCCTCCTCTATTTTTTGGAATAGTTCAAGAATAATAGGTGTTAATTTTTCTTTAAATGTTTGGTAGAATTAACCTGTGAAGTCTTCTGGTCATGGACTTCTGTTTTTTTCGGAGTTTTACGCTTTTTGATTTAATCTCATTGCTAGTAACCAATCTATTCAAATTTTCTGTTTCTTCTTGGTTCAGTTTTGAAATGTTATTTGTTTCCAGGAGATTATTCATTTCTTCTAGATTGTCTAATTTCTTTTATAATGTTTTTTATGTCTGCAATGTTGGTTGTTATTTCTCATCCTTCATTTCTGTTTGTATTTGCTTCAGTTCTCTCTTTTTTTTCTTTATGAGTCTGTCTAAAGGTTTATTATATTTGCATATCATTTCTAAGAACCAGCTCTTGGTTTCATTGATCTTTTCTCTTGTTTGTTTGGTGTGTTTTTGTTTTTGTTTCTATTTTGGCTTTGGGTTTTGTTCTTTTCTAACTCCTTTAGGTGTTGGGGTTAGATGGCTTATTTGAAATTTTTCTTATTTCTTGAGGTAAACCTGTATTGCTATAAAGTTCCCTCTTAGAACATCTTTTGCTGCATCCCAAAGATTTTGGAACATTTTGATTTTCATTTGTCTCATGTATTTTTTGATTTCCTCTTTGATTTCTGAGTTGACCCATTCATTGTTTAGTAACAGTTATATAGTCTACATGTATATGTGTTCTTTGGAGATTTTTTTCTCATGATTGATTTCTCATAGCATTGTGGACAGAAAAGATGCATGATATAATTTCAGTCTTCTTGAATCTCAGTCTTTTTGAATGTCTTGAAATTTTTTGTGGGCTAATGTGATTTATACTGGGAACTATTTTGCAGTGTTCTGTAATATATCTGTTAGATCCATGTAGTCTAATGTCCAGTGTGTCATTCAAACCCACTTTTTCCTTGTTGGTTTTCTGTCTGGATGATCTATCCAGTGATATAAGTGGGATATTTAAGTCTTCTACTGTTACTGTATTACTGTCAGTTTCTTCCTTTGTGTCTTAATAGAGTTAATTGCACTGTGTATTTAGGTGTTCCATGTTGGGTGCATAAATATTTGTAATTGTTATATCCTCATTAGATCATTTCTTTTATCATTTTATTATGTCCTTCTTTGTCTTGTTCACAGTCCTTGTTTTTAAAAACCTGTTTTGTCTGATAAAAGTATTGGTACCCTAGCTTTCTTTTCACTTCCATTTGCCTGGTAAATGTTTTTCATCCCTTCACTTTCAATCTGCATGTGTCTTTAGGTCCGAAATGAGTCTCTTGGAGGCAGCATTTGGATGGTTCTTGATTTGTTTGTTTGTTTTAGTCTTTTAGTATTTTTACTTTCCAATTTGTTTTTTAAGCTACTATTAAAAATAATAGTAGATGCCAAGAATTAATGGCAGAGTGATAGAGGTATGATCTAGGGTTGTCAGCCTGGTGGTAACAGGTGTTAATCAACAAGTTAGATAATAAATCTTCAGGTAAATGAAAGATTTTAAGGAATTTAATTACTAATAATTAATTTTTAAAACCAGATGTGTCATTTTATTTTAAGGTAAAATTTAAATACTTTAGTTATTATATGCAGTGGATCTTGACTGTAATGCCATTTATAATAATTAATTTCTAAATGCTTACTTTAAGTATACAGAAACCAAAATACTCCAGCCATCTAATTTGTTATGCCATTAGCACAAATAGATTTAGGAATGCTAAGTCATTCTTTAATTTCAGTTCTTGATGCTGGTATCTAGTCTTGGTCATGGCTCAGTCTTACTTTCTGACTTTATGGACATGTCTCTTTTCTTCCAAGAGTGAACTTATTGTAGGGGAAGTTCACTTTGAGAGTAACGTGAGGAAAATTCATTTAGTAATTTTTTTTTCTGGATAAATCTGTAGTGGGCTCTACTTGTACCATCCCTCCCTCCTAATACAAAGAAAAGAGAATACTAGCTATGATCAAAATTCAAATCATTACTGTTTTTGAATTGTTAATAAGGAAATTATAGTTCATACTAGTCCCTAATTTTTCTATATTTTGTTGAAAGTATGTGTTTAACAAAGTGTAGTAACATAAATATAAAAGGAATAAGACAATTTGATCAATTGTATTTGCATTTATTTCATTGTGTCAGCTTGAATTAAACTTGTTTGTTGAGTTTTGATTGTATAACAGCAAAAAGGACTTTAGATTTACATATTTAATTTGTTCTCTTTTTAAGATGGTTCCATGGGAAAATTTCCAAACAAGAAGCTTATAATTTACTAATGACAGGTAATTTTATATTCACTTGCCTTTTCTAATATCTTTATTAAAAAAGAATAAAAGAGCAAACCAACAATTTATCATCTGTTTTGACTTTAGCACTCATTTGATATTTATACATGTTGTAATGTCTTGCCCACCACAGAAGTTTACTTGTTTTATCTGGTGTTTTTTAATTGAACACATACATGCAGTGTAAAATTGAGTGAAGTATTTCTTTCTGTCTGAGTCCCCATTTTCTTCCCTAGAAGCAGTACCAGATGAGAGGTTTTTTTCTGTATTTTTATAAGTTTTCAGTGTCTGTGTGTATCGCCCTTCCTCCCCTCTGCATGCACCCCTAAACATACCCCTACACACACACACACACACACACACTCGCAGGAATGTACAACACACTTTTTTCATGTTAGAATATATTTTGGGTGATCATTCCATATCTGCTTATATAAGTTTTCATTTTTTTGAATGACCGTAGGCTTCTGTTAGATAATTGATTATGGTTTTTATGTATCTGTAGAGGAATGTTGTGTAGTTTTTATATTTTTGCTCTAGCAGATGTTCTTGCATTTATCTTTGTGCACTTACGGAATTATAGAATTGGGCCTTATTTAAAATATATTAGCTTTAACATTTCCTAAAACTCTGGTTATAGAGATATGTAAAGTAAAAATTGACTTACATTGTGGGTTTATTATTTAAACTAGAAACCACATCCTGCCATCATTTATCCTAACAAAGACAATTAATGTAACTACCAAATATATCTTTAGTAAACCACACTTTATGAAGATTTGAGACCATTTTAAGCCATAATGGATAGTTGAGAAATCTTAGTTCTTTAAAAACAACCAGTGTTTGATAGTTTCTGTATATGGTGATTATGAAAGATGTTACCTGAATTATTGTTTTGAATTATAGGCATTGCAGTTTAATGTAATTAATTCTTGGCTCTTTTGAATGAGTCAAGGCAGTTTTAGAAGTGTTTGATTTTCTTGTGAGGATGTAGGTTAAGCAGGTTAAAAATAAACATGATGCTGCTGCATGGTAGTAATAGAGATGAGACGTCAACCAGAATGATATGCTATCAGCTTTGAGAGTGGGACCAAAATATTTATTTTAATGAAATTATTGAATTTTGAATATAAGTTTATATTTTTGAACTTGCACCACCAAGTATTTGAGGCAGTCATTCTTGTTTTAGGCATTTAAAGTTGAAAAGGAGCTAAACTTAATTTCTTTACATTATTTTTTATTTCCTTTGGGTCATGTGGTCTTTTAAGAATCTGGTGATATTTTCCCCTGAAAAGTGCACATAAGCACTTGCATGCATAATTTTGCATGAATTCTATTCTTTGTATTGAACATGAAATTACTCGGTAGTAAGTTTCTTGGCTAGATGATTAGAATTGTCAATAATTTACCTGAAAATTATATCTCATATTCTAAGTGTTCATTGTGTTTTCCTAAAAGCAGTCAAGTTGTGATTTTTCCTGTTTCATTTAAGACAGAGGGAAAACTAAGCATTTTAATTTTAAGAGTCACTGCCTATCAAAGATATCAAGAAAACTTCCCTAAAATTAGTGTGAAAAATCTTTAATATATGGTAATTTGTTTCTATATGACTTTTCAGGTTCTTACCTATTAAATGAAATACAGTGTACATGTATTGATTTTGATGAGGTATACACATATTTCCTTTTTTTATCTACCTTTATGAGCTTTGGTACTATTTTATTACAGTTATTACTTTTGTTTTTTAATGTTTATTTATTTTGGAGAGCATGAGTGGGACAGGGGCAGAGAGAGGGAGAGAGAGAATCCCAAGCAGGTTCTGCACTATCAGCAGAGTGTGATGTAGGGCTTGTCACACGACCCTGAGATTGTGACCTGAGTGAAAAATCAGGAGTCAGACACTTAACTAACTGAGCCACATAGGAGCCCCTGTTGTTATCACTTTATAATTTTTAATCAGAAGCATTGATTAAATAGAGTATTCCTGAACAAAATTTATTGTAACTGTTTTCGGCTGTTGTTACTAAGATTTACTGACAGACTGTAGCCATTTTACCCCATATTCTCTGCCTGTGGTTAGATATTCTTTCCAGGGTATAGAGATTATTAACCAGGAATCACTGCTGTAAACTTCTGTCTTATATTTTTATGTAATAGAGAAATGCAACATCATGGGTGGTTGTGACTCATAAACTAGAAAATACAAAAAATGTGTTATAATAGTGTTTATTATAAAGCAAGTTCCTGGTGAAAGTTTGACTTTTGAATGTACTTTATAATTAGGGTATTTAACATTTTTTTCTTTTTTATTCGATAATTAGGAAATAAAACTAACAGCTTAATTTTTACAGTTGGCCAAGTCTGCAGTTTTCTTGTGAGGCCTTCAGATAATACTCCTGGTGACTATTCACTTTACTTTCGGACCAATGAAAATATTCAGCGATTTAAAATATGTCCAACACCAAACAATCAGTTTATGATGGGAGGCCGATATTATAACAGGTAAGTTGTGAGAGATTTTAGCTACCTTTTACTTTTGGCAATAGTTGAAATTTTGATAATGCAATATATCAGATTCAAAATTCCATAAAATTTCTGACTTTTTAAAATTTAAAATTATAAGGCCTTTATTATAATTTATTAATAGTCATGTCCAAGAATTCTTTAGACAGTGTCAAACATGAATATTAGTTAATAATTTATAATTTGTTTTCATCCAAGATAATTTGTTGATTATGCACAAACTGTTTACAGCAAATTTGCTGTCTTTATACTATCTTGCAGGATAGCAAAACATCTGTTCTAAGAAAAAGAAAATATACTATATTCTTTTATCAGTGAGGAATTTTAATAGGAAAAAAGGTTCTTAAAGAGTAAACAGAGACTTACTACAAATGTTACTCATGTGATTGGGTTGTTCTCAAGTTGGTATTTCGTGGTGTAATTATCGGTTCCTACTTGTCATTTTTAAAATTCTAAGTAAACTTGTTGCTTGTCCCAAAACTTGGAATGAACTTCAGTCACTTGATCAGGAAAATAACTTAATAGAGAAACCGTTTGATAGGATCTTAGCTTTTTAAATTTTTTTCTGTATATTAGAAAGTAATCCTTCTTTTTTTTTTTTCTTTCTGAATGTAAAGAATTTCCCATACTGGATAATTCTAGAGTGGCATTGTCCTCCTCTCTTGGAGGCTTTCATAAACTAAAATGGTGCCATTTGCCTAGTTTAATCCCTTAATACCACAGCAGTATTTTCCATTCTATTTAGAATTTCTCTTAATTCCAGAGTGACCTTTGAGTGTATAGAGATCTAGCAGCTGGTTTATCTTAGAAAACAAAACAAAACAAAAAACAAGTCCAACTTGCTTGCTAGGAGGCTAGTGGACAGTGCTAAGACATCAAATGGAAGATGTGAGTTGTAGCCATTTGGATCCTTTTGCACACTTCTTAAAGAAAAGCTGCTTGAGGCTTGCCTGGGTGGCTCAGTCAGTTAAGCGTCTGACTTCGGCTCAGCTCCTGATCTCGGAGCTCTTGAGCTCGAGCCCCACATTGGGCTCTTTGCTGACAGCACAGAGCCTGGAGCCTCCTTCCGATTCTGTGTCTGTCTGTTTGTCTCTCTCTCTCTCTCTCTGCCCTTCTCCCACTCGTGATCTCTCTCTCAAAAATAAATAAAACATAAAAAAATTTTTTTTAAATGCTTTGAGTGGCTTCTACATTATAGTTTGATCTAGATATCCTCACTGAAAATCTAGCTAGCTGCAATTTGAGCTCTATATGAAAGTCAGTTTATTTTTCCCATTGTCCAGTTTTCTAGAGACTTGGAATGTATAAAACTGTAAGGTGAAAACATACATTCTTAACTGAATTGATAAATGTCTGGAGACTTTTTTTTTAAGATAAAATAATTTACATAGATTTATTTTGGGGGAAGATGAAACTTCTTCCTACATAATGGAGGATGTCTTTCTCATTGATAAAGACCTGAGTGAAATGGGAAGAAAGAAGTATTTGAAGTTTATTTCTTTCTTAATTATTGCAAAATGATTAGTCTGTTTTTAAAATGATGGCTCACAAAATTTTAAATACATATTAATTTAGTGGCTGTGATCATTCCCTCAAATTTTCTTTTTTAGTTCTGAATATTTGATAAAAGTTTGGGAGTATTGTTTCTAGTATTAATATTAAATTTAAAAACATTTTTTAATGTTTATTTATTTTTGAGAGACAGAGAGACAGAGCATGAGCAGGGGAAGGGCAGAGAGAGAAGGAGAAACAGACTCTGAAGCAGGCTTTAGGTTCTGAGCTGTCAGCACAGAGCCTGACGCGGGGCTCGAACTCAAGAACCGGGAGATCGTGACCTGAGCCGAAGTCGGCCGCTTAACAAGACTGAGCCACCCAGGCGCCCCTAAAAAATATTTTTAAAAGAAAGCTAGAATTATATAAATCTGATGCCTGGAAAAAAAAAACAGTTTTACAGTTGTTTTAGAAATAAATATTTCACATTAGTGTCAGTAATAAAGTAACTCTTGGAAGATACATCTTTGTGGGACACCTGGCTTGAGACTCAGGTGGAAGAGTGTGCAATTCTTGATCTCAGGGTGTGAGTTCAAGCCCCACATTGGGTGTAGATTACAAAAAGTAAAAAAACTTTAAAAAGATACAACTTCGTGATTAGCAGTTATTGTTTAGATATGTAAATCTAAAAGGGATTATCCAATAAATTTATGTAACAGAGTCATACTCTACTGTCTTTTTTCCCCACCAGTTCTACATTAGCTTTATGGTAAAGAGTGGCAACACTTAAGTTTGTTTTATTTAGAAACTGCTTTGTAGAAACGTAGCCTTAACAATCTTATATTAAAGTTTTTAGAAAAGCAGGAGAGGCATTTAACAGCTAATAAAATTCAGCAAAGAATTAATTTCCTTTGTGAAATATATTGCACACCTCATGTGCATGCAAGAAAAATCTATGAAGTATAAGTCTATGAAAAAAGATGGTAGGCTGACTGATGAGTTCTGGGATGTACACATGGACATAGAGTCAGTGGAAAGAGAGTAGTGAGATGGTGATGAGAAGGGAGAAGGAGGTAGGATTTTGTGGTCAGACCTTGAAGATAGTATACTAATGTTTATCTAGGGGTTCAAGAAGAGAGAGACACAGTTTTATTTATAAGTAAATTACTAAAATGAAAGTATAGGACCATAGTAGTATCCCTAGAAACTCACATTTATTTTACAAATCAACTTATACTGAACATGTTTTAGTTTTCTGAGATGTAAATCTATCTGATTTCATGTCTAAAACTTTTATGGAATGTCTAGGAAATTGTGGTTTGTTGTGTCTCCCTTGACTGTTTAGGTATATCTGGGTAGAATATGAACTAAAGTAATTTTTAAAAAGTCTTGAAAATGCAGCTCATTGGTAAAAATATATCTGGTTGTTACACACTTTTAAATTTGCTCTTGGGCAAAGTGTACTCCATAGCAGGGTCCTATTCTTCGAGCCCATGGACAAGAATTATACAGTGACAGTGACATGGTCCACAGGATCAACTGCATTTTACGCTAACTCAGTCAGAAACCTTTTAATATTTACTATTTTTCATAAATTTGATGCTTTTTGTTTTGAAACAGTCATCTCTCTGATGGTATCTGTGTTCAAATGTATTCTTTGCTGATTTTCTTTTTCTTTAAACATTTTTGGATTTACATGTGGTATTACATTTTTCCTTTAAAAGCTTATAACCACCCTTGTCTTTTTAATGTTAATAACATTTTTACTTGTGTCATTTTGCACCTCTCTTCCTTGTATAAGATGCTGTCTCTCGTATTTAGTTCATATACATTCATATTTGTTTTTTTATTAGTCTTTTCAAGTCTTCTATTTTGCTCTTTTTAACATTTGTGGTTTAAGTTAATTTTGTAGTATAGCAAAGTTATTTTATCTTTGGAGATCTGTATATGTATCTATACGTGTGTACCTTTGGAGATACACGTGTGTGTGTGTGTGCGTATGCGCGCACATAAATATCTTTAAAATAAAATATGTCTTTGAATTCTGTTATTGGTAGGGAAAGCGGGAAAAAATTCAAGTGAAAGGTTAAACAATATCTGTTTTGAGAAATGTTTGCTAGCTGTCCCCAAAGTACCCACTCGTCCAGTGTATTAAAGGGAAGTTTAAAAGTTTAGGATTTAAATATTCAGGGCAATAAAATGGCCTACTGATCATACATAACACTTTTACCTTGAAAAACTCATTATGCCATGCTAAAATATCCGTTAAAACACATTAGATGTCATTTTATTTTCAGCTTTATTTGTAAAATTTCCGAAATAGTAAGACTATTTTGTAGCATTGTTTATCAAAATTATCACTAAGCCTTTCCTGTTGTAGCAATAATCCCACATGTAAAATCAGCTTCTGGTCTTTTGTTTGTTTCTGCTTTCACCTACTGTTAATATGTTTTATGATCTAACTTCATCTGATTGTTAAAAAAAGCAGAATGTGTAAATGTTTAGAGGGTAAAAATTCTTAAAATTTACCTGAACTCAGTACTTGCTTTATAATTACCATTTCTCTACCAGTTCTTTCTCAATCCCTCAGTAATACTCTTTTAAAAAATGGTAGACTTTTATTCTTTCCTTACTTATAGTGACTCCTCGAGTATATGTATGCAACATTGGAATCTGTGATTCAGGTATTCTGACTTATAAACCAATTCTTGCTTTTCTTAAGTAATATGACTATTATAATCATATATACTGTGAATGTATTTGGGTTATATGCCTTTGGAAAAACTTGGAAATGGATAATCCTTGCTAATAGGGTTTTTGTTTATTTTCAAGATTTGCATTTTTTTATAAGACAGATTATGTCAATATTAGTAATCTTTATTTTTAACAGCATTGGGGACATCATAGATCACTATCGAAAAGAACAAATTGTTGAAGGGTATTATCTTAAGGAACCTGTACCAATGCAGGTCAGTGTTGTTTTTCTTTTTGCAATAATAAGCATTTTATTTTAAAATGCGTTTTTCGTAGTATGTTTTATGCACACATTCATGCATTTAAAATGGGATAAAATTGAAAACTGCTGTTATTCAGATTGTTTCAGAAAGTAAATTGTAAGAGAATCACTTAGTTTTTATTTATGTTGATTCTAGCCTCGGTGGCTTTTTGAGAATACAGGCAGTGGTGGGGCAGAAGCCAAGTTAGAGTGGGTCAAGGAGTGAGTTGGTTGGAGGCAAAAGTGGAGACGGCGAAGATAAATCACAGCTGGGCTTACTTACCTAGGTGAGCTTGGTAAATAAAATAAAAAATGTCTAGAAGATATAGGGCTAAGAGAGGTTTAAACTTTTTATTTCATTGTTTATTTGCCTATAGGCTATGGGGAGAGAGTTTTGAGCACATGTGTATACTCTGGGTAAAGCCACTAGTAAAGAGGAGAGTGGGTGAGATGGCGTATCGTCAGTAGCTGGTGTATAACGTCTTAGGGAAGGCAAGAGTGATTCACATTCTCCATATAAGAAGAAAGATTGGTCTTGAACAAGAGGGCCTGTTGAATAGTAGCTGCCTAGCGCATAGGGTGATTGCTTAGTCTGTTTATTTCTTACACTTCCTAAAGAGTATTGGGGAAAGCTGTGGCAGAGGTTAGGAACAGGTATTTTGAAAGAGTGATTAACCATTTTCCTATGTGGAAAATGGAGGCACTGATACTCTAGGGACATAAAGAAGGTTTATAAGAGTTTTCAGTTACCCAACTAAACTTCCACAGTGACTGGTTGTGTCTCTAGCTTCTTAGTTTTTCCTCCTCCTAACACATTAGTTTCACATGGCTATACCTGCTAGTCATTGCAGTTGCTGAGATGGGGTCATTATTCTGATGCTTAATATCAGTTCAAGAATCATCATCATCATCTTGTCACACTTACTTCATATAGCTTCATTTCCTCATGTATTTCTGGTAGAATGCATGGTCCGTGAGAGCAGGGATGTCGGGTTGTAGTCCCAGTGCCTAGAATAAGTAGTACCTGGCATGAGGTATTCAGTCACTGTTACTGAATGAATGACTATGTGCTCTCCAGTTGGAAGACCACCCACTTCACTGCCCCCACCCCCACCCCCACCCTGTGTTATCACTGATGTCTCTTAATCTCATTGTACTTGCTGCTGTCTCCATGTCAGCCCCTTCCTCTAGGCCTGTGTAAACACTGCTAGGTTAAGATCCATCTCAAGTTGCACTTCCTCCTTGACACCCTCCTAGTAACTGTAGTCAGCACTGATGTCCTGCTCCTTGCTGGCAGTTCTGGCAGGCGTGGGCTCTTCACTGTACTTACCGAATATGAAAACTAACTTTTTTTTTTTTTTTTTAAGTCACATAGTATGGTACGTTTTCTAGAAGCACTGCTCAAGATCTTTTTATTAGGGGTCAGAGGTGCCTTTACCTGCAGATGACAGATTGTGCCACTGCGTCCCATTGCTGTATCCTGAATTCTCATTCACATTGGCTGTTAATCATGGCTTTAATTTGTTTTAGCAGTCTGCAGATTTTATTGTGTTTGCCTACAGATTAAGTCAGACATTTTACCATCTTGAAATTGCACTTAGAATTTAAGTTTTTTTAGAAAAAATCAATTTTTAGAATGAAAACTCAATAAGTAGTATTTGACATTTAGTAAACTTTTGTTCATAAGTTATAAGGTTGTTTTAAGAAATTACTTCATGTATATAGTGTGTCGCACACTTCTGTTGCTGTTTCATAACTGAACAAACCCCAAATTGTTGTCCTTTGCAAAAGTGCCAATTAATGCATTGGACACTTCAGAAATAACTAATGCTGATTACAAGGCAATTTGATTACTACATAACAATGATTAAATGCATTTGAAGTCTATTTTGGGGGCCTGGAGTAAAAGTAGGTTACCGTATAAGTTGGGGAATCTCGATACTTAACGATCCTTCCCAGCAGGATTCTGTTAGAGAACAGAAAGGGAGTAATAACCTTTTATTATCGAAAAACTGATTAGCTCCCTCTCCCTGAAGGGACTCTCCATACCCTCACTCAGAGTAAGATGCTGGAACAGAAAGAGCAGAGTCCCAGCTAAGTCTGCCCACTTTGTGGAGCTAACACTTCTCCAGACAGACACTAGAAGAGACGGAATCTTTTGAGACGATGCAGCCCACAGTAAAATAGCCAACATTTTTTAAGCACTATGTTTTAGACACTGTTCTAATATGTATTTATTTAACTTTTTCAACAACTTGATGAAGTTGTTACTGTAAGATAGGGAAATTGAGACTGGAGAGGAGAAGTAAATTACTTAGGGCATCAAGTCATTCTTGACTTTGCTTTTCCTCCTATGCTTTATATCCACACTGTCAGGAAACTGTGCTGCCTCTGCCTTCCAAATAAATCTAGAACATGACCACCATCAGAAACTGACTTTCATCTCCCTGTTTCCACATTGGCCCCTTAACACTGCATAATTGTCAGAGGGAATCACTTAAATTGTGAATCAGATCATTTTGCTCCTCTGTTTAATACTTGCATGTGTTCTGCATTTCATTCAGAGCGAAAGCTAAAGTCCTTACAGTGGCCTGTCAGACTCTAGGTGGCATCTCCTTTGTCCTATCAACCCATCTCTTTCTACCATCCTTCTGTCTCACTTGTCTTTACTCATGCTAGCTTCTCTGCTATTTTTTAGAATATGCCACGGTCTTTCCTGCATTACGATCTTTACTTTAGGTGTTCACTTCACTCACAATGTTTTTTTTCTCAAATATCCACTTGCCTCATCCTCTTATTTCTTTCAGGTTTTGCTCAGAAATTAGCTTCACAGTGAGACTTAACTACACACCATATTTAATACTGATACTTGCCCCTACCATGTAAAGCACTTACCATGTATTAACTGATGATGTGATTTATTTATTATGTTTATTATCTTTCCCTCATTTGAATATAAATTCTTTGAAGATAAGGATCTTTGGTTTGTTCACTGATGTATCTCAAAAACTAGAGCACAGTACCTGGCACTCCACAAACAATTATTGAATTAAATGTGGGGGAGCATTTAAATCTTCTTGAGAAGTGTGTAGAGAGTAGGCCCTGAAGCCTTCCCTCTCGTCACTTAGTGACTTACTGGAACTTGGAAAGTGAAGTGTTCTTGGTCATAGTGTCATCTAATATATTAGAATCCTTTAGGAATTGTAGATTAGTATGTCAGTCCCTGCCTTAATACAATTAGAAAAGACCTATAGAGATTGTCTGGAAATCAGATATTTAAATCTAAATATTGTTATATGTCTTAAATAACAGACTATAACTATGCCCCATTCTGTAGCCAATATTAAATACTATCATTATTGAAATAAAAGACTGTTATTTACAAATCTGTATAACCAGGAAAGTAGTCATCACCATCATCGGGGTCCAGTGTATCCTTTTAAATTTTTTATTCGGAAGTCATTTTACGAAGAATTCTTAGAATTAAGAATAAAGGTATAGTACAAAAAAGTTATTAGAAAATTCAGTAAGAATTTAAACATAGCAAACTCAAATTTTTCTGTATTTCCTTGGTTGTAAAGGCTTACATACTTGAAATAGGCAGCTAACTTAACCTACTGTCATGTGGACCTGATATATCCATCCTGTAAATCCTAATTCCAGATTTCAGATGCATCTTTAATCAGTTCTTGCCTATAATTACTCTGAGTCTTCTTCCCACACTTTTACCATCAGAATCTGATACTGATTCCAGATGTAAATATCTCTCTGTAGGTTTTAGTTTATGATTCTTGCTGGTTTGTAATGTACTTGAATCATCAAATGGAATACTTTTGAAAACATGGATGGCTTATAGTTTTGTTGGTAGAATACAGTGTTCCCTCCTCCATAAGGGTAAAATATTTTCCTTTTTAGATTTATAAACATCAATTACAATGATAAATGTGGTGAGTTTAAAAAATTCTACAATTACCTTTGGTTACAAAGTACCTTTTGTCTGCTTAGAAATCATTTTAAGTAAATCTTGGTGCACAAACATAAACATTTAAAAAGCCCTATCTCTTTTGATCAAAACAGGGCAATCTAGATTCTTGTCACAAAATACTGCATGATGACATCCTTCCTACTGAATAGATTGACTAGATAAAAACACCATACTTCCTTTTCCCCCCTCCTAGAAATATATCATTTACTCAGTGTTTCTGGAGTTTGATGAAGTTCTTTGAAGATACTCTCATCTTAAAAATCAATTTTATCATCACAGTAGATCCCAAAGTGCTGCTGCCTCTTTGCATTCATCTTCTCAATCTGTTAATAATTGTCAGACATCTTCTCATGTCAGTTTTTTCTCTTTGTTAATATGAGCAGAAAATTAAGAGTTCTGGGCCATGTTCTTTGAAAGCTATTATAAAGATAACCTAGATGGTCTTTTATACTTTTTTGAAAGATGGTGCAACACTTGGCAGCACAGTAAAAAGACAACAACAAAGGATGAGGTAACAGAGATGATTAATTTCACTCTTGCAAAATCCTCTAAGCCAACGGTTGGCAAACTGTTCTGTAAAGGGCCAGATTATAAATATTTTAGGGTTTGCAGGGCATTCAGTCTCCATCTCCACTGCTGAACTCTGCTTTTGTAGTGTGAAAGCAGCCACAGACAAAATGTAAAGGAATGAGCGTGGCTCTGTTTTGAGAAAACTTCATATCCAGAAACAGGCAGTGGGCTGGATCTGGCACATGTGCCATGGTTTGCCAAGCCCTGCTCTTTAGCGTACTTGGGAGTTAACTGTAGAATAATGATGAAATGGTTCCTAGGATGATGAAATAGCAGAATGTTTCAAGATACAGGAAGAATAAGATTTATGAAAATCTCATCTTAGATTTATTAAAAGATCAGATGGGACCCCTGAAGTCTCTAAGAGAAAAGTCATTAAATCTTAAGTCTAGCAAATAGTAAGAAGTGCTCAACATAGAAACTAAAAAACTGAAATTGAGTCCAGTGGATTGATTTATTTTGGAAAGATCATAATAAAGACACTCTTCTCTTTATATTCTTCCTGACATCAGAATTCATTGTGTTATTTGGGAGGACTCAGCAGTTAAGACATATGCGTGCATTCCTGTAAGTCAGAGAGTTATGTAAAACCATGGAATAAAAACCACCAGTTATGGGAAAGTGACATTAGGGGTACAACATTCAAAAACCTCATCAGTAACACATAGAGCTAAGAACCTAATAAAAGGTCGCATAGTTTTGTAT
Source organism: Cryptoprocta ferox (assembly GCA_028646485.1). NCBI lineage: Eukaryota > Metazoa > Chordata > Mammalia > Carnivora > Eupleridae > Cryptoprocta > Cryptoprocta ferox. The sequence continues at coordinate 60,397,449 of CM053572.1, forward strand.
GTGCCAGATGGTTCTGAAATATTTACTACAATAAATATGGCACTTTACCTTGAAAAAAGACCTGAGGTTTACTTGCAGAAGAGGCCGTCAGAAGGGTTGTGAATATTGTAAAGTGGTAGGAGAACTATTTGAAATCAGATGGTGTAACATTAGGTGTGGATAGATGGGTAAGGCATATAGCACTTGGTGAACTGAGAGGGCTATTAGGTATTTGAGGTGTGTTTTGTATATTCCCATGCATCTCATTTCAGCTGTGCACAGTTTTCTGCATTCGCCTAGTGATTCTAATCATAATCAACCATGAATTTGTTTTCTGCTTAAATTGGTTCCTAACCTAGCAGTTCTCTTGGGACAAAGTCATGTTTTCAAAACAGTGTTATTTGTTGTAACACAACAACACAACCAAACTGTATTTTTGAGAATTTCTTTGGAAAGCAAAGGATCTCTGAATATAGGTGTTAATATTATTTTAGATTTTAGCATTAAAACCTTTTTTTAAATGTCTAGACACGCAGCCTGGCTTTTAATTAGTAATCACATAGATTTTATTTAATTTCCATCAAGAATTCATGAAATAATTTTAATATTTTTAAAAATTCAGGATCAAGAACAAGTACTCAATGATACAGTGGACGGCAAGGAAATCTATAATACGATTCGTCGAAAAACAAAGGATGCCTTTTATAAAAATATTGTTAAAAAAGGTTATCTTCTAAAAAAGGGTAAGTGTTGGGGCGCCTGCGTGGCTCAGTTGGTTAGCTGCCGACTTCAGCTCAGGTCATGATCTCATGGTTCATGGGTTTGAGCCCTGCATCAGGCTCTGTGCTTGACAGCTCAGAGCCTGGAGCCTGCTTCACATTCTGTGTCTCTCTCTCTCTGCTCCTCCCCCACTCCTGCTCTGTCACTCTCTCTCAAAATTAAATAAACATTAAAAAAATTTTAAAAAAATAAAAAAAGGGTAAGTGTTAACTTTAAGAGTAAAGATTCAGTTTCAGCATTTTACCATTAATATTTAGTAGAAACATTGTAAATTTTGGGCATAAAACTTCCCATTGAGATTTGTATTTAATAAGTTGTTTTGACATGAATTATTATTCGTAATTGACCCTTATTTAAAGCTTTTATCTAAGCATCCTTGAAAATATATGGTTTAGGTATATTACATCAACATTTCCAAGCACAGTTCCATGAAACAAGGTACCATATTTCCAAGTATATCTTTTAAATCTTAAAGTCAGTTCCAGTGCAAGGTATTAGATTCTTTGCCCCCTCTCTACCCCATACTTCATCATTTTTCTTTTTCAAGAGAAACTTTTATGATACTCATCAAATTCATTGTTTCCTTTTTTTTTTTTTTTAAAGTTTAGTTATTTTGAGAGAGATCGAGTATAGGCACGTGAGCTGGGGAGGGGCAGAATGAGAGAGGGAGCGAGAGAATCCCAAGCAGAGCCCAACATGGGGCTCAAACTCATGACCCATGAGATCATGAGCTAAGCCAAAATGAAGAGTCAGACGCTTAACCGACTGAGCCACCAAAGTGTCCCAAACACATTCATTGTTTTGATGTTTCTGTTTTATAGATTTGCCTCAATTTGACACTAAGAAATGTTACAGGACTGGTTGTTAGGGTGCGTGGTAGAAGAGCTTTTTTTCTTATGACTGGAAAAAAATTACTCCTAAGAAGGAATTTGAACGATTTTATCTTAATGAAATCAACAGAGATGTAGTTACGGTAATTTTGTCATTTACAGGGCATTTTTCTACAGATAAGTTGAGGCATGTTTTCATTTTATAAGGATTGGTGTGTTATTGAAGCTTTGGAATAAAATTGGAAATTTTTATTTTTAGCAATAATTTTTATGATTTTAATATATATATAACTTAACAGTTTATTTCACTAAGGGGAAGCATGTTTGTTTTTTTTACAGGCAAAGGAAAACGGTGGAAAAATTTATATTTTATCTTAGAGGGCAGTGATGCCCAACTTATTTATTTTGAAAGTGAAAAACGAGCTACAAAACCAAAAGGATTAATAGATCTCAGTGTATGTTCTGTTTATGTCGTTCATGATAGTCTCTTTGGCAGGTAAGAAATTGGTTTCCTATTTCTTTTTAGAATTGTTTTAATAACACAGGTGGATATGTTCCGATCATTTTTCAAAGCATAGCCAACTGATTTTGCAAGTCCTAAAATCACCTGAAAATGTCATATTTACTTCGTAGGGTAATTTCTGTCTTTACTTATTTTAGACTAACCTGTTGCATAAAACTCTACTCTTAACATTACATAGAAATCTTTGGAATGACACTTCCTTTAGTAAAACATGATCTGTATAAGGCATGTTTCCTCCCTACCCCCACCAGCAGTCTTTTGAGTGACTGATTGGAGTCTTGTCTTCTTTCCTATTTTATCACATTGTCTCTTAACTCCTTACATCTGATAGTACTGAGTACACTTACTTGTACCATTAACTTGACAGGTCTGTTCCTAGAAAATCTGATATTAAAAAACAATTTCAATATAAAAATAATTGCTTCCTAGGAAAAAGGAGAGTACTTCAGTTTTGGAGTTGAGACTTTTTTTTTTTTTTTTACATTCATTTCAAAGCTTTTCAAAAAATAAATATAAATGTATAAGCTAAAGGTGAATCCTGGACATCAAGGCAAATCCAGTTCTTGCTTACATCTAATTTTCTTATTAGGAGCATACCCTTTCTTTACCTTTCCCCATCAGTATTATTACTAATCCATTCTAGAGTCTTTTTATATATACGTATCATTTTTATTACCATTATTAATAAAACACAAAGCCATTAAAAATGATTTTTACAACTTTTTCTATTGCAGGATGGCATTTCTACTAAGCAAGTCTAGTTTTATCCTATTTAAAACTAAGTTGAGAAAACTTCAAAGCAAATACCTGTAGAGCATATAGCCTTGTCATTTCTTCTTTCCATACTGTGTTTAGATCACAATAGTGTTATTGTGTAATTTTAATTACAACAAAATTAATAATTAAAAATTAGTCCATTTTTTTAATGATCAAGGTTTGAGAAATGCTGACTTGAACAGATAGTTGACCTTACAGTAGGGCTTTTTGGAGCCTTAGCCCAGTGGTTATGTTGTGAATTAGTCACTAAGAGGGAAGTATAATATGAAGTATTTTCTTGAATCCTTTTGACTTTGATAACTCCTCCCACCTTTTTTTTTTCACTTCCTAATTTTTCATAAAGACAGCTGTTCCAAAAACACAAACATTTTGTGGGTAAGATAGGATTTCCTTAGTTTTTTTTTCCCTCCCTTAACAATATGGAATCTTGGCCTTCGGGTCTGGTTAGCAGACTTCTGGCTCTTTTTCTTTTCATCTTTCTGCTCTGCTTGCCTTTGTGTGTGCTGAATTCTCTGTCACAAAACAGCTTCCTTCATGGTAGCAAAGTGGCATATTATACCCAGACAAAGAAAAAGTAAGTATTCCCTCCAGTAATGATTGAAAATCCTGAGAACGCTCTACTGAGCCACTTCTCAGTCAGTCTGTAGTCTTGACTTACGTGGAATAGCAAGGAGTTGGGATTACCTTCATAAACAGAGGCCATTGGGTGCCCAAACCCTGTTGCTGAAGATGATCCCATCCGAATAGTGAAGCTGCTGTGTATGCTCTGTGGGAGAGGGAAATGGATGTTGGGGAGACAATCACACTATTCACCACCATTCACTGTTCCCTATTAGTGCTATGAATAATTCCAAGAGGGAAGAGATTTTGAGGACAAGCTTACTGAAATAAGTAGCTCTTAAGCCAAAATCTTAGAAGATGGGTATGAATTCATTTAGATAGTTAGATCAGAGCTTCCCAACTAGCATGCCACAAATAGGTTATAGGTGTCGTTTGAGATATTGGTGGTTGTAAAATGTTACTGTAATAAAAATATTAAATGTTTTACATTTCAAAATCCCTACAACTTCAAATTATGACTTCTTTTATAAACTGTTTTAATTCATTATTTTATGTTGGCAAAAGAATTGGCACATAACACTTGTAGACCGAAAAGCTTTCTGCAGTGCACACACTTGAATACTTCCTTCTGAGTTTCTTCTTAAATAACCATTTACTCTGTTATTTTATTCATTTTTTTGTTATTGTTGTTGATCATCATTGAAATTACTTTTGTCATGAGTAAAACTTAGTTTCATTTTGTTTTTTACATTTGCATTTTTTTCTATTAACACAGAAATTAACCTTGTTTTTATTGTAAAATATATAAGGAAGTTCTTGAAAAAATATAACGAGATATTTTTTCATTGTTTGTTCTTTATGATTGGCTTTAATGTACAGATAGTTACTTTCCCACCATAAAGGGCAGTTGGGTGATTAAAGTTGGAAAGTCATTAAATTCACCAGATAAAAACAGTAGCCTTCCCCTATGACCCAGCAATAGCACTGCTGGGGATTTACCCAAGGGATACAGAAATGCTGATGCATAGGGGCACATGGACCCCAATGTTCATAGCAGCACTTTCAACCATAGCCAAATCATGGAAAGAGCCTTAATGTCCATCAACTGATGAATGGATCAAGAAGATGTGGTTTATCTATACAATGGAATACTACATGGCCTTGAGAAAGAATGAAATCTGGCCATTTGTAGCAAAGTGGATGGACCTCGAGGGTGTCATGCTAAGCGAAGTAAGTCAGGCAGAGAAGGACACATACCATATGTTTTCACTCATAGGTCTAACAGGAGAAACCTAACAGGACCATGGGGAGGGGAAGGAGGAAAAAGAGTTAGGGAGAGGGAGGGAGGCAAATCATGAGAGACTCTTGAATACTGAAAACAAACTGAGGTAGTAAAGGGGAGGGGGATTGGGGAAGGGGGGTGATGTTCATGGTGGAGGACACTTGTGGGGAAGAGCACTGGGTGTTATATGGAAACCAACTTGACAATAAACTGTAAATTAAAAAAAAAATTGCCTATTCTCCCTTTTTAAATTAAAAAACTTTATAAAATAAAAAAAATAAATTAAAAAAACCCAGTAGCCTTAATTTTAAAAAAAATGCAGCCTATTAATTACAATTAATGTGTTGGGATCAGAGGTGCCTGGGTGGTTCAGTTGGTTAAGTGTCCAACTCGATTTCAGCTCAGGTCATGAATCCATGAACTGTGAGATTCCAGCCCCACATCGGGCTCTGCACTGACAGCATGGAGCCTGCTTGGGATTCTCTCTCTCCCTCTCTCTCTCTGCCCTTCCTCCACTCATGTGCATTCTTTCTCACTCGCTTGCTCTCTCTCTCAAATAAACTTTTAAAAAAATGTATTGGGATAACTAAAGCCAATACATCTCATCCTCAGCCTAAATATTTTACATAGAAGTTAAATAATCAGTGGTGCCAATCACATTGTGTTGATACCTTACCACTAAAGAACTGTAAATATTAAATAAAAGCTACCCTCCCCCCATTTCCCTTCTACTCCCCTCCCCTCCATAGATCTGTTCCTATGGTATCAGATTATATTTGGGAAGCTTGTTGGGAACTTTTGCAATTAATAGCTAAAGCTAAAGCCCAAATGCTTCACACACAGTTGGAGAATTTGGTTGTTGAATCAGTGTGCATGGAAATTGCGAGTTTTATGGTTGAAGCCAAAAAGCAAAAGAACTAGTAGAGATACCATTTTCAAATGGTATTTGGTGGTGTTCAGACAGTATTATCAGTAAATTCATTGGTGTATCAAATGATAGAGGCTGTATACGGATGTAGAGATTACATTTTCCTTTTTTTTTTTTTAATTTTTAATGTTTATTTTTGAGAAACAGATCAAGTGTGAGCGGGGGAGGGGCAGAGAGGGAGGGAGACACAGAATCCCAAGCAGGCTCCAGGCTTTGAGCTGTCAGCACAGAGCCCGACACGGGGCTTGAACTCATGAACTGTGGGATCATGACCTGAGCTGAAGTCCGATGCTTTGCCAACTGAGCCAACCAGGCACCTCGAGATTACATTTTCAATACACACTGATGAATCTGGAAACATTAGAGAAATACTTGGAAGTAAATTGTTGGTTATTCAGAGGATTACCAAAGAAATTAGTGAATATAAATTATTTAGAACATAAAATTAATCCTTTAAAATAAAGAAGATATTGCAGAAATAGTATTTAAGTTTATGATCAATGATGAAGCTTCATGATGTGAACATTTAAAGATTTTATATCAAAAATTCATTCTGGAAATAAGCAATTTGGAGAGGTTCTTATATGTAAAAGTCTGTCTTTGGACCTGGATTCTTCATTAAATATTATAAAATGGAGTCTTATAAAATCCAAGCTGCTTCAGCTGCACATGTTTTCAGCTTTATGGGAGGAAAGGGGATCAGAATACCACTCTACTGTTTGATACCAGAGTCTGTCCAGTCATCCAGAAGAAGAGTTTTGCTGATGTGTATGATCTGTAAGAACAAAATGTCTTGGTGAATGATTCCCACTTTGCAGATTAGTTGAGGAATGGGCCAAACTTCCTCAAAATTAGAAGTAGAACACAAAAATATATTAATGTATTTGATAGCTTATGGATTCAAAGCAGAAATTCAGCTTTGGAAAAATTAGGTTAAAAATGATTCCCTATTGATAATCATAATTTCAATAATAACCTTAAAGAATTATTAAGACAAAGCTACAACTGTGTAAATTTGGGGGAAAGCTGTACCATTATTTTGATGTACTTTCTATGAACAGACAGAAGTGGACTGAAAACCCATTTGCAGTATCAAAAAAGGTCAGCATTACACTTGCCAATTAAAGAAAATGACTGCTAGAGTTAAGGAAAGATTGTATCTTCTACTGCAATGTAAAGAGACGGAATTATTCCTATTATGGTTAATATTAGGAGTTTCAGGTAGTAGAAAAGCAGTAAATACACATTTTCCATTTGCTACAAGATCACAGCTTGCTTCTTATGCAGTTTCTTGTTGAAGGTGGCTTTTTAAGAATTTGAAGACATTGTATTTAATAAGACCAAGTCTAAACCTGGTATGAAAAAGTTATGTTCTTTTATTTTAAAGAACTGAGTTTTTTTCAAAGTCTGCCAGCTTACCATCATCAACTGTATTTTTGAGGGCCTTACTATGAAATAGTTGGGTAGTACCAAGAAAGACTGGATGGCAAGAAAAAGTGCATCAGCAATATCAAGGAAATGAACCGACACTCCTACCAAATGTAGGCCTTAGGGAAAAAGAGGTTGATATCAAATTTTGTATCCTGGAATGCAAATCTCATAGTACAAAAGGGGAAATTGTGGATGAATGCAGCAATCTTTTTCTTTGAAATATATGGCTGTCACTGAACATTTCTGGCTTTGGGTATGGTTGGAACCCAGTACACTGACTGACCTATGGCATATGTACGGAATGGAATGTGAAAGTTAACAACAGCCCCTGCAGTAGAGGTGAACCACATGCTTGCTCAGGCCGTGGTGCAGGAATGTTTGCACGGTACTGCTCGTGTCCCTGTGTTCCTGAACTGCTTTAGCACACAGCTATGCGGTTTTTCCAGATTATTTTCAGTATTAAGAGGTTTCTAAGCATTCTATTTCTTTGTATTAAACTTCTCACTTTTAATATAGCTTTACTTTAAATATAATCATTCCAGAAGGACAAGTTGAAAATCATTTCAGTGATAGAGTTATTGTACTGAATATTTATGTGGGAATGTTTTATACCTTTTATCTTTTCATAGGCTTAATCTTTCATTGTGGCAATATTTATTGTTTATCTTCATTTACGAATGATGTTTTTGCTGGATATTAAATTTTAAGTTGATATATTTTTTCAGTATTTTAAAGATTTTTTTCTGCCTTCTGGCATTTCTTTTGTTTCTAATTCTGATTGTCTCTTAGAAATAGTAGATCTTTTTTTTTTTTCCCTCTTTGAGGTATACTATATTTTATCTTTCTCTAGTTGCTTTGAGATTTTTCTTTAGATGTTTAGCAGCTAAGCAAAAATATGCCTACTGTAATCTTAACAAAAACAAACACTTTATCCTAATGTTAGCAGAGCTTCTTCAGTTTGATCCTGATGTCTTTTGCCAGTTTGAGAAAATTCTTGGTTATAGTCTCTTTAAACAGTTCTTTTGCCACATTCATGTGCATCTGCTGTGATTCATGTTACATGTTAAAACTTTTACTCTGTCCCATGTGTCTCTTACATAGTTTCCCAGGCTTTTATATTTTTTTCCTTTAGGTGCCTTAGGCTGGGTATTCTGGTATGTCTTTCCGGTCACTAATCTGCTCTTCTGTTACTGAATGCATTTCTTGATGTCTTAATTTTAGTAACTACATTTTTCAATTTAGAATTTTCATTTGATTCTTTTATAGATGTAGTTATCTGGAAAAATTCTCTATTCTGTTAACTATTTTCCTAAACCTTTTAATTACAGCTATTTGAAAATTGTATCTAACAGTATCTGGATTATATGTAGGTCTTTCCCCTTTGTTTTTTGTCGTCGTTTGTTTTGTTTTTGTTTTTGTTTTGGCCTTTCAGTCATTTGATCATGATTCCTGGGATGTCTACCTGTGTTTGCCTAAATGGTGGACAATTCTGTATGAAAAACTGTAGAAGCTATGGATAATGTTATTGCCTCCAGAAAGGACTGTTCTTCTGCCAGATGAGTCCCCTCAGGGATCGATTGGAGGTATAAATGGATGTATTAGCGAAGGCTGTTCTATTTCTGGATTGGCCTTTTTCTGAAGGCATGGACCTATAGCGGTCTTAACTCAAAGCCTTGCCTTTTAAAGGCCCTAAAGTCATTTGTCTCCTAGCAGGATGAAACTGTTGAATGTGATGTTTGGCTTCTGAGCCTCTCAGATGGTTTCTTTCTGCCTAGCTTCTCAGCTTCTTGTCCTACACAGTTAGAAACTGGCAACACCTTCAAAGGAGAAGCTGTGGAGAAAGTCAGGCTCATCTCATTGTGAACTTGGCCTCTCAAGTCTTAGCTGCTTTGGTTGTTCTCCAGTGATTTCAAACGTTGTTTTTTGTTTTGTTTATATTTTATGGAGCCAGGACGGTCAGACTGACTGAAGACACTTCCAGATTCTGAAGTTTCTAATCGGGGTTTTCCATTATAGCCTTCTCAGAACATGAAAGGATGGTTTTTACCTTTAATAAATGCTTAAGCTTGTACTTGGGGTATTTTGCTATGGCCTCCTAATATTAAAAGATATAATTTTTGGTTAAAGCAACTAGAATAACATTTATTGAGGTTCAAAAACATGAAGGCCCTTGCTAAACATTTTATAGTCATTTTCAAGTCTAGTTGGAAAGCCAGCACATCTTCAAAAACGATATACCTAATGCTGTACTTCCATGTCAGATGAATTCTATTATGGTGCATGCTGTTGGAGGACAAGAAATAACATGTACCGTGTATCACTGTTGGGTTACTTCATCATCAGAACAAGCATCTGTGTGAGCAGATGATATTTCCATTTTAACAGATGAGGATAAATGGTCAGTTGTAAAAAAAAATTGAAAATAGATAAAAATTGAAAATAGATAAAAATAGATTTTAAAAAGTCACCCACAATCTACTTAGAGATAACCATTAAGAACATTTTTGGTCTGAGAAGACATCTGGTCTTTCCAGCACATATAAATGTATGTTATATATCATTCTGAAGTGGTGAGTTAAGTAACATTTTGCTTTAAAAACTGTTTAGATGGGCAATTCTAGCATAAAAAATTTTGAAACTTTGAAGGATTGATAAAATTTCAGCAGTGTTAACAAAAAATTTTCTAAAATACATGTAGCTGGCCTTTTTTTTTTTTTTCAGTAATGATCTGGTACAATGGAGTATTTATCAAAATGAAGAATTATGTTAATTGACAGACATTATATAATTATATGTTATGATTTTTTTAAGTTGGTGTGTTTTAATGCTTTTTGTTAAGCTTCCTAATAACTTTTCTGTTTGTATTTTAAAGGCCAAACTGTTTTCAGATAGTGGTTCAGCACTTTAGTGAAGAACATTACATTTTTTACTTTGCAGGAGAAACTCCAGAACAAGCAGAGGTAAGTTCATTGTTTTTTTTAACTACTGCAGACCTTTATTTAGCTCATGTTTTCTTTTTAACTAGAATAGAAAACTATTAAATTTATGATACATAAAAAGGAAGACTGAAACCTAATCATCTTTTCCAAGGGATAAGAACTTTGATGTGTAAAATTTTTTTGAAAGAAATGCAGAAAACCGCAGTGAACAGTTATTAAGAATGAAAACTCCATTTTAAATTGACCTTTAAATACTCTGTGATGTTGAGTCCAACTGAAATGCTCATTTGAAATCCTCTCTGCAGAAAGGTTATAGATATTTTCATTACAGTTGAAAGGTAAGCCAGTTAGTTTTACTAACAAGCACTGTTATTCTTCACTAGTCCATTCCTAAAGATAGAAGTTCAGTCATCAAAAAGAAAAGTATTTTAGGAATTTGCTATTTTCTCTAACTCTACATATAATGTCTACTTTCAGCACTAGGCATTGATTCATGTGCAATGCCCTTCTTAAAACTTCTATTAAATTTTAAGCAGTGTTGTGAAGAGACTTTTGATTTCTTTGAACCATAATGTTTCAGCAGTGTTTATTGGTATTTTATACAAATATGGTGATATTTGTTCTGCTTATAGTCTTTGGAAGGTGGTTAAGAGGTCAAAGAAAACAACTTTGTTGTAAATAGAAGATAAATTGCCAACTCTGGATGTGAGGCATAAGCTCTTTAAACTGGATCCTGGCATGTGTCCCTGATTCGTAAATTATGAAAATATCTCTGACTCTAGAATAAACTTGATGAATGAACCACAATCCATAATAGTTTTGGTCATTGTTTTGTGGGCATTATTCCTAATATTTAGATGCAAAAGTAGAATTCAAAACATTTTAGTAACAGTTACGTATTTTTTTAATGCTAGAAATTGAGTTAGGACAGCAATTTAAACTTCAGTATCCTGTCTTCCAATTATTTCACCATGTTCCCTCTTTCTAAATAAAGATGTGTTATATACCTCCATGACATTTCAGTATAAATAGAACATTTTCTTTTGTATTTATATATACACTTTCCATCTTTTTTATTTCTGTATACCACTTAAAGTCCCAAAATACCACTGGTGTTTCCAGTTTCTGTTACTTTGGTGACCTGGATCTGTGGTTATTGTCTTCTATTTCTAAAGCTATGCTAAATGATTTGGTCTTAATTTGTTCTATAAAGATGTTCCTTAAACATTCACAGAGTTCAGACTGATTGAAGTAGCCAAAAAGCTAAAGAGAAAACTGAATAAAGCAGTAGTACAGGGCTTTGTGGAAATATGTAAGCCAAAATGAAATGTTTAGACTTATTTTTGATAAATAAACCCAAGATTGTTCTCTCCTTTCTCCAGACCACTAGATAAACATTTAAAAATATAGCTTCAATTTAATTGGAATATTAGCCTGAAAATTTTTTTAATGTTCCATTTGAAAAGCTTATTAATAACTCTGATCCCCTTACACATTTCTAACTGTGTCCTGGTCTAAGGTAAGATTAGAATACTCATTATCAAGTCAGTCAAAACATGGTCAGTTGGTTGGCACTCAGCCCTCCTTTCACAAAACATGACTGCTTAATAACCATACATAATTTTATTTTTCGGCTAATTAATGGCCACTTGTGATGTACTTAACGTTAATTTAGGGATTCTACAGAAATACAATTTTAAGAATTACTATAATAGTTTTGGTCATTGTTTTACTTTATGGGGCCACAAATGTGTTAAAGTGCAACATACTTTTGAGTGTAGAAATGACAGTCTGGAATAGGAAATAACTCTTGAATTTGGAAAAAAAAATGATTGGAAACTGGATAAACTAATGTATAGTATATTTCTTTGAAATGCTGTCATTTTTTATAGGATTGGATGAAAGGTCTGCAGGCATTCTGCAATTTACGGAAAAGTAGTCCAGGGACATCTAATAAACGCCTGCGTCAGGTGAAACTTAATTTTCTTTGATTTGAGGTTGTCACATTTTGCTGTATTTGTTCTTTATTTTCATTTCTAGCTGAACTGTTTTGGGCAACATTTCAAACACTTCTGAATTCTTAAGAGAAGTTTATCTTTCCAGGCATTTTAAAACCACACTCCTGCTTGCTTCAGTAGCAGGAGGAATACATACCAAGGATTTTATTTCTTCTACTTAAAATAACAATACCAAACCAACAACAATAGAAACCATTCTGTTGGGCAGTCTCATTATTTTTTTCCTCAAAAAAATTATTTTGGCCTATTTTAAAAAGGGAGAACTAAAGGTACTTGCTGAAAAAAATCATCTGACTTTAAGCATTAATCTAAATAAACTTTTCAGTTTTTCACTTCATAGTAGTTGCTTTTGAAACCTATTACATAACTACTTAGTATCCTATCTTATTTGAACCTTAACATGTTACATGTGATCATTTTATAGAGAGTTAAATTGGGCTTTCTCTTTCATTCTTAGTATGTAAAATCAACTCTATACCCTCCTTGTCTTTGTTTTTTTATAGTTATCCCTAAATAGTTGGAAAAAGTTAAGTAATTTGAACATTCTTGGAGTTAAGAGGAACACTTAGTACAATATTTATTGAGCAAAGTGATTCTTGTTTTTGTTTATGGAGATTTCCAATCTTTTCGAATTTAATATATTCTATTTCAAGTGGATGGTTAATATTTAAATGACTGTAAGTTACATTTCCTGTAATCAAAAGTCTAACCCTTTCTCCAAGGACATTTAATTACACACATAAATTGTTATGTGTTCTCAAATCATAGTTTAACATTTTGTAAGCTTAGAAAAATCAGACTGAGTTTTTGCAGATTGTGTGTGTGTGAAACTTTAGCTATAAAGTTACCATTTTTATCTCTTAAGCCCTTTTCAGGTACTCTGCTAGAACTTTTACACATATTATTGCTAATCCTTACAACAACTTGCAGTGTACACTTTATCCTAATTTTATTACCTGAGGAGGTGAGCCTCAGAGAGGCTTACTTGTCCTATGCCACACAAGTAGTATATGGCTAGAGGGAAAGAGGGCCTGATACTGGAAAGCGAATGGTCTAAGTTTTGGCCACAACTGACAAATACCTTAGTTTCTTTGGATTTGTGTATTTTTCTATAAAATGAGAAGGCAGAATCAGTGTATTAAAAATATTTTCTGGGGGTGTCTTGGTGGCTCGGTCGGTTAAGCGTCTGACAATTGTTTTCAGCTCAGGTCATGATCTCATGGTTGGTGGGTTCGAGCCCCACATCAAATCCTCTGTCTCCCTCTCTTTCTGCCCCTTCTCACCCTGTCTCTTAAAAAAAAAATATTTAAAAATAGTTCCTAGCTGTAGAGGTTTATAGAAATAAATCTTCCAGATGAGCTTTATTTTAACTTAGAAGATTTTTATTTGGGTGGTGACAATTGTGTACTTAAATTTTTTTTTTAATGTTTTATTTTTGGTACAGAGAGAGACAGAGCATGAGAGGGGGAGGGGCAGAGAGAGAGAGGGAGACACAGAATCCGAAGCAGGCTCCAGGCTCTGAGCTTATCAGCACAGAGCCCGACATGGGGCTCGAACCCACAAACGTGAGATCATGACCTGAGCCAAAGTCGGAGGCTTAACCTACTGAGCCACCCAGGCGCCCCGACAATTGTCTACTTAAACTAATAAAAAATCTTCTTCTCTGTTTCATTTTCTCTGAACCATTGTTTTTTAGTAAAAAAAGATGCATTTTTACTGCAAGAATATAATTGGAGGAATAACTTGTAAAACAAAACTGCATTTTTGAGAAGAATTATTTCAAATGCTTGAATGTTGTATTTTATACATCATATAAGAAGGAAAATGTAATTATAGGTCATATTTTCTAAAGAAAGGGGAAAAATAAGTCAGTTTTGGGTTGTTGTTTCTTTATAGTAATTGCTTTTGAAGCCTAATGCATAAATTTTGAAATCTGGGGTACTAACTTTTGTGTTTTCTTTAGGTCAGCAGTCTTGTTTTACACATTGAAGAAGCCCATAAACTCCCCGTAAAACATTTTACTAATCCATATTGTAACATATACCTGAACAGTGTCCAGGTAGCAAAAACTCATGCAAGGGAAGGGCAAAACCCTGTATGGTCAGAAGAGTTTGTCTTTGAGTAAGTCTTATTTTATTATTACATTAAATCATTTTCTTTTATGCTATTGCATTTTCTTTCGTGTCCCCAACCCTCCCCCCCATTGTCTCTGTATCTCAACTCAGAACAAGGCACCAGTCCAAGCATTTTAATACATACATTTTTTTTTTCCTGCTGTATTTGGTCACTTTTATTAGTGAAGTGCTATGTCCTTGGTTTTTCACCTAAGTATTAATGTGAATTAGTGTTACTGACAAGTCCAAAAATCATTTACTAACACACACATAGGAAATGTTTACAAGGGTTTCCAGGATTTACTTGAGGAGGTTAAACATAGTAGGAAAAGCATGATTTGCTTGTCTATATTCCTGTCTTACAAATAATAACACATTTTGTATCGTTTTAAAATCCAGCATGTTTAAATTGTTTAGTAGCAGAAATAAGGGACTTATTTGATACTAGAAAAAAAAATTAGTTTGATGCCAGGATATTTTGTTAATTCTTTTTCTTTTTGCTCCTTTAGCGATCTTCCTCCTGATATTAACAGATTTGAAATAACTCTTAGTAATAAAACAAAGAAAAGCAAAGATCCTGATATCTGTAAGTTGATACAGAAATTTCTTTCTGAAGTAACATGTTTTAGATACTTTTTAAATTTATAACGAAACGTAGTCTAAAATGGAAATTTTAAAAAGTGCAAATGGCATAATTTAACATTTCTTTTTGTACTTCTAAAATGTTTTATTGAGAAAATGATTAAGAAACAAAGGCCAAAATCACTAAATTGTACCCACTGTAAACTTAAGTCCTTGTTATTAAATTCTCTATCCTCTCTCTCACCTTCCCCTCCCCAGTAGATGGGAAGAACAAGAGGACAGTGAGAGTGGCCATCTCTCTGTGGTGCTTCCACTATCCCTTCTTTCTACTGTTTAGGTTTTTCCTCTTTCCATATAGTTTGATGTAAGTGAATAAAAGCACTCTTATTAAATTTTTTTCTTTAAATTAGTCCACTACTTATTCATTTCTGATGAACCTTTTCAGTTCTTGTTTTAGTAGCACACCTTCGCCCAGCCTCTTGCTGAGGCAAGTAGCAGTGGGATTTAACAATTCACACCAGAGTAAATTAGGCTAATACCTTCTTAAAAGTCAGGCTAAGGGAAAGAAATGATACGCATTAACCGATCAAAGCCTGAATTTTCCTCTGTAAAATAGTTATTCTGTAATTTCTGTGTATTTAAATGCTTAATATTTTTTAGTGGTCTCCCATTACTTTTAACATAAAATCCAAACCCTAGTAAACAGAGAAGAAAGGCCCGTTCCTTACTCACGCCTCCTGTCGCTTTCACAGTGTATCTGTGGTGTGTCCTCTCTAGGTGTGCCAGCCTTAATAGTTCTTAAGTCCTCATGGATTTCAAACACGCTCATCGTACCTTCTGTTTGCGCTCGCTCTCTTTCTTTCTGCCTTTCAATTTAACTATACCTCCACATCCTGTTACACATTAGCTTTGGGGATTACCTGTTCGGAATGGATTTTTAACCTCCACAGGCTCAATTACGTATTATTTCTCTGTACTTCGGTAGCATTTAAGCACTGTTACAACAATTCCCACATGATACCATAATGGATTTCTTGCCTTCTGGCTAGGCGGTGCAAGTCACAGACCATGTCTTAATCATGTCTGTGTTCCGCGTGCCTGCGCACCATAGTCTGGCATACGGTAGGTCGCCAGTGAGTGAATGAAGTGTATGAAGTATCAACTCTTGGTTTTGTGTTACTGCTGAAAATTCCTTTAAAGCATGTAACACTATAGAGAAGACAAAATGTCAGGAAAATTTACTTGTATGACTAATTATAGTGTCATCTTTTTAGACAATAATCATTGCATGTTTTTCTATCAAAGTATTTATGCGCTGCCAGTTGAGCCGGTTACAGAAAGGGCATGCCACAGATGAATGGTTTTTGCTGAGCTCCCATATACCATTAAAAGGTATTGAACCAGGATCCCTGCGTGTCCGCGCACGATATTCTATGGAAAAAATCATGCCAGAAGAAGAATACAGTGAATTTAAAGAGGTATTATTTACCAGTCTGTTTTTGATGGAATTTACAGAAATATTTAACATTTAAATAACAGACCCATTCAGTTAAGTATAGTAATGGCATAGCTCGGTGCACAGTGATAGGCACAGAAGGGCTGAAAAGCCTTGCAGTAGTAAGATGTTGGTCTTAAGAGACTATAGATATGTAGGCTATAAACTCATTCTAGTTTTAACAGATGTATTCAATAGAACATACTTCTGAATAGAAGAACATAACACAGTTCCTGTTAGTCTCATTCAGAGTTTAATGCCATGTACTTTCAACAGTCTTTCTCTATGTCCTTTTTAGCTTATACTGCAAAAGGAGCTTCATGTAGTCTATGCTTTATCACATGTATGTGGGCAGGACCGAACACTACTGGCTAGCATCCTACTAAGGATTTTTCTTCATGAGAAGCTTGAATCACTGTTGCTTTGTACACTAAATGACAGAGAAATAAGCATGGAAGGTAAAGTATGGATGTTTTGGTGTGATACTTTAAAAAAAAATCTTTAAAATTCTTGGGCTGGCTAACATTTGGGTGTAGGGGACAGTTAGTATTTGAGACAAGTTTCTGTCATGGTAAACTATTAGAAGCCATAAGAAAGTGACTTTCCCTATTCATGGCACATGGTACTTGACTGTAGGAATAGTTTGGTATATTTACCTTGTTCTCTTGTTTGTATTTTATTTACTAATCCATTGTGCAAAAGGTGGGTGATGGCTGCATTTTATTTGTAGCAATGTAGCTGGATCCACAGTGCTTTGTAATAGCTTACATATTTGTCACAATTAACCCCTCTCCAGCTAGCACTTTGGCTCAGTCATAGTGCTTGCTTCTAGGTTCCCCAATAAATTGTACAATTAGAACTATTTCCTCCTAATCATAGAAAATGTAAAAACATAGAGATTTGTCAGGAAAGATAAAGTGATGGTCCATATGTTACACCGAGATTGTCATTTTTGGCAATGTTTATATTTTTTAGGTCATTAGTAGCCATATTTTAGGCTAATGATTTATACTGGGATTTTGTGGGGTTTTTTTGCATTTTCTGCATTAAAAAAAATGAAAGTATAATTGACAGGCTATCTTCTTAGTTTCAGGTATATATGATATTTGATATTTTTATACATTACAGAATGATCCAAATGATAGGTCTAGTTGTTTATACCACATAATTATAATCTTACTTGGAAACTGACTCAATTTTCAAAGCATGGGCTCAGTGGACGGCAAAGCTGAATTCTGATCTGAGTTTTGTCACTCACTGCCTCTTTGGTCTTACAAGTCATAGAACTATTTTAAGCCTTTTTTTCCTCTTAAGAATATGGCATTGAGAACACCTTCTATTGATGATCTAATGAAGTAATAAAGTCCTTTGAAGAGTTAAGTTTTAGAAACAGAATCAATACTTGAATGCTGCATGCAAATAAGGATACTTAAATGGCTGTACTGGTTGAGGAAAAAAATGAATTTAATTTCCCATCTGGTTCACATTGGCACAATCCTTTACAAATAATCTTTTAATATAAATATCTATGTAGATGAAGCTACTACTCTATTTCGAGCCACAACACTTGCGAGCACCTTGATGGAGCAGTATATGAAAGCCACTGCCACACAGTTTGTTCATCATGCTTTGAAAGACTCTATTTTGAAGATAATGGAAAGCAAGCAGTCTTGCGAGGTATGAATTTCATGTTTTAAGTATTTAAGCAAAGGGCATATTTTAATAGGTAATGCTTTATAGCTAATTACATTTTAAGGAAAATATATTAACTTCTAAAATTATTCATCAGAGCACTTACACATTTTGTGATACATTTAGAAAAACATTAGACAAAACAGACTTCTTAAGAAAGATGTACGTTGAGATTAAAAATCTCAAATTGCACCAGAAAGTACTTTCTCATTTTTCCTACTATACTAATGACAAAGGATATGCTCCTTTCAGAAAGTGTACATAACATAAATTGAAGTTTTTGCTAGAAACTTAGGTTTTATAACATAATTAAGGTCTGTGAAGCACTTCATAATAATAACTAGGGGTGTCCTTGAATGTTTTTTGGGGGGGAAAGTACAATATAATCCATTCAAAAGCAGATAAAAACATCGTTTTAGGATTAATTATTAAGCCTTCAGTGTATATTCATAATAAACCATTAAGATAAAGAATGGAATCTCACATGGCTCTTCTCTCATTTTATTTTCAAGGTACAACAACTATACAAGGAAGATATTAAATAGATTTTTTAAAATCTGATACAAAGTTAATAAAAGGAATTGCTTTTGATAATGTACACTGGGACCTTGTCAAATGTTAATTTTGCACCAAGTTGCCAGTTTTTACAAATTAACATAAAGGGAAGAAATTGGATCCAGGCTAGGGAGTTTAGACTTAAATAGATAAATCTAGTCCATTGATTCTAGATCAGAACGCTTAGATTTAAAGTGGTACGGGAAAAGTTTTGAGAAAGATTCATTTTCTGCCTACAGCATTCAGAAAATCCTTTCTATTTTAATCATTTTTTCCCCAAATAAATACAATTAAAATAGATTATATATGGTGATCATTCTTCTCGTTTAAATATTCTGGTATATTTGTGAATATGTGGCCACTAAAGCTGGGGTTTGGTCTTCTAGTGGAGAGTATTTTTTAAAAAATAAAGTCTAATTCACCGTGCCTGTAAAAATCTATGATAAAGCGTGATGAATGAATAGGAGAACTCTAACACTGGTATTAACCCCAGAACAGCTGAAAAGTGTTGAATAATCACTGCTTATTTTTCAGTTGAGTAATTGGAAATTAATATTAAATGAGTTCCATAGAGCAAATTGCTTAAAAGTTACCATTTATACTCACCCCCCAAGACTAAAACAGACTGAAAAAAAAAAAAAAACAAAAACAGAGAACCTTAAAAATAACTGTTTGATTACCTTGATTCATTTGCATTTATCATTGGCAAGATGCATTTATATTGATTTATTCCTTCTCTTAGTTAAGTCCATCAAAGTTAGAAAAAAATGAAGATGTGAACACTAATTTAGCACACCTATTGAACATACTTTCAGAGCTTGTGGAGAAAATATTCATGGCTTCAGAAATACTTCCACCGTAAGTGGTGAAATTTTAATTTGACAAGAAACTGTGTATCTGCATTTTGAAAAATTTGTATTTCTAAAACATGTACGCTTTTCCACTGTCCTGTTTTTACTCTGAAAAAGTTAGGCTTTTTCATCTTTATAAGGTGAATTGTGTTTAAGGCAAAAGAGTGACTTGAAGAAACCACAGTGGTGAAATATTTACATTAAAATAAAAACAAAATCATGTTTTTGGTTTCTACAGTAATTTGGGTAATGAATAGAGACTTAATCTCAGATTTGAGGGGAATCATATATATCTTGGTTAGATGTGCACCAGATAATTAATATCTGCTTAACAGCTCTTAGTGTAAGTGAACTCACTTATTCAGGTAGGATTTAAGTCAAAATCTGTCTTCCCGGAATCTAAATTTAGTATTTCCTATGTATCCTGTACTTTTTTTCATCTTTTTCATTAATACATAAGTATTCTAAAAATGGCAAGATTTCTACCAAAATAAAAGTAAAGAACTAGCTAAATGAATTGATGATGAAAACTTGTTTTCCTTATCCCTTGCTAAATGCATCGTTCATTACTTGGAGCAGAGTGCTTTTTGGGGTGGAGGTGGGGGGAGACAAGTTGCATTAAAACATGTATTTGGTAAATTAAGCTTTTGGCTGCAATGAGATCAGCATTTTCCCTTGCTTTATGTATTGAGATGATTGTGTTGTTTTGGCAGGACACTGAGATATATTTATGGGTGTTTACAGAAATCTGTCCAGCACAAGTGGCCTACAAATACCACCATGAGAACAAGAGTTGTTAGGTAAGGCTCATCAGTTCGTTCATTCTATCATTGTGTATAGTGTGCACGGACAGTCAAGTGGGTAATCGTGAAAACTTGAAGACTAACAGTCTTCAGGACTTTTTACTTTTATATCAGAGTCTTGTTGAATATTTTCTGAGTTCAGATGGCTACGAAACTAAACTTTACTGTGGGTTTTTTTGGAAGTTACTAAGAGATATTTAGCTACCTTATACATTTTCTAAAAACCTGAACACTCACTTACAGTTAGCTATTTGGGATTTTTTATTTTATAGAGACAATGAGTTTAAAAGTTATGTAACCAACAAAACCTGTACCTAACTTTATATAGGACTCTTCATATGCACAACACACTTCTATATATGCATATATGCATATGCACATAGAGAGAAAAACAAAGGAGAGGAGGGAAGCAGTGAAACAGATTGATGTGCTAAGAAGGAAGAGCAATATTTGAACCATTGAGATACTGAATGGTTTGTAACAGTCTGTGACTCTGAGCTAATCTCCATTCTAGCTCTGAAGCTGTGTTTCTGTGTCCCTGCTGTGCAGTAATTAGGAATTGCTTTGGCAAGTCACAGAATGCTGTACCTTATACAAAGGGACTTCATGATCATTATTTTAACTTTTCCAATGAGGAAGCAGCTTTATAAGAGGTTAAAATGGTTTGCTTAAGGTCATCAGCAGAACTAAAGGCCAAGCTTCTAAGATGCAGTCAAATCTCTAACACTATTATAGGCTTTTGTTAAGTACCCCCAGCCTGCTGAAGACAACTGGAAATTCAGTGCAAAAGCATCAGAGAATATAGCAGTCTAATAGATATTATGGAGAATATATACTGTCAGTCATGTTATATCTCATTAAAAACAGACAACCACTAAAGACACTGATAATATGCAGGTAGTTTTGAAAAATGTGTGTTAATCCTGCCCCACCCTAAGTTTTGTAAAGACGTTTCTACTCTTTGTACAGTTAAAATTTCTCTTGGTTAGTAATGGTAGGACATCCGTATTAAAGAACTGTAGATTCTGTGTCTTGGCTTTAGTAGTGAATGAGACAGTTAGAAAAGAATTACAAGCATGTTTCAGCACACTTATGTGTGTGATTTAAAGCTTTTGTAAACTCAGTTTCAAATGAGTATAATTGTTAAGCAAACACAGCAGGAAATTCTGCTATGTGAATTGTTTGACACTACTGGGTTTTTAAGGGGCATGTATGCCCAAGGTGATGATTTCTTACCCTACTAGAAAAGCTTTCAAATGTATGTGTAGGTACCTGGTATCCCTTTTAAATTTAAATCACCTCTAAAAATTCACAGCAAGTGGATTTGCATACTGAAATTCTTTTATGATTAAATATTGGTAGGTTATATTTCAGATTCAAAGTCTTAAGTATTACAATGTTTTCAAGCAAAATTTATGCAAGATTCTTCCTAAATTAGTTTAAAAGAGGTATTTAAAGAGCTGATAATTGTATATTACAATTGCAGTAAATGCTATCTGAGAAGTAACAACCATTTTCTAAAAGTCCAGAAAGAGGTAAACTTGTCATGGTGTTGGAAAGTAAATGCTGAGTCGTTGGTTTCCCCTCTGTGTAATGGAGAAAGTGAGGTCTTTTTCTTTATTACCATAAAAGCTTTTCAACATTCAATGCTAAACATTGTCATTTATCAGGAAGTCACTCTTCCCTACTACAGTGGGCTCTTATTTTTATGATTCAATAACAAAATCAGAATAATCAACTTGATTTATAACACATTATTGGGCTATTCTATTGAAAGAAAGAAGTGAGAGAATGGAAGTTTTAGAACCATACAGGACTATCTGTAAAAAGGTTTATTTGTACTCCTATAGTAGTTGAGAAATTCTTAGTGTTCCTAATACTACTGTTTCCTCAAAGGAAGTATAAAATGCACTACTAGCTTGGAATAAAGAGAGAGTAGCTGAGACTGTAAATGTTACAGATATAATCTCACTCTTCCCCAAATAAACTGAGAATTCCAAGTTTGGGAAAAGCAAATAGTATAAGAAGCAAAGATACATGTTCTTAAAGTAAGATACTATAGCTTAAGATACCTCATTAAACCTGTGTTTGGGCTTCTTTACATTAATTCAAAGTTCATGGTTCTACAGTATTAAAACTTTTATTATTTTTATGTAAAATGTATAGTTTTCTAAAAAAGAAAATTTCCCTCCCATTCAGTGGTTTTGTTTTTCTCCGACTTATCTGTCCTGCCATCCTGAATCCACGGATGTTTAACATCATCTCAGGTAATCAGCTTTTGATAAAATCAGATGTCAAAGATAAAATTTTATCTTTTTACTTTCTATCTCATTTTATTTTTGACCTCTAATTTTTTATTACCCAGTTCTAAAACTTTACATGAAACATTCCAAAGCGCCCTTTTCTTCTTCCTTCCTTTTGCTACTTTACCTTCTCTACTTTTACTTTTCTTTCCATCTAATATCTGAAGGCTGAGGGGGCATGATTAGACACATGTCACTCTTTCCCCATCCCTAGTGTGTCTAGTGTGTCTCAAACTCACATTATGGTGACTTTTTCCAGTCTGCACTTGGCTTTTTCAGAGTGGGAAGAGCTTTCCTTGTGCTTTTCGTCCACACTAGACTCTATCATTACTACTGCATTAAAATGATAGCTGCAGGTGCAGTAGTGCCCTGTGAATACTTGAAAGTGGCCCTGTAGAGAGGAGAGGTTTCTCAACAGTTAGATCATGTTAATTGGCCAGTTTAAACTCCCAACAAACCAGATTTGGTTTTGGTTGTTTCCCATATATCTATTATGGAAGGACTTCAAGATGCTATAGTCTTCTTTGGAAGAAAGGGGAACAGTGATACTTGTGACTACAAATATTATTTGCATTATTAACGGAAGGAACTGGAACCATTTTTATTTTAATAATTTGAAGCTTAAAGTTGTTTTTAAACATATTTTAGAGTAAATCTTAATTTTTACCTTATTACAGTCATCAGATCTATCAGTACCTTCTTTTGCTACTAAAATGGTTATATCTAGGGGCGCCTGGGTGGCTCAGTCGGTTAAGCGTCCGACTTCAGCTCAGGTCATGATCTTGCAGTTCCGGGGTTCGAGCCCCACGTCAGGCTCTGTGCTGACAGCTAGCTCAGAGCCTGGAGCGTGTCTAAGGATTCTGTGTGTCCCTCTCTCTCAAAAATAAGTACAGCATTAAAAAAATTTTTTTAAATGGTTAAATCTCTGGTTCTGTTGTTTATCTGAGTGTTGGCCTCCCAGCCACTACTTACTTAGAGTTCAGCAGCTTAAGATAAAAAAGAGTATAATCTAAAATTAGGCAGATAGACTTACCTATGTATTTTTACTGTTAAATAATCACGTTTTAGGGCTTATATGTAATAGCTACAGTTTTCATTTGCACCTATTATGTACATTCTGTAGGGAAAGGTCTTCTGAGTAATCTTTGTTATATAATACTCTATTTTTTCCCCTCCTCAAAATAAAGTAGAAGTCCCAGACTATATCTTTGTTATTGAGATTTAAAGTGATTTTGTACTCATTGGAAGATTGGGAGTAGGGAATTGCACAGACTGCAGATTGCTAACCTGAGTGGGTTGAAATTAGTTTTGTGAACTGTCATGAAGGGTTTGTGGAGTGACCCTTTTTTAGCAATAAATATAAAGCAGGTTTTGAGGTGTTCTCAAATACTAACCAGTTGGGAATGCTGAGTCTTGCAGCAATAACTTTTTCACAAACTATACATATTGATCAGTTTGTTTAAACTTTCCCCCTTTTGACTAGTTTTTTGAATTATACAGGTCATGTAATTTCCAAAAAAGATTACTCTAAATAGAAGAATGTTAGTATTTTTAACAGTAAAGAAATATTAAAGTGCTAAATGTATAATGCTTTACCTGAAAATGCCTTTGGAGTTGGTGTCATTACCTGTGCCCAATTCTCTCTCCTAGATTCCCCATCTCCTATTGCTGCAAGAACACTGATATTAGTGGCTAAATCTGTGCAGAACTTAGCAAATCTTGTGGAATTTGGAGCTAAGGTAAAAACCCTTTGATGCTTTAAAATGGCACTTACGAGTGAAACTTTGACAGGATCAAATGATAAAATATGGATAGTTTAAGTAGATTTTCAATAGTGGCTATTTTATAAAGAAAAACACTAAGTATATTTTTAAATGTACCCTAATCCATTTTATTACTTTACAATAAACATTTACTCTAAATAACTTGGACAAATTTTTAAAACACCAAATATGATCCCACTTCCTAAGGATTGTTAATATTTGGTGGTGATCATACTGTGGTTCCTGATTTTTTCAGTATTCAACAAACTTCTTGCTGTACAACTATTTTATTATTTTTAATGATTATTATGTTATGTAGCTGTTAAATACTATACTGATTATTTATATGGCTTCCAACTTGTCACTGTTATAAATACTGCTATAACACATACCCATACATAACTCCCTTTCAAAATTGTCCAGTTATTTCCTTTAACTTGGGAGTAAAATTCCTAGGTAAGACTTGCTGTTCTTCAGATCCTTGCCAAAACTCAGTCACTATTTAAACAGGCTTAAGATTTTAGTATGAAGAGCAGTTTGTAGTATGGCTTAGCATCTGAATTTATCTGAATCCTGAAGCAGGCTGTGAGTAGTATGTATTCTTGTTGCAATCTTTAGCACATTGTATTTTAATTATCTATATTCTCTGCTAGATTCTAACCTCTGCGTTGGACCCATGTTTATCTTGGCAGTTGGCAAATAACAGTTTCTCAGTAATTCTGTTTGAATTAGTTGACCCTTGACAACAGGTTAACACTGCACAGGTCCACTTATTCATGGCTTTTACAATACTCTATATTTTCTTTTCTCTAGCTTACTTTATTATAATAATACAGAATAGAATATATATAAATATGTGTTAACTGACTGTGCTATTGGTAAGGCTTCTGGTTAGAACTAGGCTATCAGTCAAGTTTTCAGGGAGTCAAAAGTTATTCAGGGGGGTCGTTGCTCCGTGTTTTTTCTTCAGAATTTCTTACTCTTTCATTAAAAATATTCCAGTTCCACAGTATAGTTACTTGCTCTTTTTAGAAGGAAAAAAAATATTATATGGTTAAATTCTTGTGAACATGTATTGTGACTGATGGGCATAATGAGATTTATAAGAATTCTTGCTACATGTATGGTGGTTATTAATCAGTGTTTGTTTTTGATGTACATAGTAAGCTTTTTGTTTTTATATTTTTAGGAGCCTTATATGGAAGGTGTCAATCCATTTATCAAAAGTAACAAACATCGTATGATCATGTTTTTAGATGAACTTGGGGTATGTGTATAATTTTTTAAGTACTTTAATATAGCTGAGAGTTAATGCATTTAAGCAATAGCTTAGATAAATGAAAGCTGCCTATTTTTGTCTACTTTCTTAAACAAATTATTTGATTATAACCATTTGTTCTTACACTGAATGGTTTATACCAAGGATTCACTATTGTGGCTTTTGTACTTCTTATGTTCTCTCTTGATATTCAGTCTCCTTAGTGTGATAGTCTGTTGTTGCATTTACTTAGCTAGAGTATGGAATTTGAAATACAACAGATGACCCAGATCTGACCAGTGAGTTTTCTTGTGGCTTTTCTAGGAATAAAATACATGGATTTAGTGTTACACTTTATTCAGTGGCACTACCTATGTCTTCTTTGGACCTTTAAACTGTGATGAAAAAACCAATAGGAAATTTCTAAGTATATATGTGTGTGTATACACACACAGTTTGTAAGATCCTGTATTTCTTAGTAAAGTTGAATATTCTTTTTTTTTTTAATTTTTTTTAACATTTATTTTAACATTTATTTATTTTTGAGAGAGAGAGAGACAGAATCAGAAGCAGGCTCTGAGCTGTCAGCACAGAGCCCGTCGCAGGGCTCGAACCCACAAACTGTGAGATCATGACCTG
Organism: Cryptoprocta ferox; assembly: GCA_028646485.1. Classification (NCBI taxonomy): domain Eukaryota; kingdom Metazoa; phylum Chordata; class Mammalia; order Carnivora; family Eupleridae; genus Cryptoprocta; species Cryptoprocta ferox. The sequence continues at coordinate 60,423,552 of CM053572.1, forward strand.
AGCTGAAGTCGGCTGCTTAACTGACTGAGCCACCCAGGTGCCCCAAATATTCTTGATCGTAGATTTTCAGACATTGAATGAATCAATTAAAAACTAAAATACATTAGTAATTCAGTTCATATATAAAAAACAGGTGTATCAAAAAGGTGATCAGTTTAGCCAGGTGTTACGACATTAGAGAATGCTAGGGTAGGAGACTGAGGTGCCCATGTCCTGCCTTAAGGTTATTCAAATGCAGTTAAAAACACAGCCACACCAGCATGCAATGAAAGCAACTGCAACTGCCCGAGGGCCCTGAGTTTGCAACCTCAGGGATAAAAACAAGTATAAAAGAAGTTATTTACAGCAAAGGTCCATACTTAGGATAAAACTGAGAAATACAGGGGCAAATGTCCATATTTCTTATATATGAATTCAGGCAAGTTTCATAGATACAGATATTTCTGATTACCAAAAAAACACAGTTGGGTCAAAGATTGAAAAAATTGTCATTATAATGTTTAAGGAAGTATGAAAACAGTTCAGGGGCGCCTGGGTGGTTCAGTTAAGTGGATGCTTAACCTCGGCTCAGGTCATGATCCCACGGTTCGTGGGTTCAAGCCCCATATCAGGCTCTGCTGACAGCTTGGAGCCGGCTTCAGACTGTGTGTCCTGTCTCACTCTCTCTCAAAAATAAACATTAAAAAAATTAAAACTGTCCAGTACTTAAAGTTAGCTTTATCTTAAGCTGTATTCTTCAGATTAATGGTTAGGACTCCATTAATATTCCATAATCATTCCAGCTTCCTCCTCACTTTCCTAGTTAGGCCTCACAATGTAGCCTGATTGCATCGAATTCTCAGTATTCTAATACTCTTCCTGTCTCCTCATGCTCTTGTATTCCTTTACCACCTGCACAAATCAAATTCATCTTTCCAAGACAAGACTCACCTCAAATATCTCCTTCAGAAGGGTTTTGATAAGCACCAAACCTGAATTAAATACCTTTTGTTGTGCTTCCTAAGAATCCTCTGCACATCTTTGATATCTCTGTGTTGCTATGATTAGTTTACTCATCTTCCAGAGACTGCAAGCTCTCTGAAACGCAAATACTGTAGTCTTTTTTTAAGTTCATTTTGAGAGTGAGCGAGTGGGCAAGCAAGGGAAGAAGAGAGAGAATCCCAAGCAGTCTCTGTACTGCCAACGCAGAGCCCAGTGTGGGGCTTGAACCCACAAACCTTGAGGTCATGACCTGAGCTGAAATGAGGAGTCAGACACTTAACCGACTGAGTGACCTAGGGGCCCCTGTAGTCTTTCATTTCTGTAATCCTCCATTTACTGCATGAATGAATGAATGAACAAAAATGAAATATATTCCAATGGTTCATACCACAGCAAACTTGTAGTTTTTAGAAATGTACAGCAAGTATTAGCACCATTAGGGAGCTACCAGCAGTCTGAGCCCATGTTATTTAGTGCTAATAAAATGCTAAGTTATTTAATGAACCTTACCTGAAGATGCTGTAATTAACAGTGGTGATTTCCACACATAATCAAGTGTTTGGGGCATAGTCCACAGATAATTACAAGCCTGATAGGTTCTCATCACGCTTTAATAGTGTAACTCTTAAATATACTGATAAAGTCAAACCATAGCTGAATAATGAAGTTTAGTCTGAAAGAGTAGAGGCATTTTAAGTTTAGGCTTCATTTAATCCAGATTAGCTGTTACACTGTTTTGTTTTTTTTTGCCTATGTACCAGATCCGAAAAACCCAGAACTCTTTAATAAAAAGAATTTAGGAAACCTGTTTATTTAGAATAACAATACTGTACAATATTCTGCCATTATGTGGAAGAAAACCGGAGCCTAGGTCACAGATTCTATGTTTTATCAGAATTAGCATTCAATGTTACATTTCAGTAAGTCCTTAGAATATTAAGAGAAATTTAAGAGAATATTATGTAAAAAATTCTGTCTAAGCAAATTAGGATCTTTTCAGAAGTGACTACAAAGATTTGTATTTGTAAATACAGTTTTATGATTCTTTTAAAGAATGTACCTGAACTTCCGGACACTACAGAGCATTCTAGAACTGACCTGTCTCGTGATTTAGCAGCACTGCATGAGATTTGTGTGGCCCATTCAGATGAACTGCGAACGCTCAGCAATGAACGGGGTGCACAGCAGGTACGTTTTTGCCAGCCTTCATTAACAAACAGTGATGTTTGATTGATTAGCACTTAAGCACAGTGTCAGCAGAAGACTTAGAGGTAATTCACTGAATTCTGGTCAAAACTGTTATCAGTTATATTTTCAAGAATCTGAATCATAACTCCACAAAGATCTTGGCAAAGGAATAGTGGACCCAGAGTAAAATTACCTATGTGTGATACTGCAGTGTGAACTCTACTGAAAAATGATGATGTTATCACTTTGGTGATGTGTGAAGATGGCAAGTAAGCAATGAAGTCATTAGTGAGGTGGCATTTTCTTTCTGTTTCTCTCACATTCACAGTGCATGGCCCCATGACTTGCAAGCTCCAGATTCAGGGATTCTGGAGCGTGGCCTTGGAAGATGCCATTTCTAATAAGCTCTTCCTGAGTACTGTCACTAACCTGGTCATCCATTTGGCAGGGACCTTCTAGAAGAGAGTGAAGCATTGTGTTTGGGCACTCCGGGTTTTCTTCGACCCCAAATCCTCAAGTTTCGATAACACTCTGGCTCATTAAAAGCTTAGGTAGGATGTGTACCACTGGCGTCCTTACATGTTTACATGTCCATGGTACATACGTCTTCTAGCTACACCGGTGCAGTTTATTATGGACAGTTTATTATCTGCCTTAAAATTCTTATTGGACAATTTGACTAATTAATTTTAGGCATAGTCTTTTTTCTTCCATGATCTTTAAGTATTCACTAGGCTGCAAGTTGAAGGTCCTTACATCGGCTTACAGGACTTAAGATGTACCTGTCATTTATAATGAGAAATCTCTTTCTGGCAAGATGTTCCTTCGTAAGTAGGTATGAGAATGCCACACAAATGAATTTGTTTGATTTAAAAGTGTACAGAAATTCTATCTGGACCAAAAAAAATCTTCACAGTTTCATGCTTTGAGTAGAATGGTTAATATTTTTTTAATTCCTTTGAATTGATAATGGCTTTTTACAAATCCAGATTCCGTGAACGAACTGTCATCTATTTACTAATCATTTTCATACTGTTCTTTGTTCATTTAGCATGTACTGAAAAAGCTCCTGGCCATAACAGAACTGCTTCAACAAAAACAAAACCAGTATACAAAAACTAATGATGTCAGGTAGCAGCCTTCGCCCAAGTGCTCTGCTTGGATTCAGCATGCCCAACACGGTAATTCACATCAGTATAATGTCTCCTCTGCTCTTGCCAAAAAATAGCACACTTTTCCACATTCCAGTGATGTGTGAGCTATGCAAAGTCCAAGAATCTGCTGGTGAGTAACTGTGCCAGCAGTTTTTTGTAAGCTATCTGTGCAGGATATTTGCACTTTTTCCACATATGGAATCAATCTTTACCAACTTCTGAGCCTTGGTGTACAGATCACCTTTCACACAACAAAATGCTATGACTGACTCTATCTTGAACTTGGAAAATGTATTTTCAATACATCCAATTGCCAAAGTTACTTGCTGTGTTTTGGAAAAAGAACTATGAAATCAACTGACAAGAAAAAGAAGTGAGGATAACTGGATCGCTGACTGTTTTTACTGTAACTTCTTCCTGATTAGGAATACGACCGTTGGACTGTTCATTGACTATTTGTATTTACGGTTTCCAGAGTTTGCCATTATAATAGGAACAATCTTTCTTTGCTGTACACTTTTTTAAAATACTGTGCTATTTCTCTTGCTGGAACTGTTGAAAGAAAATATATAGAATGGATCTATTGCTCATCAGCTTTATTTTTTAAAACATACCACTTATTTTGTTGGAATTGTCAGACTGTATTTAGATCTCATGATGCTTTCGTTAAATGTTTACAACAGTAAATAGTTTGAATTCAATAAATATTACTGGTCGTTGTACTGATCAATGCATGTTCCCCATTCATCCATTCTATAGATTATCAAGTTCTTTTGTGTTTGTTTAAAAGCACCTGGAATGCTTTTGTAGAAAGTATTCATTTCCAAACTGATTTTTTTAAATAGCTCTCCATCTTTGAACTTCTGACTACTTGTTCTATCTGCTGCATATTTAGTTTGTATAGTTTTATTTGCTTCTGTGTATGTATTTTTGTGAAGTATTCACAAGGGTTAAGTTAAGTTAAAATAAAGCCAAGGGATATCTTGAATAATTGATTACTTATGTCTATCCAGCTAAGCATTTTTTTCTTCCTCCTTTAAGGGCAGTTCAAATTTAGTGCCAGAGCAAGGCCTAGTGAGGAAAAAAAGACATAATTGTGTAGGAGAGAGAAGTAGTACATACCACCAAAAAAAAAAACCTTCTGTAGAACAGCCCAGTGCACCTTTTTTTTGGTGTCAACTCAATGCCCATTACTTTTCCATCACTCCTGCTTTACAGCTGGACTACCATGGTAGTACCCCACCTGGGTTACAGGATAAGGGATAGGGATGAGTGACACCTCCAAAAATGTTTGTTTCGACAATATGCAAAGAGGTCCAAATTCTAGTACTAGGCAATTTTAGTTTTCTGCCATTAATCACACCGCCATCTTCAACCATACTGACCTATCTGCTGAAATGCTTCTCCCTCTTCTGCCTTTTATATTTTAATGCCATGTTTATCTTTTAAGTTGGAAAAGGAAATGTCATTTACCTTTGTAGGCCTTGCAGTAACTAGTTGGGTCAATGATGAAATAAAGCGTCTAAAACTTTCAAAATGGGGCGAGTAGGAGACTCTGCAGAGATAAATGTGGACCTTGCTCAGATGCCAAAGGTTACTGACCTAAAAGACAAACAAGGTAAATTACCAATACTCTGCAATGCTGTCTACAGGCTAGCAGCACTGCTACGTAACTTGGAATACACTGGAAAATGGTCAACTTAAGCTTCTTCCATTTGGCTTTCATAAAATCACACTGCATGAATTAGAAGAATATATATATAGGAAATACTGCCTTCAAATACTAAGATGTAATTAATTAAAATATACTCTAATGGGGGTGCCTGGGTGGCTCAGTAGGTTAAGTGTACGACTTCAGCTCAGGTCATGATCTCACGGTTCATGGTTTCTAGTCCTGTGTCAGGTCTGTGCTGACAGCTCAGAGCCTGGAGTCTGCTTCAGATTCTGTGTCTCCCTCTGTCTCTGCCCCTCCCCTGCTCACGCTCTCTCTCTCAAAAATAAATAAAACATTAAAAAAAATGGAAAATACACTCTAATGGAAGGTGCAGCCTGGGATGCATGGACCCTCAAGACAGCTATGTATCCACAAAATAAAATTTAGATCGACAGGGCTACTGAGTTTCACAGAATTCCTTCAACCAGTTTTCCAGAAAAAAAATTGAATAGACATCCATAATTTGGTTCCAACTTAGAAACACAATAGTAAGATCACAGTTAAATACCTGAACAAATACTATAACCTGCAACATTTATTAACACTTCTTAATATAGACAACCACTATTCCAATTAGGCAATTATTTTCCCCATTTGCACCTTGGGAAATTGGCACAGAGGTCTGTACAGTTAGATTTAATATCAACTCCAATTTGAATTAAATTTCTTAAACATATTTAATTTGAAAAATTCTTAGTAACTATATTTACCGAGATGCCTTAGTGGCTCGGTCGGTTAAGCGTCCGACTTCAGCTCAGGTCATGATCTTGCGGTTCATGAGTCCGAGCCTTTCATCGGGCTCTATGCTGACAGTTCAAAGCTTGGATTCTGTGTCACCCTCTCCTGTTCATGCTGTCTCTCTTTTGTTCAAAAAAACTTAAAAGACTGCATATTTACTTGATTTGTCTTTTAGAAACATGTTTTCAGGTAACTAATTGAGGAAAACAAATCCTGATTACCACTCGACAGTTGCTATTCTGTCTCCTTTGAAAAGGTTTTATTTCACATAAAGCTATCCTGCAAGGGAAAAATTTTAAGTAACAAAGTTTAATATCTTTAATACTTTCATATTATTTCATTTTAAAGAAAGTTAAATGCCAGATATGTTTCATCCTTCTGTTGATTAGTTAACATTAAAAGTCAATTTCAAAAGGTTAGAGAGAATCAACCAGGTCATCGTCAGTCCATTCTTCCTAAGAAGGAAAGAAAATGTAGTAAGAATAACATTACACTAAAGCATAACATCATTGTTTACTTTCTTACCTCCTTTTACTCTGGTGACTACAGGAAGGTAAATCAACCAGGAAAATTTGTAGTAGTTCAATCTTAGAGTAATATGGCTTGGTCCTACCAGACTACACCAAGGATTGGAGTAAGGTTACAACTATGACCTTTTGCCTATTATTAATTTATATCTAATTTATAAGGTACAATTTTTTTTTAAAAAGGATAAGAGAAGAATCCATGGAGAGTCAAATAGCAAAAATTTAGCATGTTCTATTCCTGCTGCCTTCCATATCATCGGAAGAATTCATCAAGTAACAATCATACTGCTTCAGAATAGGTTAACATAATAAGACAATGTACATAAAGAAGGGTGTAAAAAAATGAAAATGAAGGCTTTCAAAGCCCACACCTCTATTAATGCTCGCATTCTGGAATGATAAAATCTTAACAGTATGGTCAGACCAAATTGTACAAGAAGAATAACTTAAAATTGACCTTTGGAGAACATACCTCCTCATGTTTGGGTTTCTTGGAGACATAATCATCATCTTCATAGCCTTTCCTCTTCTTCCTATAATTGAGCAACCATCAATAAGCAATCGAATACTGGTAACAGAAACTGCAAAATAAATTAGCAAGGCTGGTAACTGGTATGCATACAGCTGCTGAAGAACAAAGCCTGGATAAATGGAAAAAGAGGAATTATGGAGAAGAAGAGAGTATCTTTCAAATTAATCTTTACGTTCAATGAAATTCTAACTAAAACCCTAATAAAATTTTTCATGGAACCTGTCAAGTGTAACTCTTAGGTGTGAAAGACTGCAAAAATAGCAAAAGAATCTGAAAGAACAGTGCGGGACCCTTGTCCCAGTTATCATCATTATATATGAGATATGGTAACTTAAAGTATGGGGCTGGCACGAATTAAACAGATCAATGATCAGAGCAGACAGGCAAAAAACAACTAGGTATATATAGGAATTTAATCTACGATGAATATTTAACTGAGAAAAATTATGAATCTTTTAAAAATGACTAGTGGAACATTATTGACTAAAAAAATGAATATTAATGAGATTTCTACCTTACAACATTCACAAATCTAAATTGTTTTACCAGCTGAACAAAGAGCAAAATGTAGGTTAACTTAGGGTAAGAAAAGATACTCAGATGTAAAGGCCTAAAACAACACAAAGTAAAACACAGAAGAAATCTATCACAAGGTGAAACAGAAGAAAACAGCTTTAAGATACATTGGAGAAGTATTTAAAATATATAAAGAGCTACAAATTAAAATAATACCAGAAAACTACTCAAGTGTTATAAGTAAGCAATACAGAAGTAGAAATACAAATGACTGTTGAATACAGAAACATCAATGCCTCATAGTAATATGGGAAATGCAAATTAAAATATCAATGTGATAGCTCTTTTTTCACCCAGATGGGTAAAAGTTAAAGATTGGTACTATTAAATGTTGTACAGTATCATTAATGAAGAGAAGAAACAAACTTACTTCACACACACATGCAGAGAAAAGGATGGCAAAGGTAAACCAACTAGAAATTACCTCTGAAGTCACAAGTGGATTTGGGTTTTGGTCTAAGAGAACTTTGGTTTACCTGAATCGACTGACTTTAATCATGACAATATAGTTACTACTTGTGTAATGGAAAAAGATAAAGGAATTTATTTATAAAGAAAACAAATATATTAACTAAAGTAGTGCCTGTTAAGTGTGGTCCACAGTCCAGTGCTAGTCCATGAACCATTTCCAGTATGCATTAAGTACAAAAATGGAGTGTGTGTTTAGAAACTTTTACAGCAATTTCACTGATTTTATGACTGTTGAATCTAATAAAATTTAAGCTTCTATTTGTGTATTTCATTTTTCTAGTAATTTGTTATTGCATTTTATAATGGATTAAAAAAAGTCCCTTTATATATAATTTGAAAAGCACCTCTCAAGTACTCGTGGATATGCAGAATTTGCTTGACATAGTAACTTGGAGTAAGAGGTACTCTGGCAATTAGGAATTTTGGCTTATGGACCATTCACTTACCTAGCTAGAAGAGTAGATTAATAATTCAGTGGTCTAATCCAGAGGGTGATAACATTTTCTTTAAATGGCCAAAAAGTAAACATTTTATACCTGTAGGCCATACAGTCACAACTACCCAACTCTTGCTGTAGTGTGAAAATGGCAACAGACAACATGCAAACTGATGGGTATGTCTCTGGGTCAAGACAAGTCTTTCTAAAAACAGGTAATAGTTCACATTTGGCCTGTGGGCCAGAGTTTGCCAACCCCTTCAAAATCTATGTGAAAAGAGTATCATCAGTGCTATAATAATTTCACTTATCAAAGTCAACATTTTTTTACTTCTCTGTAACCTCTCTTTCATTCCTAAGAGTTACCACTGAAACCCAGGAGTGAAATCTACCCATTTTAAGTCCTATGCTAACCCATGCTTTGCAATTATAGTTATGAATATAATAAAAGTAGTCCCATATTTGGCATGCTTCATAAATCCTTGGATATTCTACTACTACCACTGCGGAGTTACACAATTTACTCGTGTACCTGGATCTGAAGGCCATGGAACACTTCTGGTTTCTCATACATTATCAGTTGAGTATATTCACCAGTTAGAGATACAACATCTTAGATGCCTCCTTCACTTTAAGTTGCCAGGGCTAAGTCCCACTAAATACTGACAAATAAGGCAGAACCTTTGAATCAGAATCCATTCGACAGAAAATAGTTTTCCCATTCTTCTTACTGCCTGGATGCCCAACTGTTCAAACTCCTGAAAGATTAGGTTTGAGTAGATCCCCCCTTCAATTTGCAAAGCATAAAGAACGTGAATTCTCTGACTGCCACACTTAGCCTACAAATCGGTAAGATACCTGATAGGTGTAACTTACGGCTACCAAGACGGTATCTAACAGCACATTTTCCTCCTGGTTCTGTCTTCAGTATAAAGTTTACCACTGAAAGAAAATGAGCCAACTTTCCCTACTCTACCAAAGAGCAACTTGTTCCTTCACACAAAATACCAGACCTGCAAAGAACCCAAAGATTAGAAGGGCAAGAAGAGGTTCAAAGATTCCCGAGGAAGACTCGAGAGACTCCACAAGGAGTAAGAGAATGGGACAGGGCCTGCAAGCTAAAGAACACATTAGTCACAGCAGGAGAACTGTATTAACGAAACTCAAACCATTACCTCGTGTTATGCTGTTAGAAATGTCCACTCAATTTTAAAAAATCCAACTTAACGGGTAAGTCATTTTTTTCACACAAAAGCAAACATTTACCAATTAAATGATTTATTTTAAGGACGGGCTAGACTTGACAACAATTGTCGAATAACACATCCACTTACGTAATTACGTTAAGGGCAAGCTCAGCAGAGTGACATCTCTCTAACTTCTGTTTCAGAACAGCAACTTCTTCAGGTCTGGGTGGTTCATATTTTTTTACCAAGTTTCTCATACCTATGTGGATAAAAAAGATTTATAACAGATAATAATAAGTATTTTCCCATAAAGGAGCCGAATATTTTCCCACCTTACAATGGGAACAATAACAAAACTCTTGAAATATGTTTATTATCAGGATTTGCATTGTTCTGCATTAGAATCCAACGAACAGCATACGTCAAGTAATGAGAGCTGTCTGCTGGTTAGCCTGTATCACATACAACATAAAAATAAGCATGTTCTACATTCTGGTCAGTTTTTTTTTCCAAATCCCACCATGGTCACTTTCTGCTCAGGTCTAAGGCTTTAAAAAATTCCAAGATTTAGTGAACATGCTTTGTTCCCTGCCACCAACTGTATTTATAATATTCTATCCTACAGATGGTGGTCCAAAGGTTATACTTCTTTACAAAGGAAACCATTATTAGATAACATGTAGTAAAGGGAGGATGCTTAGTAAAATGTATCCATGGTCCTTTGCTTCAGCAACATGCAGAACCTATATAATAAAGCATCGCCAAGAAAACAAAAATGTCCTCTTTAGGCTAAAAGCAAACTACTTTGTCAGTGACTTCTTAATTGCAGAACCATCCACTACCAACCAAAGAATATATACCTCAAGATTTTTCAGGGGAATGATGAGAGATCCTGGGCTTATTATTAGCCAGCCACATGCTCAAATAGGGAGAGCTACTGGCTTCTTTACACTGAAAACAACACAGTGTTTTCAACTGAATTAATACTTGTGACTCAGTGCCCTTAGGACAGTATCTTTGTTCAAAAAACATATGAGTAAGATACCTTAATATTGTTAAAGCTCTAAATATTTTGTCGAGCTGTTCTTACTTCATGTTAAAACAAGTGGAGTAAAATAAAGATACTTGAGAAGAAATCAGTAATAAACAAGGAGCCTGTGGGTTATCTTTAACGCCCCTTTAAACTACAAAATTCCATAATCCTAATGAAGATCTCTAGCCAAACCACAATTAGCTTTGGAAGTGAACCCTCTAGTGGTGTAACTGAAGACATACAGTTTTGTGATTCATAAATCATCAACTCATCACTCTCAATGAATGAGGAAAGGAAGCCCTCAATTTCAAGCAGAAAATCAAGAAATAATATTTACATGCCCTGAAGCATCTCAACTTTTAAAACCTAAAACAATATAAAAATACGCTATTTTATTGGTTTATTATTTCAACTGCAAATTTAATTAACAAGGACAAATACCACAAAAAATGTGGGGGACAAACAAAACAGACTGAATCCTAAAGCCTAGTAGCCACGAGCACTAGTGGGACATGGGCAAGAATGAAAGGACTGGCTAATCTCTACTCAACCATTAACACAGGGTTTCTCAATAGTGGCACTCAGTAGTGTCAGTCAGTTTGGGCTAGAAAATTCTTTGCCGTGAGGGGCAATATTTGTTTCCCAAGTCTGCTATTAAAAGACCACAAATTCAATAAGGTTTTAAGCAACAGGAAAGGATTCTGTCACAGTTCTGAAGCCCGGAGTCTGAAATCCATTTCACTGGGCCAAAATAAATGTCAGCAGAGCCACACTTCCTCTGGAGGCTCCAAGAGAAAATCCAGCTTCTGCTGCCTGCCAGCACCCCTTGGCTTGTGGCCATATCACTCCGATTTTCAAGGCTGCCATCTCTGTGCTCTGTCTTCACAATGGCTTCTCTGTCAAACGTCCCTCTGCCTTCTCTAATCAAGACTCCTGAGATGCATTTATGCCCTACCTGGATATCCAAGATAATGTCCCATCTCAAGATCCTTAACTTTAATACATCTGCAGAGACTTTATAATGTAAAATTCACACGTTCCAAGGATTCGGACATCGGTATCTTTGGGGAGCCATTTTTCAGCCTATTGAGACTACGCTGAACTATAAGATGTCTCGCAGCATTCTTACCTCTACCAAATAGATGCTGGTAGCAGCGACTACCACCCCATGAGTTCTGACACCACAAGTGTCCCAGACATTGCAAAAATCACACCCAATTGAGAACCGTGGCTTTTGTAACACCAACAACGTGACTAGCAAATGACATGTATTAATTAGTTAGAGCTGATTACATAACAGAACTCCAAATTTAAGTATTATCTTTAATTTGGTTCCCTTTATATCTTTCCCTGTGCCTACCATGTATGTATCTGTGCACACTTGAAAAGGACTTGGTTTTGAATCTTAACCCTTTCTGAATCTTATCATATTTTCACTCTCTTTTTAAGTCTATATATGTGAAAAGTACTTCCTTTCATGTACCACCTAGTTGTTCCCCACCAATGTATCCTTCACGCCTTCATGATACATTAATTCAATGAAAGTAAATGTAAACAATAACCTATACGATGTCTCAAGTTAAATATCAAGATGACATTCAGAAAGTCGCTTTGTAATAGAAGATTTTATAAAGTGTTCTGTTTTACTTACTTTTCATTATATCTAGTAACTGTGACAAGCAAGTTCTGTTCTCTTTCAGCATCAGACTTTCTGATAAATAACTGGGAAAGAATGGAAAAAAGTTTTAATCTATTAAACACAGCATCTTGAGAAATATGACGTCATAAATTGTTTCCTCCACTTTCATCATGGTCAATTTTAAAATTTACTTAAGTATTAAATAACAACACTTTGAACAAAGAACTATAATCTATAACTATTATAGTCTTAAAGATTTAATACCACTTAGTTTAAAAGATGTTTAATGTTCAAACTAATTTGTCTAAATTTTGTAATCTATATGCTTTCAGAGAAAAAATGGTATGAAAATAACATTAAAAGTATCGATTATTACTACGGTTCAGTGTTTAATATATAAACCCTATGAGTCTCACTTCGTTTGACAGATGAACAGTCTGAGTCACAGGCACAGACAGGTCACGACTTTGTAACTGGTCCAAAGTGATAAAGATAGGAAGTAGCAGAGCTGGAACCTGGCACTAGGAAGGATTCTCTTAGTATCCTTAGTCTCCTTAGTATCAAGTTAACTTTTCTTGGTACTAACATGTATTCAAACCAGTTAAGAATACCACCTTATGCTTTACAAATCTTTTACATCATATTTGCATAGAGGCCAAATCAAAAGTGTTAATACTTTTCCATAAATGGATGTAAAGCCCAATTATATGTTTTTCTCAGAACCAATGATAGCAGCATGAAAATATAGTATTCATACATTCAAATATTTAGTTACTCTGAGCTTGATCTGTAATTGATAAAAGCCCAAGTGAACAGATTCTCAAGGCATTAGTAAATTTCAAACACAAGTGCAAAAAATTATTAATTTCTCTGAAAAATAGTGAAATGAATAGTGAAATACAATTACAACAGAAAGACAATTAAGAAATTTTGTTGCTATCTTTTAAACTATCAAGACTATTTAAATGTTATTATGGAAGTGTGATACCTAAGTTTGATATTACAACATCATCTACGATGGAAATTTAATTTTAGATATAAAAATACGTTTCTGGTTATCAGTAATATTACTAGTTTTTTCCTTGCCCTTTTCTCCCTAAAACCCCTCACACTTTTGGCATCTTCTTTTGTTTCGTTTCATTCTTCCTTTCCTTTCCACTTCTTCAACATAAGGGCAATGCATTTGGTTCTAAGAGTTAGCTGACCATACCCTTTGCTTCTATGAAACTTTAAATTAGCAACTCAATCTCAATCCTGAATTAGAATTTTAATATTTTGATTAAAAAAATTCAGTAAAAAAAAAAAAAAAAAAAAAAACTCCGAACTAACAACAGAACATCCCAGGAGTAATAATCAAAAGCATCATCCAGGATAGAACAGCACAAGGGCTTTCCCTTTTTGAAACCAGCAATAAAAGTAAAGTCAATTCCAAGGTATCCCCAAAGTTTGCAAAGTAAATCAAAACTTAAAAGTGATTTGAAAATATTTCCTCAAAGGAAAAAAATGCCGTATGTTTATAGTCCCTGGGAAATCTAGAGTGTATTTAATTTGCAATGAGCCCAAGTTCCCACGATTTCAGTTTTGGCTATCTGAAATTGTAACTACACTTTCAAGAAGACATAACCTGTAATTTGGACTTTAGGATGCTTCATGCCTCTCTATCTACTTAAGAAAAATAGAAAAATCTCACCACTGGAGTATCTGCATGTACACTGCATAAGATACGACGCTTAAATGGGTCAATCAAATATTTGGTTAGCTGAACTCTGGAAAAGGGAGGATGGAAGCTCCACACCTAACCTCCAAAGATACCAATTATCTCCTGGCTATCATTCCTAACAAGGATTTAGAGCTTCGTTTGTTTTAATAGCACAGTGCATGGGATATAGATGGCACTCAATAAAGTGTTGCTTAGATAAGTGGAGGTATAGATTACTTTGGGATTAAATTCTTACATTTATCCATATTTGGTGAGCTATGTTTGTGGAAAAAAAGGCATAACATAAACCTAAGCCCACAATCCCTTATCTTGGATTTGTTTTGAAATTCATAAAGTGTTCGTGTTTTGGAAAGGTAACCTGATAAATACTCCAGTGATGTCTGTGGAAGTATATCCAGTTATCAGTTACACTCACACTTCTGTAAGGAAACATATACATACTCCCATAAAGTTGAACAAAGACGAAATCACATCTGTTCATATTTGCTGCCACCATTACCAACAGATTCTGAAATCATGGACGAGGGGATTACAAACGTGTAGAACAGTTTAAGTTCAGAAAGTTTTATCATCTTTCTTCCTCAGCTTTTTCTTAGGAATAAAATCAGGCAGAACTTCAAAAGCCATAGAGAAATTATTTTAAAAATTTACAAAGTCTAAATGTGCTATTAGCCTGTGCTTAAATTACAAATCAGTATGACACTAATGCTTAATCAATCTGTGCACAAGACTTTGTTGTAAAGAATCAAGTAAACAATTCAGGTAAAGTGTTTATCGCAAAGCCTAGCTCACAGTGTGCATTTATGTATCAGCTATCCATAGCTCAAGTGCAATTCACTGGGACATTCCCTAAAGCATTATTCATGCCACAGTTCTTTCCTGAATTTCACATGCCACACATGCTCCACAGCAGGAGATAAATGATAAACCAAGGTAGATTATTTGCTGTGCACATGCTGATTATCAGTTCACAAAACCTGCCCTATACTGAGAGCAAAGCTTTATCAGTCTTCCAAGGATCGCTGGATTTCCTTCTACTTTAGTCACAAAATGGATCCTCTCAGCTCAAAGATACTCAATTTTTAAAGATTTCCTTAAAAGGTGATTTCATTTCTTCTCTCAGTTGCCTTCATCAACCCTCCCAACCACAGTAAATATAAAAGACTGTAGTCACAAAGTGAGTTTCACATAAAAACTCAGTTTCCAAGGAAGGAATAAACTGACTCTCAGCAAAGTTAAAACACAGATCAGTACCTTTCCATAGTAATTCCTGCTCGAGATGCACTAGACAAAATGGCAGTCAGGGCAATTTGGGAAGGTGTGTATAAAAGGTAAGCATCCGTCAATGCAATTCTATTAAGAAAGTCATCAGCTGTTTTCCTTAACATCTCTGGATTCTCCATCATGGGGTAGCGAGTCTAGAAAGGAAGTTTGTAAATGTTATCATAACTGAGAGTTAATGCAGTAATAACAGTTCAAAAATATTTATATTAACAAGATAATGCTTAACAGAGAATTCTTTTATTTATGAAATTAACACCCAAGCTGAATAGTTCCATGTAAGATTGTTTCATATTCAGCATCAGAATGTACCAAAAGTGCAGTCATTAAATTCTGCATGTTTTAAGAATCTGCTTTTCCTCAGTGGCTTTTACACTTCTTTTTTTTATCACAACCCATAACAAGAAATATATGCTTTAAGATAATTTATCTAAACTTCCTAGTATAGTGCTTCGCACTATTCTGATTTATGTTAATCCTTCTCTTTGTCCTTTTCCAACTAAGGAGGAAGGGGAAGGGAGGAAGGGGAAGTGAGGTTTGAAGGTGACCTAGGAAATACATATTCGGAGATAAAGGCTCCTTGAAGCAATCCAGGTGATTCAGCTACAAGGCAATTTAGGAATCAAAGCGCTACCTCATCTTGATTTGAAATCCCTGCTACTTAAAGTTTACTTTTGGGAAGAAGTAAATGGAAATGGATTTTGGTTTGATTACAGAATGATTTTTACAATATGCCCCAAGAAATAGAGATCTCATATTTCCTAAAAGCTCTTCTTATACTTAAGATGAACTCTAAATCCTAAACCCTCGGATCTATTTCAGATACCCGCATCAAGTCCCAAAGCACTAAGAAATTTCTTCTATACCCTCAACAAAACATCCAGAGTCAACTGTACTGTCACACCCACATCTTACTATCCGGAAATGCCTGACCTCTGGTATGACAAATTCAGACATTCCACTCTGACTACAGTGCTCCTTTTCCATATATATTTGCTCAATTACTTCACAGCTATTGCCTGACTTCCTCCTCAGAATCTCTGGTCCCTTATCCCTCTATTTGTTCCTACTCACCAATGTCCACTGGTCCTCATGTCCCTCCAGAATTCCCTGCCCCATGCTGCCAACATATTTCTGACAAAACTTTAACAACAGCTGAATTCATGCAATCTTCCGCTTTGTAACTATATCCTGATTCTGAGTGCTGCTACCGAAAACGATACCACCAAGAGTCTGGTAATATTACTATAAATTCAAGTTCACAGACCTCAGCAGAGCTTTTAACAATATTGTTCCACAGAAAATAGGTTCTCTCATTTTTCAGTGACTGTGTTCAACATTTTCCACCTGTCTCAACGTCTTTGATAATTTTCAGAAACTCCAACACCCTTTGTAAATGATCTCTGCTTTTAAGAAAGAAAGACACTCTATTTCCTGTCAGCACCAATCCCCCAGGCTTAACACGGTCCTCAACCCATACTTTCCTCTTCCCCTCTGTTAACATAAAGAGGTATTATTCTCTCAAGGCCAATTCTACTTTGCTTCAAATCCCCTGCCAACTCCTACCATACTCCAAAGAGAAACCTGACTTTTCCCTTCTTCCTGTAAGCTTTTTCTCAACCCTCGCTGTCCTCATGAGTTTCTTCCACAAAGCAAAACATAAAAACTATTTCTAGGAATTCCCCCATCTTCTCAATTAATCATCTTTTTCCATTTCAAAGGAAACTGTTTAATCCATGTTACAGGAATTTGTTTTCTCACCTTCTATATAGTCCCCACTGGCTCCAGTCTGCTTTCTTTCTCCACGCTCAACAGAGATGAATTTCACAAAAATCACAATGACCCTTCTGGCACTAAATCCGGCGAACACTATCCTTTTGCTTTTACTTTGCCTGAATTCTGAACAGGACTGAAAAGGAGCCTGTGCTCACCTTCTAAAAGTATTGTTTTTCCCTTTACTTCTCCAAAAAGTGCTCTGGAGATTCTTCAGCCTCCTTACTGGCATCTTATCTTTCTCCAGCTGCTCTTTACTCAATTACAGCCAATCCGCTTTAAATTTTCAGGAGCAACAACACCTAAATCTATTCTGATTTAGCCTAGCTATCTTCTCTGACCTCCAGACACACCTGAGGTCTTGCAGGTATTAAAAATTATGTCCTAAAAAACAGATTAATCAATCAACCCCCACCCCTCCACCATCCACAAATCTCTCCTATGCCAGTGTTTCCTAGATCAGGAAGTGAACCACCATCTACCTATATCCTTAAGCCAGAAACCTGGGGTTCCTCCTCTGTTCTCAATCTCTATATGAAGTCAATCTTCAAGCTCTAGTGATTCTGCCAGGAATTTCTGTCCAAGAAGTTCTCTCTGTATCCACTGCCACTATGAGAGTCAAACCAACCACCATCTTTTGCTGGACTACTCTAACAGCAGCTGACAGGTTGCTTCATCCATTCTAATCCACTCTCCAAACTCTGCCTAACACGTGCATATGTACAATAAATATCTGATGCAGACTGATGCAAGGGCCTGCCAACAGGATTTTTTTATTAACTGCAAACCTAATTATGCAAATCCCCAGACTTAAGCCCTACAGTGGTTTCCCACTGCTCTATTCAAAATCCTTAGTATCACCTCCACAGTCTAGACTCTACCTCCCAGTCAGGCAGCACTTGGTGGCAGTATTCCCCCTCTATCTCCAAGCTCTGTTTAGGTTCTTTACTGCACCATTGTTTTTTGGATCTGGGCCTTTGACCAAAGAAGTCTCCCTGACTAGGATGTTCTACTACCTAATTCCTACTCTTGCTCTGAAATTTCACTCTAAATGACACTTTCTTAGACCTGTCTTCCTTTCCTCTCAACCTGCTATCTCGTTCTGAGGTATCCTGTATTTTCCCCTCTGTGACACTGAGCATAATGAATACATGACTGTCTCTTCTGTTAGACTATAAGGCCAATGACAGTTGAGGCTGTTCCTGTCTTCATCCTCAAGCACAATGTTTTGGCATATGGAAAGTGCTCAAATTTTGCCACTCAATTGAGATGAATGAACCAGTTTTTTACTTCCATTTTGACTTCACTCCCACTTTTCAAGTCCTCTTTGAGGGCCAAAAGAAAACAACTTGTTTTGTACATGTTTATTTACTTATATCTTTGATACCTACATATTGATTCAAGTTCACAATGCACTAAAACTAGAAATCACTTAGCAATCTTCTAGTTTAAGAATTTTTTGTGGTTCTTTAAATCAGATCCATGACAGTTTATTCCAGAGTTAGAAAAGTTAACTTACGTCTTCAAAAGCATTACTCTAAACTGACAATAATCCTCATTATAGTTCTTTGATCAATATTTGCAGATCTACTAAATAAAAAGTTCTGGAAGCTTTTTATTTAACAATCTGAGTTAACAAGCCTTTCAAGTGACACTCAAGTTTGAGAACTATTGCCGTGGAGGTCCATGCTAAACTCAAGTTTCAGATGAGCTTATGTTTTAACAATCAGGATGATGTTAAGTTATAACTAGATTTCAGATTATTCTGGTTAAAGCACTATAGCAAAAGGGAACACACTACTAGTTTACCTTTTATCTGGCAAGATTACCTTTAAATCAATGAGAAAGCCCTCAAACGGTCTATAAGGATTGTGGACAATAAGGTGGAAATTCAGTTGCTGTATAAGAAGTAGTTCATATTCCAAAATCTGTTCAAGGGCCTTCTCCTGTCCAAGAGGACTCTCCCGCAGATTTCCAACGAACTGTGGACTAGATACATTGAATTCATCTACTTTGCATGCCAAAAATGCACAAGTGAGCCTAGAGGAAAAAATAAAGGGAAGGGAATGGTATCTGTACATACTTGAGAAATATCTGAATATTATATTTCTAAAAACAGGTTCTAAAAATGTCTAATATTAACAAGTGACTATGCTAAACACTGCAGGGAATTTATTTAAAAAGAGACAGAGATAGAGAAAGTTTCCTGTTCAAACTTTTTATCCATTAGGAGACTATAAAATTAGGTTGAACTGTATAATCTTGCCACAGCATTTAACTATTATTGACTTAATGAAGTTTCATATAATTCAACATAACTATCTGGAAAAATAACTGAAGAATAAGAGTCCTTTGTATCATGAAATGTAGATGGAAGAACACAACAGGACAAACAGGTGTACTTGGGAAAAATGCAGGGAAAGAAAGTAGGTTACAAGGACACTGTGGCTGTGGAAGGCCATGAGTGACGGTCTGAAAGCATTTCCATAGGAACAAACCCCTGAAACTCTCATGGCTACTACCATAAATTTCATGGTGAGAAGCCAGTAATAAAATTACCCCCAAAATCAAGGGCCTGACCTGGACTAGTAGAAATGGAAATGAAAAAGAGAGAAAATAAACAGGGACAATGTCACTGACAGCAAGCTCTTCAATGAGTCACACTAACTTCATCTTTATGTTTAATGGACCTTTGTTAAATCGAAGTGAATACAGAGCTACAAGACTTATAAACTAACTGATGTAGAAGGAGAGAAGGTACCACAGAGGATTCTCATTGGAGCATCAGGGAAAAGGAAGGTGCCACTAACAGAAAGAGATATTAGAGAAGTTAGTTTGAGAAAAACAGAATTTAAATTTGGACAAATTGAAGCTCAGATGACATCACTATTACAGGGAGGGAAGTACTGTAGATATATAAGGAGTATAAGAACAGTGTAAATTCAGAACAGAATACAAGTCTAAGTTATTGTTTATTAGGAAGTCATTTTTCCCACACACACGAATAGTGTAAAAGTCTTCTTAAATGAAAATCAATAAAATAGAATTATACTCACATGATTATCCGGGGGTGATATTCCATTACTGAATTATTAAGATAAAAACGCTTGAAATACATACAAGCTGTACCCTAAGATTAAAAATATATACATTATCAGAATCTTTAGAACATACGTTAAGTTTTATTAAACTTCTTTTTAATTTATTTATGCAAAGGTTTCTTTAAAAAAATTACCCATACAAAATAACAAAACTTCTTAATTCTTCTTTAATCGTATAAAGTGTGATGAATTACTACAGAAACACCATAGCCAAAGACCCTTTGTTGTCCCTCTTCACCCACCCTGGGTTATCCCTCCTATTAGCAATGACTTAATTTTATTTTATTTCATTTATTTTTAATTTTTTTAACATTTATTTATTGTTGAATGAGAGAGAGAGAGAGACAGAGTGTAGCGGGGAAGGGGCAGAGAGAGAGGGAGACACAGAATCCGAAGCAGGCTCCAGGCTCTGAGCTGTCAGCACGGAGCCCGACATGGGGCTCGAACTCATGAACCGTGAGATCATGACCTGAGCTGAAGTCGGTCACTTAACAGACTGGGGCACCCAGGCGCCCTGGGCAATGACTTAATTTAAAAAAGTCTCTGTGTGTTTATTATTTTTTTAAGTTTATTTATCGAGAGAGAGAGAGAGAGAGAGAGAGAGCGAGCAAGCGAGCACAAACAGGAGAGGGACAGAGAGAGAATCCCAAGCAGGGTCCACATCGTCAGCACAGACAGAGCCTGATGCATGGCTTGAACTACGAACCGTGAGATCATGACCTGAGCTGAAATCAAGAGTCGGACACTTAACCGAGTCACCCAGGTGCCCTGTGTGTGTTTATTTTAGACTTCAGAGTAACAAAGCCATCTAGATTAGAAAAAAAAACAAGAAAAACATACAAATATTCACAGCTTAACCAGTCAATCTTGTGAAAACATGACAGAATTAACACAGTTGGGGCAATACGCCTTCTCTAAATCCACTCTGGGTCTGTGTGATAGAATCATGATCATGTTGCCAAACTAAACAGTAGAGGCAGCACCTACCAATTACTGACTGTATCCCATGGCCCAGACTCTGTGCCAAGCACTATTATCTTTTTTATTCCTTACAACAGCTTGGTGAAGTACTGCCATCAACATTTTACAGAAAAGGAAAATGACTACCAGTGAGGTTAATGGTCTTGTGCAGGTCACACATCCAATAAGGAACAGGGCTGGATTTAACTAAGACCTGCCTGTACTTTTAACCGCTATGTAATTCAGCTAGACCCAACAAGATGAACACTTCTTAAGACAGGAAAAAAAAAAGTTTTCTTTTAAATATTTTAAAAGTTTAGCTTTGTTGTTTTATGTGAAACAAAACAATAAAACTAATTAGTTATAAATAAGCATGTTATACAAAGACAAATTCCACAAGTAAGTTCATTCAAGAATTCACTTTCTTCATTTAAAAAGTTCACTGAAACCTACTACTTTATGTTATAGTTCTTTTATCAGAAAACAACAGAACCAAATCTGGAGACAGAAACTAATCAAGTCCATCTAAAATTCTTCATAAATCTTTCATCTCTAAGAGGAAGGTCAGGTAAACTTAAAAACAAACAAAACACCATGAGTAGGTTTGAACTTGGTATTTCCAATATACTTCAATTTTTTGCAACTTTGAAAATGGAGATTATTTCTGGGGTGCCTGGGTGGCTCAGTTGGCTAAGCATCCAACTTTTGATTTTGGCTCAGGTCATGACCTCATGGTTCATGAGATGGAGCCCCACGTCCAATGTGCTGACAGCAGGAAGCCTGCTTGGGATTCTGTCTCTCCCTCTCTTCCTGCCCCTCACCCGCTAGCCTGTAAACACTCTCTCTCAAAATAAATAAATAATTTTTTTTTTTTAAAGATTATTTCCTGGGGGGTTATTCTCTATTGAGTCATAAGTTATTCACTCTATATAACTTTAAAACTTCAGATGGACTTTCACTCAAGACAGACTTTCCTATTTTATCTTCACAACAAATCTGAGACAATTAAGAAAAAATATTTTATATTCCTCCTTTTTTTCTTTCAGGTTTTCAACCTCAGCTTATGTTCAATAAACAAGAATAATTCTGAAGAAACAATTACAAGGACAGTGCGTTAAATCCATACAGCCAAACAGTCTAAACTACCTGTTTCTCGTCACCATTACCACCCCACAGTAAACACACACAAAGGGAGTTCTTAGAACCAGACATCGGAAACAAACACAAGACAATTTTTTACCCAAAGATAAATCTTTAGCTTCTCCTAATCAAGGTTTAAAAACTTCTTAAGGCATGAGTTTTAGCTGGGGTATCTGATTACAAATGATGAATGCATGTATTATTTCAAACATGTGTGACGGACTTGAAAAGGCACTAGTCTGTGTTCTATTCCCAGCTCTACTGCTCATTAGTTGAGAACCTGGAGAGAAAGTTATTTAATCTTCTCTTTCTCTATAAAATGAGGATATCATAACCTGTCTAGCAGATCTCAAATTTCTTTTGACAATGGGAATTCCTAAGGTAAGGAATTTATCAAAAAATACACAGAGTGACAAAAATGTGAATACATAAATTACTTATTTATATAACTAAGGTGCATTTTGGACTAAAGTGGATAGAGAACCAAGTTACACATTTAGAAGAGTTCTGATTTCAGAAGTCAGCTAAAGGATATTATACTTTATCAATATCATAACTTACCACAACAGACCTTGGCATTGCTGGCTTAAACACCGAACAGAATTCTAATAATCTCTTCTCATAGTATTTGCAGAGCATCATTTCTTCATGAGGCTCAAGAAAGACTGGATCATTTGGAAGAAGCTTTAGATCAAAAGTTACAGCAGCAGTTCAATGAATTCAGTAATCTTAAAATACTATGCTCTATCTAGATTAAATTTGGTTTGTATCTCCAACCACAGGGGAAAATGACACGTCATTTTTTTCTTTATAGAGCTACTAATTATTACATAAAATAGCTTTAGTAAAATATGTGATAAACTAAAACTATACCATCATTTCACAATTTCTCAGAATGTCAGCTAGACATCTACTTCTTCAGAGTAAAAAGAATAATGAGAGAGTGTTGTGCATATGCTCACAAGTTTGATGTCAATTATAAATCAAGAAGAAGATATACACTGTCATTGGCTGGAGAGCTCTCAATATCCCTTTCTCAGTCATTAAGTCACACAGTTGAGGTAAAAATCATCAAGTGTCTCAAGGATGATTTTGACCCTTAAAACATTGCCTCCTATCTGTCTTTATAAACTCTGCACAGAATACACTAGATGGTCAATAATACAACACTTTCACAACAAATATCCACTGGGTAGTGTTATTGGTTTAATTATGACTAACAAAAGAAGGTATGTTTAAGTCCTAACATCCCAGTACCGCAGAATGTGACCTTATCTGGAAACAGTCTCTGCAGATGTAATTAGTTAAGACGAGGTCGTACTGAAGTACAGAGGGCTCCTAATCCGATATGACTGGTATCCTCATAACAAGAACATGCCAAGATACAGACATAGAACACTACGGGGAGAGAGAGTAGAAAGTGAAGTTACACTGTCACAAGCAAAGGAATACCTAGGGTTATCAGAAGCTGAAAGAGGAAAGATCCGGCCCTAGAGACTACAGACAGCATGTTCTGACAACAACTTTATCCCAGACTTTTGGCCTTCAGAACTGTGACAATACATTTCTGTTGTTTTAAGCCACCCAGTGTGTGCTACTTTTTAAGGGTACCCCTAGGAAACTAACACAGATTTTAATTTTATAGAGACAGCATGGCATTGTGATTTAGAACAGAAATGCTGGAACTAGCCTCCGTGGGTTCAAATCCTGGCTCTGCCACTTACCAGCAATGTAGTCCTGCAGTTACTCAACCATTCGAATACTTCAGTTTCCTCAGCTGTAAAGCGAGGATAGTAGCAGTATCCACCTCATGGGATAGTTAGGAGGATTAAATGCACACACACTAAATGCTCAGAATAGCGCCTGGTACACAGCACGGTATGTATCACTTCATGCAGTACAAAAATTAAGCGGTATGAATCCGACATGAGTTAAATATAAAAGCACCTCAGTACCAAAAGGTCTGAAACATGAAATACTTCATGGAGAGACGCTTGTACCAGAAGACGTGGTAGACCTTACGAAAAAAGATTAAACCGATGTGATCTTTCACAGAAAGGATTTGGTTGGCAAGACCACAGTCTAAACCACCCTCAGTCAATTGGTTTGTGCTAACCCGTCTCCTGCTTCCCTGCATCCACCGGGCCCCGGCCCCAGTCCAATCCACTCACCACCAGGTTTCCTGAGGTCTCTTTCTACGACAAAATCTGAAAGGTTCATTTCCCATTTAAAATCTTTCAAAGGCTCCCCATCTCATCATCAAAAACTCCCAACTCCTCACTTCAGCTTACAAGTTCCTGCACCTGTCCAGAGCTTCCGCCCCACAGGATCCTGAGCACTCGACCCGGCCCTGCAACTTCCGACCTCCCACTTCGCACCTGTGGCTCTGTCCGCCCGGAACGTCCTCTCCATCTTCTCTGCATCAGCTACTGGGGAAAGCCTTCCCTGACATATCCTCTTAACAAATGAAAGGCTCTCCTCCCGCACTACGCTGGCTTCCTACAAACACTTTCCTTTGCCATGTTACTGATTACTCATTTGCCATTCGACTACGTTAATGGCGTTATTCGTCTCCTTCCACACAACACCTGGCAAGGTACTCGCCCGTTCATTTAAATAAACGCCCTGCGCGCCAGAGACGCAGGGGCAGGGGTAGGGGTGGGTGTAGGTGTGCAGGAGCCCCAGGGAAGGCAGGGTGGAGAAGGGAGGGCGGGTAGCAGCTGCTCAAGTTTAGAGGCCGGGGCAGGGGATCGGCCGCCGGAATCCTCACCTTCCCGTTGGCGACCGCTTTGCATTTGAATTTACGGTTGGCGTCCGCCCGCAGTCGTGCCAGCTGCTCCTCACTGGCGAAAGTCCAGTGCCGCTTCTGGCTACTGTTGTGGTACATCGTGAAATCCCAGAGCGGGGCCAAGAAGTCTGGAGAAAAAGACCCCAAACGCCACAACACCGAGGGGAAAAGGACCTAAGCCACGACCACTAACCCGCCGAAGCCGAGGGCGTCACTTCGGCGGGCGAGTTGACGTTACGATCACGTGGTACCTCCGTCCGCAGTCGCGTTTCCGGAGCGGACTAAGAGGAGAACACCCCGCGGGTCCCTCCGGGGACGCCAGACAGACAAGTGGGCGGAGCCTACGGATACGTTCCTCCTTTTTGTGAGCGTAGGCTCCAGCTCCGCCCCTTCCCGACAAAATTTAAAGGAGAAGCGACAGGCAGGGTGTAGGAAAACAGACCGAAGTTTCTTGTGGACGCCAACATGAACAATTCACATGGGGTAATATGGGGTAATAAATGGACAAGGGACCCGGGAAGGTGTCACTTTTAATGGGGTGTTCAGGGGCACCGGGGTGGCTCATTCTGGTCAGCATCTGCCTTCATCTCAGGTCATGATCTCACGGGTTCGTGAGATCGAGACCGGCATCCAGCTCTATGCTGACAGCTCAGAGCCTGGAGCCTGCTTCAGATTCTGTGTCTCCCTCTCTCTCTGCCCCTCCCCCACTCACTCGTGTGCTCTCTTTCTCTCAAAAATAAACATTAAACAAAACTTTTTAAAAATACGTATTCAGAGTACATGAGGAGGAGCAAAGACTTGAAAGAGGTGAGGGAGTATGCCTCTCAGTCACGTGGGCGATGATCTTGGGACAGACAGAACAAAGTCCTAAGGCAGAAGCATTCCTGGGTCTTTTTAAAAAAGGCTGTGCCAGGAACATTACACAAAATGGCCTCAGAGAGCTTGGAACATGGTTGAAAATCGAGAACCAGAGCATATATATTGTTCTTTACTGTTCTGCCACTAATGTGACCCTGTCCTTTTCCTGTTACAGTTTTCTTCCTCATGTGTTGATTACTAGCCAGTCTCATTCTATTTCCATATCTGAAGCACTATGGATGGTAGTTTTAGGATTTTCTTGAATTCATCTTCATTATTGCCCCAAGGGAGGCTTACAATAAGCTATTGTTAATGCTTAAGAGATTTGCAATTTTTATTACTAATATTTTCAAAATTGCATTTGACACAAAATCTATATGAATTCCCAAAGCCTGTACTGCTTTTGATATTTGTCCCATTTGCGCATACTTTATTCTGTGCCTCACACATCAGGTTAGGAAGATGGACCTACTTACAGCAAATAATATTTCTAAGAACAAAAGGCAGATAAAGAGATCTGAATTTTAGATCTTGAAAATTTACATAGGTAAAAGGAGGTGGCAGCGTATCCCGAACTCCGCTTTCTAAGAAAATGTTTTTAGAAGCTTAAGGGAGAGCTTTTTTGTTTCATTTTGGTAGGTGCACTTGAGGGTAGAGTTTGCCAGACGTTATTTGAATTCCTCACACTTGAATATTTGTAGTTTATCACTTTGGAAATCCAAACACTCCTTGAACATATGTTGGTGATTTGGATTAGCAAATTGGCCAAGAAAAGAGAAAGGAGAAAATATGCTGATTTTGAGGAAGGACATGGCAAGTTATGAGTCTGGTGGACCGTAAACACCCTAAAATACTGTAACAGGGAAGAATAATTTTAAGGGAAAAACAGCAAGTTGCAAAAGATAGGCAGGAAATGAGGAAATGAGTATATATATGTATAAAATCTTAGACCAATGACAGTTATGTATACTATGTCTATTCTTTTTATTTCGTTTTACTGAAATGCATTTGACAACTCCTTTAGTTTTATGTAAAGAAAAATAAAGATGGGCATTTTGGAGAGATGAAAGAATAGGGTTTCCACAGAATGAAAGTAAAATTTCTCAGTGTCATAGTTTATTAGGAAGACAAATATGAAAAACCTGGTGGTGATGATGTAACTTTTTTTAACCTGTAACAAGTCTTATCTAGGAAAATTAA
This sequence comes from Cryptoprocta ferox, assembly GCA_028646485.1. Lineage (NCBI taxonomy): Eukaryota > Metazoa > Chordata > Mammalia > Carnivora > Eupleridae > Cryptoprocta > Cryptoprocta ferox. Next base: position 60,450,549 of record CM053572.1, read on the forward strand.
CAGCATAGTTTTGGGATGTAGAAAGAATTGTATCTAGATGAACCAGCTACAGAATAAAGTTGTTACTGATGCCCTAACATTAAGGCTCATATAGAATTTTTTCTTTTTAAGGTGAGCAGGCTGGGTGTGACATTAATCACTGTGTCTGAGAGACATTCCCTGTTCAGCTTATTGAACCTAAGTTTATCACTTGTGCTATGTCTACCGTGGAAGGCAGACTGTGAACTTAGAACTTGATGCCTTTACTTCATTCCATTTAAATTCCAACTAAAAAGTAGCAAGTCTTTCTCTCCATGCTTTTTATTTTATTTATGAGAAAGTTTAAAGAATAGAGACAATGAATTTCAAAATTATCAATACATGGTCACTTCCCCTCCACTTCCCACCCTAGCCCCATTACTTAACATCACATTTCCCCAACACTGGATGGAGATTCAAAACGTGAAAGCGAAGATCATTTCAATAGGCACTATCCAAAAGTGAAGGTTAACAGGAAAGATTACAGTGATTTTTAAAGTAAACACAACTCTTTTATTGTCCTATAGTTGTTAAATTGTGTTACGGTATGTATTCGTTGACAAACTCTAAGTATTTTGACTGCATGCATTACCTCAAAACCCAGAACTGTGAATCTGAAATCAGGCGATGCAAAACAGATATCATCTGTTGGTCATGGGGGAAAGGCTCTATTCTATACTTAGCCACATGCAATGCCAAAGTTTCTCATGACAGTATTAGGAATTTCTCTTATCTTCTTACAAGATAATTTTCCCTCTTCTTCAGCTCTGCCCTGGTGTTCTTCATGTTTTAGGAAAAATAAAGAGTATCAAACTGCTTGATCTTATGAGTGAAGGAAGAAAAGGGAAATTAGAAGGGTGAGGGAGTGCCCGATGAATATATGTGAAACTTGGAATAATTTTGTAGTCTATAAAAACATTTTATTAAGTGGGCTAATTAATTTATACTTATTTCCCTAACACATTAGTATAGCCATATCCACATAGTTTCTGATTTTAGGACCATAAAGGAAAATAAAAAGGTAGGAGGGAGATAAAGCACATCTATGCTCACAGAAGCACACAATATCCTTCTTCCTTTAAAATCTGACATGCAACTGTACCCCCCTTCAGCTACTGACATGGGTATCTGACATTCTAGATATAACTTGGCAATGATATTATAAAAACAAGCTCTTTGCAAATCTATTTGATATATGCAATTAACATTAGCTCTAAAATCCTTTCCTAGTTGTTTTTTTTTTCAGTTTTCAAGTTATGACTAAAAGAGAAAAGGAGATGCTTGCAGTAAATACTGAGTTTCTCTAAAATCTGACTAATGCTAAAGGAAAAGAAAAAGAATAAACAGCATCTAAAAAATATCTTTGGTCTAAATGTAACCCCCCAAAACTGAAACACTTTTTCTTTCATTTTAGGGCTATTTAAAATTAAAGAAACTTGACAACACATTGGGGAGCAAATTCTATAAATCCATACCCAAATCAGCATCTTCCTAAATCACCACTATTCTCAAAGCCCAGTATTAATTGTTAGGTGGTGGTGCTGATGGTGATAAAGATATAAACAGGGGCTATTTCATGGTCCATATCTCGGGATCCTAAGACTGTAGTAGAATGACTATGACATGCACAAATACAGTCCCCTCTCAATGGCATTAACCTTGGGTAGGGTTCAACAGGGAGTAGGGTAGTAAGATTTCTTATCCCTAAGTGGATAAGAAGATCCGTAATACCTGGTAATAATGAAGACAAGACCTTAATGTGGTTTGAAACCAATAGAAAATCCAGAGCCTAGTTCATTCAGTCCTTGCTAGCCATGGTTCATTCCAAAGGCTTACTGTCTCTTCTGATAGTCAGAGTTAGGTAGTCAATCTGAAGGTAATTCCTGTGTTGTTGTTATTGTTTTACTCACTGTTAACCCCCCAAAAAGAGCTGGGCTTAGTTCTCTTGCAACCATTAGCAGAGGGTGATGAATGTGAAGCCAATTTGTGTGTATAATGTTAAAAATTTTGAGTGGGAGAGAAAAATTATCAGAATTGCATTACTTTAATCTAGAAATTATTTGTGATTGTTTTAATGAGAACTTTATAAAATCCACATTAAAATAGGACAAGGGGGTCAATTCTAATGGTGAGGCCCAAATGTCCAGTGTTTGAGTAGCTATCTAAGATTTAGAAATATAAAATTGAATTCCTCTCCATGTTCCCAGGTAGATATCATGTGTATCATACATATCATATGACATATGATATATGCTGTATGAAATGTAATAGACTTATATAATATGTTTTTGAATGTAATTCTGGAGTGGGACCTGGGAGTCTATGTTTTTAAAAATCTTAGGTTTTTCTGATAATTTTCATTATATTTGGAAGTTTTTGCAAATGTAAAAAATATAGAACTTGGCAAAGCCCTACAGGCTGAATGGGGTGGTGGGTTGAAATTCAAGCAGCAATTCTAAAATAGTGCTTGAATGAATGAATCTAACAGTCATTTGGGAGCTTGTTAAACATAAATCAGAGATTCCCATTCAATACATCTAGAGTGCAGCCCCAGGAATCTGCATTCTTAAGTTGAGTTCTCTTGAATTCGGTGGTTTTCAAACTTTAATGTTCAGCATACCCAATTTGAGAGCTTGTTAAAACACACATTGTTGGGCCCTACCTCCCAGTCTTGAGTAGGCCCAAGAATTAACATTTCTAACTAGTTCCCAGGTGATGCTGGGAACTCAGATTATACTTTGAGAACTACTATTCCAGTTACATCAATGCAGTTGATTTTTTTATGTTTTTTTTATTATTTTTATTTTTTTAAATACTTATTTTTGAGAAAGAGATTGAGTGAGAGAGAGAAAGAGCACATGAGCAGGGGCGGGGCAGAAAGAGAGGGAGACACAGAATCTGAAGCAGTCTCCAGGCTCTGAGTTGTCAGCACAGAGCCCGATGCAGGGCTCAAACTGAGAAACCATGAAATCATGACCTAAGCTGAAGTATGATTCTTAACCAACTGAGCCACTCAGGTGCCCCAATGCAGTTGATTTTAAAAGCCCAGAGGATGATGAGAATGATAGCATACGTTACCATGGAGAGTCTCCACATTTTCTGTTAGGCTGAATGAAGGAAACCATACTTTTATTCCAGGTTACCTCTGTGAGAAGAAATAATAGGAGATGCTTATTCATTTGTTGGCCTCATGTTTATATACAAGCAACATGACCATAGTGAAACTTACAGTCCATTTGAAAAAAATTATTCATAACCACATTCCCAACTGGCTAAAAAAGGCAAGGAAAAAATTCATTCTCCCACAACTGGATTAAAACATCCTTTGGTTATAGAGTAATAAAAATTACCAACCTCTTTAGTTATTATTCTTCCATTGCTATAGAATTTAGAAATAAGATGGTAAGAATATTATGGTTCTCTAGGGGAACAGAACCAACAGGTTGGATGGATGGATACACACACAGACACACATATATATACATATATACATATATTTGTATTTATATACTTATATCTTATAATTTATTATAAGGGATTGGCTTAGGCAATTATGGAGGCTGAGAAGGTCCATGATCAGATGTCTGTAAACTAGAGGCCCAGGAGAACCTATTGTAAGTTCCAGTCCAAGTGCAGGAGAACATCAACATGGCAGTTGGAAAAAAAGTCAGGCAGAGAGAGCGAATTCACCTTTAATCCCCTTGTTCCATTCAGGCCTCCCACAGATTGGATAAGATTCACCCACACTGAGGAGGGAAATTTGCTTCACTCTACCAATTCGAATGTTACCTTATCCAGAAACATTCTCAGACACACCCAGAACAATGTTCAACCAAATATCTAGGCACCCCCTGTCCTAGTCAAAATGACATATAAAACTAACCATCACAATAATACAGTTTTCCTGGAACCCAACCTGTTCATTTACATGTTGTCATCTATGGTTGCTTTCATGCTAAAGGACAAAGGTGAGCAGTTGGCCCATTAGGCCAAAAATATTTATTATCTGACCCTGTACAGGAGAAAGTTTGCTTTTACTTTAAGAGCAGTTTAAACTTTTTAATATAAGTGAAAATCATCTAGAGATTTTGTTAAAATGCAGAATCTGATCCATAGGCCAAGCACAAGATTCTCTATTTCTAAGATACTCCTGAGTACAGCCAATGCTGTTGGCCTGCCAACTGTATTCTGCTTCTCAATTATCACTATTATCACCATCTCCAACTGCAATGCCCCAAACTCCTTCTGTCTATACAAACTTCTTTTAAGTCTATCTAGCTTAAATCCTGTTACTTCTGTTACTATATAACTATTCTAGATTAGTGTGATCTCTTCTTACACATTACACTTGCTCTGCTTCACTGTTTTGGACTTTAAATGTAATCCGGGTTGCCTTGTATGATTATCTGAACTGCCACAAAGACTTAAACTCCTTTGAAGAAGGGATCCTGTTTTCAGACATCACCTATGATGCTCACATCGTGACTTACATCTGGCAGATAGTCTAAAAATATTTATTAATACATTAATAACTGTCCTATGTGTGGAAAAGACCTTTTTGTCAACAGGGTATCATGACAGTAAGTGAGACGATATTCTTAGCCATTAACATTTTTAGAACTATTTTTTTTGCTTTAATAGATTATGATATATTTCATTTGGTAAGGATTATGTTTCTTCCAGAACAAAGATAGTTTTGAAGTGAAATATAAATCTTTGGATTGATATATTAAATCAGAATATGGAATTGAAATTTAAACTTGGCTTAAACCTTGAGATGAAAAGTACAACTTAATTATGAACTGAAAAAGTGCTTATTGAGCACACTGTCTGGAGACTGGAGAATTAGAAATGCAATGTTAATTTCACTAGTTTAATAATCTCATTTTCAGAATTTGCTTGAAGAGATATTGATAAATTACAATAGCCAATCATGTATGAAAGTTTACAGACTATGAAGATGTTTTATTTTGCCATTAAGAATCACACATTCCAAGCTTTTAAAGAGAATTATGTGAGTAGTTAAATAAGATGAGAAACTTCTATAGTCATAAAAATTAATCAACTTATTTTGCTCTTCTAATAAATTTAAAATTTCTACCTGAATTATTTCACTATAGCCCAAGAACAAGAGTGGTATGATTATAAACCTACTTTCAAGGAATCCTATAGAGATAAAAAGCAATTATAAATGTTTGGCATTACAAGTCCTCAAAGCAAATCTCTTAATATATTTTTCCCAAAATCAGATGTGATAATTTCACTATTTAATGGACTTTAGACTTAATAAATGTAAATAAATACCTTTCTCATAAAGGTTGTAACCAAGGAAAAAATATAAAGACATTTCATATGTACAGCATTATATCAGATTTGAATAAAGTATTTGAGCTCTAAGTCTTCTCAAGTATCAATACATAATTGTCTTCTAATCAACATACTATTTTTGGCTTTTTATTTATTTTTACTAATATTCTCATGTTAACAGCAACCAGGATCAGAAGGAAAAAAGCTATCAGCTGACTTGATACATCACAGTTTATCCACATGGTGGAGCCATGTGGCTAGATCCTGGAGACACCGGTTTATTGTGCTCATTTTCAAATCATTCATGGTAAATCCAACCAAACAAATTTCTTGTTTCTGTCTGCTGTGAGTTCCTGTGTGTTACTCTAGTACTATTAGTTTACTTTCTTATTATCTCTCACAGCACAGTCTTGTTCCATTGCAGTCTTCCATAGCAGTGGTTCTCCACCCTTGGTTGTACATTAGAATCACCTTGGAAATTTTTAAAAACCCTTAGGGTTGGGGCCCTACCTGAGGCTAAATGAACAGGTATCTTTGCAGGGTGGGGATCTGAGCATTGGCAAGTTTCAAGGCTCAACAGGTGATTCTATCCTGAGAGTAAGGTTGTAAAACCAATGGTCCATAATACTGCTATAAATATCTTTCTAAATTATAATTTTAATCATATTCTTCCTCAGTTAAAATCATTCATTGGCTCTTCATCACCTTTAGGATAAAATAAGTTACTCAACATGGCAAACAATCCCTTTCACATTGCCTTTTTAGTGTCACCACCACTATCTCGTACCACCCCCAACACACCAAGTGTGGGCTCATATCCCTAACATTTAATACAGTAGGCACTAATTCATATTTACTGAATGATTAAATGAATAATGTGAAATGGATTTCGTCTTATTTAGGGCAGAGATACTTGTTTCTGTCAAACAGCTCTTAAGTGTTTGCTTAAGTTTCTGTGGCATGGAGTGTAGAATGTGGCATGATATTAACCAACAAATATTAAATATATTCTAAAGCCGACACTGTATTCTGCCAACTTATTTCACTCAAAGGGAACATTTGAAAGCTTCCTTAGGAACATTTGCTTCTGCATTGTATTTCTTTTTGATCTAAATTACTCAACTCCAACATTTGTGTTTGAGTCAACAGAGAATGAACTGTTTGCCTGTGGTTGATGATGCTCTTTAGTTATTCTTTTTAAATAAGTGGATCTTTGGACTCACTGTCTAGCCATTTAGAATCTTTGATCCTATAATAGTTCTCACCTAGAAGTGCCAAGAACATAAGTGAACTAAACCTAGTGAACTAAACCAAGGCTGGGTATTCTTTAAAGAGGTGGATTTTAGTCAGGGCCACCTTATCTGTTGCACATGGTAGGCACAGTGTCCGGTGACCACAGCACTTTCAGAGGTGCATGAACATGTTTTAATATACTTTACATCAGTATTAAAAATAGACTTCTAGGTCAAAGAAAATGTTTTAATATAAAAGAGCAATATATGTGTGTCTATACCAACCCAGTGATAAATACAATTTGTAATGATCTTGATGGAGGAAGGGGCCCATGAAGACAAAAGTGTCTTGGGACCAGAAATGTCATATGGCCCTGATTTCAGAAAAAGTAGAGGAGCCTACACCCCTAAAGAAACAAAGTCTATACCTCTAAGCCTGATACAGGATATAAATGCTGATTCTATCTACCAGGGTATCTTAGTCTTTATTTTCATGCCATCAGTATCTATTCCAGTACATTTTTTTCCTTCCAATCAGGAGAGGAGATAGTTGCAGGCACTCATGTCAAATAATAAAAAAATGTCCCTCTAATCATCCCCTTAACCTGCCTTTCACTATGGCAGGCACCTAGTAAGTCATTTGAAATGTAAAAACCACTTTTTTTTAATAGACACATCTTGATGTTGCTCTAATAAAAAGGTGCCAATACTAGAAATGAGTGCGAACAGTCATCAAAATAATACAGTCCTATCGTGTACACTCAGTTTTCAGGAGAGTTCTCTAAAATGTCCTCTAATGAAAGAGGTTGCTGCTAGAGTTTGCAAGTTTATGAAAATAAATGTTTTTGAAAGTGTTAATCATTGCAAAGAGCTCCCATTTAGCTGAGCACCTTTGACGTCGAAATCCATGATTAGAATATGGATGGTATTTTTGTTCAATGGTAAACAAGTGGTTTTGCTTTTCGAATGTAAATTTAAACATGCCACTGAATCAATTAACTGGTGTTTCTGTGACACTGGATAGTCTTAATATAGTTATTTGTTGAAGATAATTAATAAACTGCACTGCCTTTATTGGCCTTACTAGGCAATCCCTTTTTGGTAATAAGGAATATTTTAGGGTAGATGATCCTTGATAACTACAATGTGTTTAGAATACATCTTTTGACAATACAGAGCATCATTTTTTTTTTTTAACCTCAGTGCCATGGTCATAAATAGTAGGAAGCTCTTGGCTTTGTGGGTTCTGGCTTCCCAGATGGCATTCAAGTTGCATATTTTCTCTTCAAAAATAAAGCAATGATATTGATAAAGTTAGTTCATAATTTTAAGGGAAAGATGAACCCATAATTGTCTAATGTATTGCTATAGATATTTCTTTGCTTAGTTTGCCTGGCATCTTTCCCTTCTTCTGGGATCTGAACTTAGTATGTATTGTACCCATCAAACTTCTTCCTAGGAACTTAAGTTAGAGGGATGAGCCCTTTTCTCTCAAGTGGTGAACATTTACGAATATGAGTCCAGGAGCTTCCAGTGATGGCGATTTAGACTTACACTGTGAATTCTAAACAGATAGAAAAAAAGGAATTAAAAAACAGAAAAGAAAAGAAACAGAGTCCTGGGGAAGGCATTCATATCTTTAGTTCCAATTCCTGAAGTCCTTGAAAATCTGTTTTCATGGTTCCTGATCTCTGTTTTTCTGATCCAATCTACAAGGTAATCTGGTATCTCCTAAATTTATCTTATGAAAAACCCAACCTGTTCTTAACACTCTCCTTATCCTAAGCTTCACTCTATCTATGTATTTAAGTAGAGTATTTTAAAATATTAATTAGGCATGGAATTTCAGACATGTTAATTGGTTTAAAAAGATTAAGGATAAGAGGATTTTAGGATTAAATGAGATCACTGATATCAAATATTTGATCAGGGCCTGACATAGGATAATTCAGTAAAAATGTTCTTCTTAATTATAAACTTTCTTGATTACTTATTCAATACATACTTTGAGAACTGTAACAGTTAACACATGTGATTACAGGTTTCCCCGCTGTCCCAAAGTGAAGGATCCCTGTGAAAACTTTGTAAGCTGAAATGGCAGAAAGCGAAGGAACAATTACCATTTAATTTGTATGGAAAGTTTCTTGAGCATCCCCAGACCCCAAAAATAACCTTTCTTAGGCTTTTCAGGTACCTCAGGACACATCTTGCTAACAGTTGCACAAAATAAATCAAGATAAGGCACAGTTGCTCACCAACAGAGTTGAAAGCTATGGCAGCCAGATGCTGAGTGCAGTTCCCAGGGTAGGAGCTTGGCCACACTGCCTGTATGATGGCTCACTGCAAAACAGACACTGAATGTTATTTTCACTTTTAGCCTGTTTTCTGTAAAAGTGAAACTTCTCTGCAGATTTCTTTTTAGTTAGCAAAAACAGGTACCAATACAGATGTTGTGTAAAAGTGAAGTGGCAAAATGTGAACTTTCAAAAAAGCATAGGATACCTACAGATTATTTTAGAACTCTCAGTTTCACAAGACAAAAAGCCAACTTGGGTACATTTTCTACTCAACAGCCTAAGTAGCCATTCAGATAATGGAAACCTACCTAGGGTCATCCCTACCTAGAGTGTAATGCTGTACAGAGTCCAGGGTGTATATTTTCTGTCTAGTTCTGGTCTATGTGACTAATCTGGTTTTAAAATGTATTACAAAATTCATAGGCCCATGGGAGTTACAGTGCTATATTGATGAAAATTTAGAATAATGATTAGAGATTTTTATGTATTTGTTTACTGTCCAATCAATGCACATGAAAATTCTGTGTGGTATCTGCCAAGAAAGGTGAAGTCTGTGAGAATTTACTACTTGCAGTCTAACAACTTAGTTTGTTTCTATTTCAAGGATGCTAGCCAAAGACAGGAGATTGCTGGGTCAGAGGCAAAGGACTTGGTTGCTCATAGCACGGAAAACAGCACCATCACCAGCATATTTGCATTGGTTTTCCTTACACCACATGGTAATGCAATGGGCCCAGATGATGCCTGCACATGAAGTGGGTTGTACTACAGGAGAAGACCCAAAAGGGAAGAGGTGCAGAACTTTTTGAACAAATTGTAAAAGTAGCAAGCAGTAACCCAGTCAGGTCTACCCATTCACCCCTTGTTGTAGTCACCTTTACCTCCTAAATGTTTTTGTGATTAGTTATAGAAACTGGTCAGTAGCAGGAGCTAGATTAATTTTGACATCTGGCATAGAGAGCAACAACATGCAGGACTGCTCAAGGTCGGTGGGAGATAGCCTCTCCCCATAGTATCTGTGCATTATCTCCTCTAGTTCAGGAACCATTTCTTCATGTTCTACATTGTTAAATGCATCGTTCCTGGTCAGTTGCATATCTCTCATTGAGAGAAAAAGGAATTAATGTTACAACGTTAAAGTTCTTTAGAACCTGCCTATATTAAAACCTATAGATCTTACCTCTGCACTTCCCTAATATCATTTTTTAATTCTGTTCACATAATCACTCACTCATAAATGCATCATAGTTCCTCCTGTGATTGCTGACTTCTAAGGATTTTTCTCAGATATTTTCACTGAACTTCCTTGATAATGACCACAAATATAAGCCTTGCTCAGGCTATGTAGGAAAATGTGAACAATTCATTTTCCACTCATATTAAATTTACCATTTAGAATTTTATAGCATAAACATAGAACACGTCTTCCCAATCATGTCTTCTTCTCTTGAACTCTTTATGCCATAATCACGGCATTCCTAGAATATGGCCTGATTTACTAGTAACTGCCTGTCTTTCTTCCACTGCCATCAGTAGAGGGGATAGGTGAGAGGTGTTGGGGGAGGGGAAAGCAAAAGAATCGTCTAATATGTGCAAGGAAATCCAATGGCATTACCACATTGATCAAAGACAAGAGCCAATATCAATCCAAAGTCCTTGGATAAATAAGTATGGCCACACCCAGAGGGCTGGTAGACATGGCATGGAGCCTGCAGAGGAGATGGGTGACTGTGCTAGGAACCAGTAGCCAGGGGTGCATAGGGTAAATCACATCCTTGGATGCTAGACTAGAGGGAGCACTGTGGTCAGAACAGAATTGACTGAGACCTCATTCACAAGCCCACACACATAACTGTAGCCCAGAGTTGGCAATGAATCCTCAATAGCCCAGCCCTGAACTTATATCTGATGATAGAGTTAAGTGACATCTGCTACGTGTAGGTGACTTTATGGAAACCCAATCTCATGAGATTCTGCAAAAAGAAATGCTGTGCTGACCATCAGGAGTTATCCACTCAACAGGCTGCCCTCCTGGAATAAAGACCAACTCTGGGGTGCAGAAAAACCCCATCAGCATGAATCCCAGAGCTTCTCTGTGTATTTGGTTGATTTTACACCCTGGGAAGGGTATGGAGTGGTCCCCACAATGGGGAAGAGGTGACTGAAGCCCTTGTGGTTCATGATTTGGATTCAGAGAAAGCTGAATGGCATCACCAACCCTGGCTAGTACCAGAGACCAGAGGACGCTTTAGAAAAGGCACTCCAAAGTATGGGCCCTTCTGAAACTGGGAATATGTAACTAGGGCATATCCTACAGCCTACTATTTTAATATATTTAATGCATCAGTTCTAATTTTTTAAGTTTCTAAGCTTTTATTCTTTACACGAGTTCTTTTTTAAAAACACTGCACCACCAAGAATTTAATGTTTGTTGAAATATTTCTTTTAAAATATCAATAGTTTTCTAAGAGCTTGATATAATTTATCTGCAAGAACAACAGATATTCTGTGTCAATGGGATGAGAACTGATTTAGGCCTGAAACTACTCTTAATACTGTTGTTTTTTTTTTTTTTTTGACAGGGATTTTTATTAAGAAGTTTCTTCTAGGGAATGTCATGAGCAAGTTCAAAACACAAGCTTTTAATCTCCTGTGGCAAAATCATATTTATGATGCCTCTAAGACACTTCATGTTTGTTCTAAACCATCAAAGAAAGACCGTGTGTTCAGCATAATTTGCATTGTGTATATTACTAATGATCCAGTCTGATGACTTCTTTTTTTTTTTTTAACTTTATAGTTTATTGTCAGGTTGGTTTCCATATAACACCCAGTGCTCTTCCCCACAAGTGACCTCCACCAAGACCAT
>CM053572.1:60462771-60520754 GCA_028646485.1 Cryptoprocta ferox
ATTGGCCGTACATTTGTGGGTCCAGTTCTGGGCTCTCTAATCTATTCCACTGGTCTATGTGTCTGTTTTTGTGCCAGTACCATACTGTCTTGGTGATGACAGCTTTGTAGTAGAGTCTAAAGTCTGGGATTGTGATGCCTCCCGTGTTGGTTTTCTTCTTCAGTATTACTTTGGCTATTCGGGGTTTTTTGTGGTTCCATATGAATTTTAGGATAGTTCGTTCCAGCTTTGAGAAGAACGCTGGTGCAATTTTAATTGGTATTGCATTGAATGTGTAGATTGCTTTGGGTAATAGTGACATTTTAACGATGTTTATTCTTCCAATCCATGGGCATCGATTCTTTCCCATTTCTTTGTGTCTTCTTCAATTTCTTTCATAAGCTTTCTATAGTTTTCATCGTACAGGTCTTTTACATCTTTGGTTAGGTTTATTCCTAGGTATTTTATGGTTTTTCGTGCAGTTGTGAATGGGATCACATATGCATATGCATATGCATATGAGTAGCTGCTGCCTTTGAGAGATGAGGAAACTAAGGAGAGTGACTTAAGGTTGTCCCAGTTAATATATTTGGTATCTCAGCCATGAACAGAGCTAGGCTTTCTGGATTCCTCCTCTGATGCTCTAGTGCTTGTGGTAACTATCATGTGCTTTCCCCAGGCACATCTGTCATGATTAAGTTAGTATTTATTCTGAATCTTTTTCTGCTATTCTGTATGTCAAAAAAGATAACATGTCATTTTTCTTTCTTGATGCCTCTATTGCTTCACAGGAATATAGTTTTAATATTCAATAGTGAATATTAAATACATCTATTAAACATGATATATGACAAGAAATCTATATCCTGCATTCAGAATTTTACTGTTACCCAACATTCTGTTATGCTGTCAATGCAGTGAACTCAATGGATCCTCCTGCCAATCACCTTTTAAACTACCTAAATATCCCAGCTTCTCAGGAGTGCGGGCAGGAATGCTGCATGTCAGATGTGATGCCCCCCTGTGCTTTTTTCGATGTGGAATAAAGTAGAAAGTATTAGTATCCTTCTATGGTCTGTAACCAATGGACAGAACTCTGCTCCACATTTTCAAAAGAAACGATGCTGTCACAGCATCACTCGGGGTCCTGGCAGAGCTTAATGGGACCCTAGGGAACTTACAGGTTCATTATGATCTCTTAGGTGTGCAGGCCAACTTTATACACTTAGGGGTGGTACAGCCAAGTGGAGTACAGTGAGAGTTCTGGAGTTGACAAAAAATGAGCAGCCTCTTATTTACAAATTGTGGGTTTGGGTCAATCTATGTGTTTAACTTCTGTTTGTACTCACATCAATGTGTATTTTTTCCCAAAATGAATTTCCCAAATGAAAACCATCTCTCATTCTTCTTGAAATGACTTGAGACCTTGGCTTCTTTGGGATTATTCTTTTACTAGCAAAATGTCCAAGGCTATAACAATGACTTTGTGATAGACCATGTTCATCTGTAGAGGTTGGGGGACAAGTTTAATGACTTCTGGGAACTGAAGCTCAACATTCTACACTATTCCTTTCCAGTTCTTTTTTTTTCCTCTCTCATTTTTGATGAAAAAAAATTCAGTTTTGAAAAGTCTATTTTTAACAATATCTAATGTATATAGAAATAAGAGACATGGCAGGATGACAGGCAATGGCATACATTAGAAAAAATAGATGAAAGACTTTCCTTTTTTTTATCCTATTCATACACTTAAGGGCCCTTCAGAAAATGGTGCTACTTGCCAAAATCCTCTGCAGAAGATATTCTTGATAAAAGTGGTGCAACCCCAATATGTTTTATTGGCTCTGTTCCTTACTTCTACCTCACGACCACTACAAACAGTTAAGTTATATCTGAATTTATTAAAATGTTGAAGAAAACTAAAAGTAATGGAGAAAGAATTGTAAATGAGTGTGTTAGATATGGCTTTCTCATGGTCCAACAGGGAAATACCCAAGGATTTCCACATTTCACTTCCAACCTCATTTTATCTCCAGATCTCTAAGAGTTTCTCCTTGGCAATCTCACCAACTAGTGTTAGAAACTCTATACCTCATCCACAGGGGTTAGTTTCACTCCAGGATCTATTTATTTCCCTCACAGAACTCTCTTCCAATTATGAACTAGAATAATCCCATGCAGGCTCAAGAAGGACAGTTCAGACTCATCATGCACATTTCAGATCTCAGAAAGGTCTTGAGTGCATGTAACCTTTCCAACCTTAGCTCTAAAAGTCTTCCAAATGGTATGAGTTGTAGGTGGGGATCTTTATTCTTAATACTGAGTGACTTGTTGTTGAATCATACACAGAAACACACACACACACACACACACACACACACACACACACACACACACTCCAGAGCAAATAATGTTCAGGGACAGGAAGGACTAAACCCGTAAGAGAGAAATTTCCTTCCCTATAATTTTCCAGGCCACCATTATCCATAGCTTTGCCGAGTATTAATTCTTTTCACTTCCCCATTTCCAGATGTTGTCTCCTAAAACTACTAGGTATAAGTAAATAACAAATTCTTATGTCAAATTCATATGGCTGCTTCCTTAGCTGTATATGACCAAACCAAAACATGGGCATTATTGTTCTTAAATAATGGATCATTCACTGGTTGTAGGGGGACAGATTCAAGAGCAGGGAAAGAGACTTCATTTCTTCTAATTAAAAATTGTAGCAGTGAGTTGCTTTGGCTAATGTACATAGGGGAATACTATCTGAAGTAATAGTTAAATAAAATTTGTCTTTTAGGAATATTAAAAGATAAAGATTCATTGTGTGCTTAGCAGTACAGTTGACCCTTGAACAACATGGGGGTTAGGGGTGCCAACCTTCCCTGTGGGGGAAAATCCATGTAGAAATTTTAATTGCAAAAACTTAACTACTGATAGTCTACTGTTGACTAGAAACCTTACCAATAACATACATAGTTAATTATCACATTTTGTATATATATTCTTACCATTAAGTAAGTTAGAAATAAATAAAAAGGTTGTTAGGAAAATCACAAGAAAGTGAAAACATATTTACAGTACTGTACTTATACAAAAAAACTTCAAATATAATTAGACATGCACAGTTCAAACCCATGTCATTCAAGAGACAACTGTGTAAGATAAGCTCTAAACACACTGAATTTAAACTGTGCAACTAGAACTCTTAAAACAAGTGAAGGAAAGGGGTAGAACCTATTACTTGCATTTTATTAAAGGATAAAATTCTGTTTAATGATATATTACAATGTAGTTACTATAATAACAATAAAGAAATAATATGTTGTTTGAGACAGCAATGACCTGGAGACTGTGAATCTGCTATATTGAGGAGTATTTTTTTTTGTATGAACTTTCCTTTTGTAGAAATATTACTGTTTATTTGATTTTTGCCATGCAAAACATGGAAAGACCAAGAACATTGAGTAGGCAAATGTACATTGCCTAGCCAGGGCAAAAAAATAAAAAGGTATAATCATAGCTCCAGAATGTGTCTATTTTTCCCCTTGGAAGTAACACAAATCCCTGAAATCAGGGCCAAATGAAAGCTAAATTTATATTTTTCCAGGGATATACAAAGTTCCTTTGATATTAGGTCACCAATTAAACCTTTTACTAAAATGTAACATAAAATAATAACTTGAAATCTTCACCTTAACTCTTTTATTCTGGATGAAAGTCAGATATAAAGTTTGATTTTTTTACTAAGCTATTGATTTTAGAAATTTATATTTCTGTCACTCTTTCAGTGTTTGGGTTAACTGTGTACATATTTCATCATTTATTTTGTTGCATTAATATATTTTTGTGTGGAAAAACTCTTCCCCTTTCACTGATATATATCATGACCACCTATTAATTTGAATGTTTTTCACATAAACTCTTCAAATTTTAACTCTCTGGCCTGGTAGTTTACATATTCCAAGCAGATGCTCTTTTAAATGGTTTGATCTTATTTATGCGATAGAATGGTTTGGGTTTCTGGTAGACAGTAAATCTCTCACAGATATATCTTGTAAAAATAAATAAGAGACTAAAATCAAATATCTATCCAAGCCTACTCCCTGTGCAATTCATCAATGTAGCCAATTTATGCATATTAAGCACTTAAAAAGTATATGGCATAGAGTCAAAGCTCAAGAACTGCTAGCCTCAAGGACTTGTGATATCTGCTCATGCCCATCCCATAATTGTAAAATGATAACTTTGAACAATTGCAGTGGTTTTCAACTTAAGCATTATCTGGGAGCTTCAAAAAGCCTCCATGCTCAGGCTCCACCTCCAACCAGTTAAATCAGAAATTTTGGGGTTGCAATGCGGGCAGCAATTCTTTTCTAACATTTTATTTTGAAAATCTGTCAGGCCTACAGAATATCCACTAGAATAGTAAATCAAGATCCATATACCCTTGCAAGTTTGTTTTAGCTCTCTGTTTATGTAAGTATGAATATTTTTTTATTCTTGAAACATTGGAGTAACTTATTCTGAAATAGTAAAATTTTACTCCCAAATATTTCTGCATATAACCTGAAGAACAAGGACATTTTTCTTTGTCTTTTTTTAAGTGTACTTATTTATTTTGAGAGAGAGGAGAGCTCGAATTGGGGAGAGAGGGGGAGAGAGAGAGAGAGAGAGAGAGAGAGAGAGAGAGAGAGAACCCTCTCTGCTATGTCAGTGCAGAGCCTGATGTCGGGCTCCCTCTCCCAAACTGTTGAGATCATGACCTGAACTGAAATCAAGGGTCAGACGCTTAACCAACTGAGCCACCCAGGTGCCCCAACAAGGACATTGTTATATATGACCACAACGTAATGATCACATTCAGGATATTTAATAATGGTAATTCATCATTTAACATAGAGTCCATATTCAAAAATTTCCACTTATCCCAATTAGATCTCAATAGGTTTTTTTCTTTTTAAATCAAGATCCAGTCAAATATTTCACATTATATTAATTTACCTTGCTTCTTTTTTCTCTGTAAATCTAGAACAGTTCTCCAGCCTGTCATTGACCTTCGTAAAATTTGGTTCATCCTTCAACTTGAACTTGTATGATGTTTCTTCATGATTAGATTAGATTAAGCATTTTTGGCAGGAAGACTATCTGAGGGTAAACAATGTTACTTGTCTCATTATCGGTGATACTAGCTCTGATTACTTGGTTGAGGGTTTTTATAAAATGTACCCTTTTTGTGATTGATAATTCAATGATACGTCAGGAAATGCTGAGGTGAAAGGAGAATATTGAATGACTACGTAGGAGTGGAACTGCTTTACTTAAGAAACAGGCAGGACCCTCAAGAGTGGAGATTGGAAATCATGAAGGTAGATGACTTTTCCCCCCAATAGTTTAAGTTTCTCCTCGTCTTATCTCAGTTTTTGTCTCTTCTTCAAATCTCACTTTTGGGTGTTTTAGAAAAAAATTTGCTAAGAGAATCTATGCTAGAAAAAGTACTTTTCAAACTTTTTGCATTAAAATTCATGAGAATACAAAATTCCTCTGGCATTTATATTATTTTTAGAAATAGAAACCTGATCAGGTGCCTATCTGATATAGTGGTCCTCTATCATCTTTAAGGTGTAGGAACAACTCTTTGGTGTGGGTAGTAGGCCTCTACTTGACTCTTGCCTTAGTTTCCAGCCCCTATTATACTGCAATGCAGACTCCCGCCATTTGGGAATATCTCGTTGTAGATATCTCTTTGGTTTGACAGACTGTTGCCTTCACCTGAAATGATGTGACTTCACTTGTTTGCCTGGTAAACTTCTACCTGGCCTCCCAAATTAAGCTCCTGTATTAACCTCCTCTTTTTTTATGTGATACGTCCTTTACCAGGCAAGTTGATTATTCTTACTTTCCCCCCAACCCCTCCACAACTAACTCTTCAGTCAATGTCCTTCTGTTAGGGCATTCACACTGGGTTTAGTATTTTTTACTAAATACTAAATACTGTTAGGGCATTCACACTGGGTTTAGTATTTTCCTCCCCTTGGGGTTGTGAGCTCGTTAAGGGAAGACATGTTATTAATGATTTTATTTCTCTAGTTTTGAGCTCAGTGCTTTAATTATACACAATGCTCCATAAATATCTGATGAATGAAAGCTATTAAACTGAATTACTGATTCAATAGTGGTAAGAACCTAGGTTTCAACAGTGAGTTAGATTAACTTTCCAGTTCTCTAAAATAATTTGTCAAGCTTCAGTCCTGGTTTTGGCCATATCTCATATCACATATGATTTTAATATTTTTACTTATAATTACTTTTCAAAACTAAAATGCTTGTTTCTTAATCCTACCCAAAGCAATATTATCTATGAAAGTCATGGTTTTTGGGATTTTTTATGTTTTATTTTATATTTGAGAGAGGGAGACAGAGATAGAGAGTGAGCATGGGAGGGGCAGAGAGATGAAGACAGAATCTGAAGCAGGCTCCAGGCTCTGAGCTGTTAGAACAGAGCCCAACATGGGGCTCTAACTCACAAGCAGTAAGATCATGACCTGTCCCAAAGTCAGAAGCTTAACTGACTGAGCCACCCAGGCTACCCATGACAGTCATGGTTTTGATGTAAGAGTTTATTTTTTCTAGTGTACATCAATATATATTCAAATCATTTCAAGATTTTTAAGCAGCCTGCCTCTATAGCACCTAAAGTCAACATTTTGGTCTTCAACACATTTTATTCTTTTGGAAAAATTCTCTATTATCACACTTAGGCAATTCTTACAAACACACAGTCAATGTACATTTTGTAGCTATGAAGTAGATTTTATGACATTTCAGTTTAGAAAACCAACAAAAATTTATAGGCCAAACGAGTCTCCTATTCTTGATACTTAGAGTTAGATTCAAGAGATATATTGCCTAACCAACATTTTTACTGGGCCATCACATTTTTATTAGCCTCATCCACTCTTTCTAATATCACCACCATTTCTCTACTAGCAATACAAATCATCCAGATGTTGCCAGATCAGTCAATCAAATCATTCAATCAAGTCAAGCACATACACGTACATACACATGTGTATGTTAGGTGACGTGCAGAATTCTTAAAGGCATAAATTAAACCTTGTCTTTGAGGAATGTGGAGTTTAATTGGATTAGTTATAGTAAAGATATTTAATCAAATGATTACATATTAAATGTAGTACTTAGGAATGTAGGATTTTATAATAGGGTACATAACTATTTTCAACTAGTAAGTTAAGAAAACCTTCTTGATGGAGTTGATATTTGAGCTGAAAATTAAAGGATGGTTAGATTTAGATAGGCATCCCTGAGATGAAATACAATAAAAAAACACAATATATGTCCAGTGGATTGTGAATAGATTTAATCAAGTGACTCATTAAGTTATTCAATTATTTAATTATGTATTAAACAACTAGATATTGAGCACCTGGTATGTACCAGATGTTTAAGTAGACTCTGAGATAAAATGGGCACAGTCCCTGCCACCATGATTTGCAGTATGGCATAGGAAAGGGAAAGGAGGTTGGAGATTGAACACAGGAACTTTCTGTGTTAAAGACTTCTGTTTTTATTGTAGGACCAACTGGAAACAACAGGAGAATTTTATTTTTTTAAAAGTTTATTCACTTATTTTGAGAGAGACAGAGAGCATGAGCAGGGGAGGGGTGGAGAGAGAAAGAGAAAGGGAGAGAATCCCAAGCAGACTCCATGTTGTCAGCCCAGAGATTGAGGTGGGGCTTGATCTCATGAACCAGGAGATCATGACCTGAGCCGAGATCAATAGTTAGATGCTTAACTGACTAAGCCACACAGACACCCTGGAAACAACAGGAGAATTTTAAACCAGGTAGTGACGTGATCAGATGTGTGTTTGGAAAAATAACTCTGGCTGTAGTATGGAGAGTGGTAGATTGGTTGGTGATGATAGTAGATGCAGTTTTTGGAGAATAGTATAAAATAAATCAAGAGATGATGGTATTCTAGACCAAGACCATTGGTGTTGGAGCTAGAGAGAAATAGAAAAAGTAGCATATTTAGGATGTAAGACCAGCATGACTTGCTGATTACCTGGATACGCAGGATTGCCAAGAGTAAGTGTCAATGATGGCTCCCAGTTTTCTGACCTGCCCAACCAAATGGATGCTAGGACTGTTCACTAAACAGAATGGGGAAAAAATCAGGAAGAGATTATGAGTTCAATCTATCCAAGTTCCATCTAAGTTCTCTTTGAGACATCCAGCAGGTGACTTTAAATAGATGTCTATAATTATAGGTATGAAACTTCAAGGAGATACAAATATGTGAGTTATCAAATGTGTCACTTTGGATTCTCTCAGAGTCTGAGGCTGATTTGAAGTTAGAAGTGCAAAAAGTCTATTGATCAGAAATGCAGAGGGTTGATAGAGCCTATCAAAGGTAAAGAAGTGAAAAAATAATCGGTCAGGGGAATGTGTCACCTGACACCTGCCAGGAAAGAGGCAAGATTGGGCAGTGAGAGACTTAAACTGTGATGCACGTATGACAAAGTCCTGACCAAATCAATGGTGAGCCCCAGATCAAATATTGCCTCTTCAAAGAGTCCCTCGTGGTGCAGAAGTGAGCAGGCCCTAGGACACCTACTATGCTCAGTCACTGGCTGGGTGCTTCCCAGGAAAAGCATTGATTTGGCTGAAATGATGTGGTGAGTTTGGAAAGAATATAGCTGACAGCTGTCACTTAATAACCTTCCTCACTGCTGAATGACAAGTTCTTTCTCAAAGGGAAAGATCTGAGTGACACACCTCCCTGGTTGTCACATCTAGCATAGATGCTAGCTAAAGACAAGCATGTTCATGAGATACCCTAGCAGGCAAATTAACCAAGAAGATGTTGGAAAAAGATTTATTAAAGAATAATATGGGTGAAAAGCAGAAAAATTAGGTAAAAACCATGTTCTGAAGTGTTTTCATGACAAATAAGAGGTTTGATTGGTACATGTATATATTTATGTATTTTCTAAATAGTTCAAGATTAATTCTCTTTATACAAATATGTTTGTATAATAATGATATGCAAAATATGAACACAAGACAAAGAATGAAAGTAAAGAGAAAATGAGGTAGCAAGATTAAACAGTTTCAAAAATCATGTCATAAAGTTATATACACTGAGTAGAAGTATGTGCAAACATGGCTCTGATAACTAACATTCCAGTCGATGGACATTTGGGCTCTTTCTATGGTTTGACTACTGCTAATCCTTTTTAAACATCTGTACCCCTTTGAATCTGTATTTTGGTATCCTTTAGGTAAATACATAATAGTGCAATTTTGCTGGATTATAGGGTAGTTGGTAGTTCTACTTTTTAGTTTTTTGAGAAATCTCCATACTGTTCTCCAGAGTGGCTGCATCAGTTTGTATTCCCACTAACAGTGCAGGAGGGTTCCCCCCTTTCTGCATTCTCATAAACATCTGTTGATTCTTGTATTGCTCATTTTAACCATTCTGAAAGGTGTGAGGTGGTATCTCGTAGTGGTTTTGGTTTGTATTTCCCTGATGAGGAGTCATGCTGGGTATGTGTCTGTTAGCCATCTGGATATTTTTTTTGGAGAAGTGTCTATTCATGTCTTTTGTTCATTTCTTAACTGGATTATTTGCTTTTTGGGTGTTGAGTTTGGTAAGTTCTTTATTGGTTTGGGATACTAACCCTTTATCAGTTATTTCATTTACAAATCTCTTCTTCCATTTCCTAAGCTGCCTTTTAGTTTAATGGATTGTTTTCCTCCTCTGTGCATAAGTTTTTATCTTGATGCAGTGCCATGAGTTCATTTTTGCTTTTGTTTCCCTTGCCTCTGGAGAAAGCCTAGTAAGAAGTTGCTATGGCTGATGTCAAAGAGGTTGCTGCCTGTGTTCATCTCCAGGATTTTGATGGTTTCCTGTCTCACATTTAGATCTGTCAGCCATTTTGAATTTATTTCTGTGTCTGGTGTAGGAAGGTGGTCTAGTTTCATTCTTCTGCATGTTGCTGTCCAGATTTCCTAACATCATGTGTTGAAGAGACTTTTATCTGCTGGATATTCTTTCCTGTTTTGTTGAAGATTAGTTGATCATATAGTTGTGTGTCCATTTCTGCATTCTCTATTTTGTTCCATAGATCTATGTATCTGTTTTTGTGCCAGTGCCATACTGTCTTGATGACTACAGTTTTGTAATTAGAACTTGAAATCTGGAATTGTGATGCATCCAGCTTTCCTTTTCTTTTTCAAGATTGCTTTGACTATTTGGGGTCTTTTGTGGTTCCATAAAAATTTTAGGATTGTTTGTTCTAGTTCTGTGAAAAATGCTTTTGGTATTTTGATGGAGATTCCATTTAACATGTAGATTGTGTTGGGTAGCATAGATATTTTAACAATGTTCTTCCAATCTATGAGCATGGAATGTTTCTCCATTTTTTTTGTGTCATCTTTAAGATCTCTCATAAGTGTTTTTATACTTTAGAATACAGATATTTTACCTCTTTGATTATATTTATTTCTAGGTATCTTATGGTTTTTGGTGCATTGTAAATGGGATCAATTCCTTGATTTCTCTTTCTGCTGCTGCATTATTGGTGTATAGAAATGCAACAGATTTCTGTATGTTGATTTTATATTCTGTGACTTTACTTTATGATGTTGAGATATGTTCCCTCCGTCTCTACTTTCTTGAGGGTTTTTATCAAGAATGGATGCTGTATGTTGTGAAATGCTTTTTCTGGATCTATTGAGAGGATATATAGCTCTTATCCTTTCTTTTATTAATGTGATGTATCACATTAATTTGCAAATACTAAGCCACCCATGCATCCCTGGAATAAATCTCACCTGATCATGGTGAATCATTCCATATATATATGCATATATATAATATATAATATATATATTTGAGAGAGAGAGAGTGTGTGTGTGTGTATAAAAGAGAGACAGAGACAGAGAGAGAGAGAGAGAATGCTAGTGGGGGAGAGGGAGAGAGAGATGAGAGAGAATTCCAAACAGGCTCTGGGCTGTCAGTGCTGAGCCTGACACAGGGCTCGATCCCATGACTGTGGGAGCATGACCTGAGCTGAAGTCAAGAGTTGGACTCTTAACCAACTGAGCCACCCAGGCTCCCCCGGTGATTCTTTTAATGCACTGTTGGATTCAATTTGCTAGTATCTTGTTGATAATATTTGCATACATGTTCATCAGAGATATTGGCCTGTAATTCTTCTTTTTAGTGGTGTCTTTGATTTTGGAATCAAGGTAATGCTGGCCTCATAGAATGAGGTTGGAAGTTTTCCTTCCATTTCTTTTTCTGTGGAACAATTTCTGAAGAATAGGTATTAGCCCTTATTTAAATGTTTGGTAGTATTCCCTGGGAAGCCATCTGGTTCTGGACTTTTGTTTTTTGGGAGATTTTTGATTAATGATTCAATTTATTTGCTGTTTACCAGTCTTTTCAAATTTTCTATTTCTTCTTGTTTCAGTTTAATAGTTTATATATTTATAGGAATTTATCCGTTTCGTCCAGCTTTCCAATTTTTTGGCATATAATTTTTATCATATTCTCTTATAATTGTATTTCTGTGGTGTTGGTTGTGATCTCTCCTCTCTCATTTATGATTTTATTTATTGGAGGTTCTTTCTCTTTTTGATAACTCTCGGTAGGTGGTTATCAATTTTATCGATTCTTTCAAAGAAACAGCTTCTAGTTTCATTGATCTGTTTTACTGTTTTTTTCATTTATTTGTTTCTATATCATTTATTTCTGCTCTAATCTTTATTATTTCCTTCTTTCTGCTGGCTTTAGGCTTCACTTGTTGTTCTTTTTCTGGCTTCTTTAGATGTAAGGTTAGGTTATGTATTTGAGATTTTTCTGGCTTCTTGAGGTAGCCTGTATTGCTATATATTTCTCTCTTATGATCATTTTTTCTGCATCCCAAAGGTTTTGAACAATGATGTTCATATTTTCATTTGTTTCCATGTATTTTTTAATTTCTTCTTTAATTTCCTTGTTGACCCATTCATTCTTTTGTAGGATCTTCTTTAACTCCCATGTGTTTGTTGTCTTTCCAATATTTTTCTTGTGGTTGACATCAAGTTTAATAGCATTGTAGTCTAAAAATATGCATGGTATAATCTCAATCTCTTTGTAATTTTTGAGGTCTGATATGTGACCCAGTATGTGATCTATTCTGGAGAATGTCCCATGTGTGCTGGAAAAGATTGTGTATTTCGCTGCTTTAGGTTGAAATGTTCTGAATGTATCTTTTAAGTACATCTAGTCCACTGTGTCATTCAAAGCCATTGTTTCCCTGTTGACTTTCTGCTTAGATGATCTGTCCATGGTTGTAAGGGGGGCATTAAAGTCCCCACACTGTTATTGTACTGTTATAAATAAGTTCCTTTATGTTTAATTGTTTTCTATATTTGGGTGCTCCCAAGTTGGTGGCGTCAATATTTACAACTGTTAGATCTTCTTGTTGCTGGACCCCTTTATGATGATATAGTGCCCTTTTCATCTCTTATTGCAGTCTTTGGTTTAAAATCTAGTTTGTCTGATATAAGTATGGCTACCCCAGCTTTCTTTTGACATCCATCAGCATGGTAAATGGTTTTTTATCCCCTCACTTTCAATCTGCAGATGTCTTTATGGCTAAAATGAGTCTCCTGTAGACAGCATATAGATGTCTTGTTTTGTTTTGTTTTACACATTCTGATACCTTATTCCTTTGATTGGAGCATTAGTCCATTTACATTCAGAGTGATTATTGATAGATAGGTATTTAGTGCCATTGTACTTGTAAAGTTCTTGTTTCCTGAGGTTTTCTCTGATCCTTTTTAGTCTTTGTCTCTTTTTGCCTTTCTTTCCCTCTGAAAGATTCCCCTTTAATATTCCTTACAGGGCTATAAACTAGTGGTCACAAACTCCTTTGGGTTTTGTTTGTCTGGGAAACTCTTTATCTCTCCTTCTATTGTCTGGGAAACTCTATCTGGATAGACTATTCTTGACCACACATTTTTCCCATTCAGCACGTTGAATATATTGTGCCCCTCCCTTCTGGCCTGCCTAGTTTCTGTGGAGAGATCTGCTGCTAACCTTATTTGTCTTTCTTTATAAATTAGGGATTTTTTTTCCTTTGTTGTTTTTAAGATTTTTTCCTTATCTCTATATTTTGCAAATTTTACAGTGTCTCTTGGTATTGGCTTGCTTTTGTTGATTTTGATAGGAGTTCTCTGTGCCTCCTGAATTTGGATGTCTGCTTCCTTCTCCAGGTTAGGGAAGTTTTCAGCTATAATTTGCTCAAATAAACCTTCTGCCCCTTTTTCTGTCCCTTTTTTTGGGACCCCTGTAATACAAATGTATTATGCTTTATGGAGTGCTCAGTTCTCTAAGTGTATATTCATGATTTTTCTTTTCCTCTTCTTTTCAGCTTATTTTATCTTATATATCACTTAACTCTTTCCTCTGCTTCTTCTATTCTTGTCGTTATTAGATCCACTTGGTTTCAAATCTTGGTTATAGCATTTTTATTTCAACCTTACTACTTTTTAGGTCTTTTATCTCTGTGGTTAGGGACTCCTTGGTGTTTTCTATGCTTTTCTCAAGGCATAGTATCCTTATGGTGGTTTTAAAATTCTGGATCAGGCATATTAATTATATGTGTTGTGATTAGATCCCTGTCTATGACCCTTTCTTGTTCTTTCTTTTTGGATGAATTCCTCCATCTTGGCATTTTGTCTAGGTCTTTGTCTTCTCTGTGTGAGGAAAGCCTGTTATGTTTTTTGCTCCTTAGAGTAATGACGTTAGTAAGAAAAGGTCATATACTGCCCAGGACCTCGTGCTTCAGGAAGCTGTGTGTATGCTGTGTACACTCTTCTGCTGTGTTTTGGCTGCTCTTTCCTAAGGTCAGTCCTCTGCAGAGTTTCTCCTTGCCTTCAGTCAGGAATATTTGGACCTTTTTCAGAGTGTAGTGAGTTTAACTAGGTGTGCTCTAGTCTCCTTGTTAAGAAAGGCCTGATACTATTTCCACTAGAGCTGAAACTTTGCAGCACTCTATAGTCAGTAGACTTGGTGTGTGCATGGGTGGGGTGCTGTTCTTCTTAGGGAGGGCCCACTGCTCTGGTTTTCAGATATACCTGCACTAATAAAGAAGCACCTGTAGACACAGGGGGGCAGCACTTGGTGTAAGCAGCTCAGACCTCCACTGTTGGCATTGTGCTGTTCACTGAAGTCAGTCCATGGTGATGAGCAGGGGATAAAAATGGCTCAAGCCCTCTCCCTGGTCTCTGGAGAGGGGAGTTCATGCCCACTATTCTCTGGGAAGCTCTCATGGAAGAGTGAAAAATCTCCCTGGTGTGTCCAAGGCATCCTTAGATCACTGCCTTCACCTTGACTGTGCCTGGGCCATCTGCCCACCGGGCAGCCACAGTCCGCTGTGTTTTATCTCAGGCATGCCACCGGGTTTCAAAACTCCAAACTTTAAGGGCCCAGCATGGCACAGACTGGCAGTGATCCTCTGGGGAAGAGTCTCACAATGTTATGGCTGGTGCCAGTTTGTTTCAGAAGGGCAGTAACACCGATGTGAAGGAGCATGGAGTTTAAAGGGCAGCAAAAGCCAGCATCCAGGTTAGCTGCCCTTAGCAGGTATCTCTGCCCCTATGCTTAAGGGGTAGGGGAGTGCAATGGCACCTGCCAGCTCTTTTGTCCCCTGAGAGGCAATGCCACCTCTCCCAGATGCACTCAGAAAGGAGAGCCATCTCTCCCAGCAGATCAGAAGGAATCCTCAGATTGCACTGTCTGCTCCCGGGCATCTGCCCTCCTTCACAGGAGCACTGTAGTGCCTGCTGGGCTCAACACCAGCCACAGCATAGACTTCTCAAATTCCAGTCTTTGAGTTCCACTGGTTGTAAAAACTCATGATAGTCAGCCCCTCTAATTTTCCCAGTCAATGGCTTTAGGAAAGTTTTTTCCTTGTGCAATCCCCTGTGTGCTGCTTTCTCTCTTTCTCTCTCTTTCTCTCCCTCTCTCCCCCATGATCAGGGCTCCTTCCCCTCCTCAACACCTGCAATCCTTTTCTCCCCCAAATCACCTCTCTACACCTCTTTCTTTTCACAATGTGGCCTCTTCTCTTTCTCTAGTTGTGCAGTTTGTTCTTTCAGTACTCAGATCAATTTCCTGGGTGTTCAGAATGATTTGATATTTATCTTGCTATGTTTGAGGGATGAGGCAAGCATAGTGTCCTCCTACTACTCAACCATCTTAACTCCTCACCCCCGATCTCCTTATTTTTTGATATACTGAATACATCTTAAACTCATTAATTTCTGTGAATGTCATTTTATGAGGAAGTATGACAATATTAAGTCTGACTCTGAATCTTATTGGCTGTGTGACCTTGAGCAAGTTTCCCAGCATGCTGGTGCCTCTGTTTTCTTCTCTATACATGGGGATAATAATAGAATATGCCTCATAGGACTGTTGTGAAGAGTAAATTAATTTATGGTAAAGTACTTAATAACCCTGATGTATTTTAAGTTGACTATAAATGTTAGGGGAAAAAAGATTAGATTCAGGATATACATTCAAAAAATTCATTGGCTATATTCTAAAAGAATATTTCTTAAAACAAATTCTTGGTAAATTTTATCAATTTAACAGTCAATTTTGGCATTCAGAAACCGGTTACTAATCAAAATAATGTTAATAGGTTGTTTCAGTTAATTTCTATGTTCTCTATTAATGATGATTCTTTATGTGTGTATTTATTGTAGTTATTCTTTAAAATTTTATTTCTCTAGAAACCGTGCTCTAGATGCCATACATGATTAAGTATGCAATTACTATTCTGACAAGCAGTAATTAGTATAAAAAGTTGTTAAGAATTTCAAAAATTGGTACTCAATGCACATGATTAGAAGTCTGATTCATCAACCAATCAAAAAATTTTTGGTATTTTACATCTCCAATTGAAAAATGAAATATTAAGAACATGTTGCTATATTATTTTCAAACTTTTTTAGACATTACAGAAATAGTGACAAAGGTATGAGATATAAGCAAAGTGCAATAGTCCATTGGAGGATAAATACAAACCCTGAGTCAGCTAAGTCACAACTAATCCAGAGTCATGAAAAATATCTTAGGCCTTGCAGTATTGCACAATGTTTTCTTTTTTTATATATAATTTTTAAAAAATGTTTATTTTTGAAAGAGATACAGAGTGACAGTGGGGGAGGAGCAGAGAGAAAGGGAGACACAGAGAGAAAGGGAGTTGTCAGCACACAGCCTGATGTGGGGCTCAAATGTACAGACCATGAGATCATGACCTGAGCTGAAGTAGGAGGCTTAACCGACTGAACCACCCAGGCGCCCACCCCACTTTTTTAACTTTTTAAAACATGTTTATTTATGTACAATGTTTTCTAATTGTATTTAATGGAAACATTTTTATCAGATCATTATCTAAGTAGGGGAATGAGAATATAAATCTCTACGTTGTTTGGTTTCGTTGCTAGCCCAGTGAAGACTGGGCATTAATAGTTAATAGCTGAACAATTCAAGCACCATGTTTTGGATCCAAAAATATTCTTAGAGATAGGAGAGCCATATTAACTGCAGTAAGCTGTAATATCCAACTGGTTCTGCTGATCCCAAATCATAGGATTTTTGCTTTGCAAGGGGCTCTGTAAATCATCTAGCCTGAACCTTCAATTGAGGCTGTTTAAGGGAAGTTTTTAGAGACTTCAAAGGCTTCATAAGACCGTATATTTGCTAGGACTACTTATTACAGCTAAATCCTCCAAGGCTTTTGAATGTACCCATGTACTGAAGAAATTATTCAGCTTGTTGAAGGTCACTTATTAAAATGTGGCTCTGGGCTACTTGGTGAGAAAGAGAAGTGTAAAAGGCAAGGAGAGGGTGGAGGAAGCCAGCCTGTTAGGGAGACTTGGCTGCTGCCCAGGCTCTTGGGTGTGCAAGAACAATTTTATATACAAGAAGCAGGCGGCCAACTACCGAGAGATAAGGCACACTTGGTTGTCACACATGAACATGACACTACTATATTCTTCCAAGTTATGGATTTGTTAGTATGGATTTTGTTTTGTGATTTTCTGTAGCCTACCCGCATCCCCCAGAGGAAACGTTAGGTTTGAGAATTTCATCAAGAGAAATTTATGACCTGAGTATTAGAGTTTACTATTATGCATCACACTTAAAAACCTGAGACCCAAAGGGACTAGTCTTACACTGGTGTAGCATTTCCACAGTCCTCCAAACAAGGGTTCCGATCTTCTCAAACACCATCTCTCTCCTCGTGCCTCTTATGCTCCCTGAATCCATGCTCCATCCTACTATGCTTTCCCACTTGGAACCCAGCAGACACTTCACAACCTCCCAACACATGCAGCTTCCTGTGAAACATAGTTTGTTTTTCACTTTTACTGTTTTCCTCAAGACTTGCCTGAATGGATTTTGACCTGTGTCTCAGACAGCAGGGAGAAGAAGCTACATGAGACATACCCAAATGTGCTTTCACTGGCGGGTTGAGGCTGAGAATGAGATGTAAAGGAAAGGGTACAAATTTCACACAAATTTTTGTTCCATTGGAGATTATTAAAATATCAAAAATTATTTCACTATCTATGCAGACTTTTTTTTTCAAGTACAATAATTATTTTATTGTGATAGAATAATAATTAGATATTTGACAACTTCTTGGATGAATTCCAGTGGCCAATAACAAACTTCAGAACTGAAAATATATAGCACTTAGGCAATCTCTTTGAAACAAAAGGGTGGTTTGAAACAAAAAATGTGGCCAATTTGATGCAAGTATGCAAGTTATATACATACTTTTAAAATTGAGACTTGGAGCTATTTTATAATTTATTTATTATCAGATATTTAGTACACATTTTAAAAAGAAAAAAGAATTCAGATTTTATTTTTATTATTTTATTTTTATTATTTTTGTGTGTGCTTGCATGAGAAAGAGAAAGAGACAGAGAGGGAGAGGAAGAGAGTGACAGAGTTATTTTTCCAGTTGTGAAATATGTTGTGAAATTATTTCCAGGGTCAGATTTTTCTTTTTTCCCCCCAATTTTTATTTATTTATTTATTTATTTATTTATTTTAACCTTTATAGTTTATTGTCAGGTTGGTTTCCATATAACACCCAGTGCTCTTCCCCACAAGTGACCTCCACCAAGACCATCACCCCCCTTTACCTTTCCCCCTTCCCCTTCCCCCCTCAGTTTGTTTTCAGCATTCAAGAGTCTCTCGTGTTTTGTCTCCCTCCCTCTCCCTAACTCTTTTTCCTCCTTCCCCTCCCCATGGTCCTCTGTTGGGTTTCTCCTGTTAGACCTATGTCTATGCAGACTCTTTAAATAGCTCTGTTGTTTCTATGCGTCAGTGATTAACATTTAAGCTAATCAAGCAGACCATCATCTAAGTCAGCCATTTGCAGCTCAGAAATGGCTGATTGGTGAAACACAGAGTGGATGTGTTATGATGGTAGAAGAACTGTTAACAAGTTGCATTTGTGCTTCATGTCTAACAATAAAATGATAATATTACACTTATATTGGAAACATTATGGATAGAAAGGAGACAAGATCACAAAGGGCTGTAGCCTCTCATCAGATTATGGAATAAAATAAAAGCAGACAACTTTGTGAGAGAGTAATTTGTCCCACGTATGGCTTTGTCTTTGGTGCTGTGATGCTAAAACTACATTTTGGGGAGCAGAAACAGGTCACAAATAGACAGTTTTCAATGCTACCTACTCCTCTCTCTCTCTCTCTCTCTCTCTCTCTCTCTACTGGGCATAAATAAATAAGTAACTCCCACATTGCATGGAGATTAAGTATTTATAAATATCTGCAACTAATTTCTCAATTGTCAGGAAAGGGAATCCTCTATTAATATTGGGTCCTCTTATGGGAAGGAAGATAGTATTCATCTAGGAAAAAAAGGGAATCAAAATTAGTGTGATCAATAGCAAATTACTATTTTTTCTCTCCATACTTCTTTAAAATGAATTTGAATTTCTCTCATACAGATCTCAGATACAGCTAAAATTTTCAAAGCTGATGACATAAACATGTAAAAAGGGAGTTCCAGAAGACAATTTGGGTATGTCTACAGGAGGAAAATTTGAAAGCATATGTCTGTAAGACAGCCTATAGAAGCAGTCAAGAAACTGATGGATAAACTGATTGGACAGAGATTTTAAGACCACTTGCTTCTGTTTTCAAATAGTCAATAAATTGCTATTACATGTGGGGACACCTGAGTGACTTGGTTAAGCATCCAACTTCAGCTCAGGTCATGATCTCTTGGTTCATGAGTTCAAGTTCCATGTCAAGCTCTGTGCTGGCAGCTCAGAACCTCGAGCCTGCATTGGATTCTGTGTCTCCCTCGCTCTGTCCCTCCCCCACTCACGCTCTGCCTCTCTCTCTCTCTCTCTCTCTCTCAAAAATACATAAACACCTAAAAAATTGCTATTACATGTTTAGTATGTTTTGGTAATTATATTGTGGGATTGCACAGAATGTCACTCTTGGGAGCCTAGAAAAACAAGCCTTAAATTGGTATGGTTATCTGAGGAGGTCTTCAAAGGTGCTCTGTAGAGTAGTGTTAGGGAACCAGCTATCATTTGAAAAGACACAAGAATATATATATGTAAGGCAGTGAATGAAGTATAAGGTGAAGTGCCAGGTTTATAAAAAAATAAAGGAAACAGGGGCATCTGGGTGGCTCAGTCAGTTAAGCGTCCAACTTGGGCTCAGGTCATGATCTCGTGGTCCATGAGTTTGAGCCCCGCATCGGGCTCTGTGTGACAGCTCAGAGCCTGGAGTCTGCTTCAGATGCTGTGTCTCCCTCTCTCTCTGCCCCTCACTCGCTCATTCTCTGTCTCTTTCAGTCTCTCAAAAATGAATAAATGTTGAAAAAATAATTAAAAATATAAATAAAGGAAACAGACTGAATAGTCTTTGAACATGGTCTTATACCAAGCGGTACTCACTAGTACATCTGGTTCATGATGAATAACTTTCAGTAATGGTTATTTTAGAATAGTTCATTTTTTGGGGCAGTTGTTTTTTATCTGAGTTAGTTATGTAATTATCTGCTATGCCTGCAGCTTTTTATATCACCAACTGACTTCAGAATTTGGTGGAGATTGCTTATCCTCTGCCATACACGTACACTCAATTTAACAAATGTTTATAGAACAGATATGCAATAAATACTAGAAACAGTAAAACAAATAAACAGCAGAGGAACTGATTATCTTTTATCTTCTAGATGCACAGATGACAGAACTGTGCTTTTGACTGTATTCATTCACATCAGTTGCTGTGTATTATAACTTTTTAGAGTCTGGGGTTTTTTTCTTTGTGTTTGTTTTCAAGTCTGTTTGGATCTTTGAGTGGGTTGCTAAGATGTCCAGGACAAAGCCAAAGGTGGGTTTGTGAGAACAGTTACCTTTGTAGCCAATGGTTCTTTTACCAGCACATGTCAGCCTTCTTTTCATTTATTCATGATTTTATTTGGCTCGCTATCTGTTCCATACCTCAGCCTCACTCCAGGACCTAAGGGGTCTCGGTCTTTGTACTGGTTCTTAGAATATACACCCACAAAGTTGCTTCACTGATCACACTGCTGCCTCTCAGAAGGATTACAGGGCTCCACACTGACCCAGCAAGCCCTGAGATTCTGATGTGCCAAGTCCTGTCCTGTCCAGGCCTCACACATTACATTCTCTTCTGCAATCACAAGTGTGACTTGAAAATTGGTGTTTTTGCATACTTGTATGTGTGAATGCAGTACCTTGCAGCCGCTAGCACATGTGCATATAGCAGTTTTAGGGGACTGGTTCTCCTTTTCGTTTCCCAGAAGTCACTACCATGCAGAATTTCTGAGAAATGTTTGTGTGTAGCAGGTTAATGTTCTGGTTTTTGTCCTTTTTGTTTCCTGTTCTTATTCCATGCTGTGATGTTGCCCTTCTTGAGAGGCAATGATGCCAGATAGGAGGATGGACAGGGTGACCACAGGATTAGAAGGAAGTGGTTTCCCTAGCAACAAAAGCCATGCGAGGAAAGCCACACTACTTATCCACTACTCATGTCTCTTTTCGTCTGGTTTATGTAACACCGAGGTTCTGAATGCTAAGTACAGATCTGATTCTGAATCATTTCTAGTGGATGGAATTACAGCAAACTGGCACTATCTAAAAAAATTTGAAAATTTGACAAGTGTGCAATATACTTTTGTATGTTAATAGACATCTCCAAAAGTATCTCCTTCCTATTAGTGTGTCATTGCTTTTGCACTTTTCATTACTTGAAGCTGCAAAATAGTTTTATCTCTCAAAACTGAAGCAGGTAAAGAATTTGCAAAAACCAGATTAAAAAAAAGTTTTAAGAAAACTCCCATTATACCTGTAATATTTGCTTTCTATCCCAGTGGCCAAAAAATAATCTGTAGATTAAACGGTAGGATAAGAAAGTCACTCTGTTTTAGTAACTTCATTCTGGTTCTTAGTAGTGCTTCATTTTAAGATCTTTAAATTATTCTTTTCTTAATTCCGCATTTATTTTATTGATAGCCTGACACTAGAGTATTAACATTTTGATGTGATTATTAGTCATTAAATGGGAAATGACATGCTGACCTTGGCTCTCCATATTTGCTGATCGGCAGTTAACATTAATATATCTCATACCACACAACCAGGCATAATTTTGGTATGTGATTATTGTACCAGCTTAGTCAAAAAACCATCAGTATATCTGAAAACAGCTATTGATGAAGAAAAGATCACTTGCCAAACTATGACCTCCGAAACACAGGTGAACTTTGAAAGATCAGTTATTAGCCATTATTTTCTTAAATTTTTTGACTTAATAATCATTGGTAAAATTTAGGGTGATGAAGATAGGTATGTATTCCTGAAAAAACATTTTTTAAGTTTATTTCAAACATTTTTTTAATGTTTATTTATTTTTGAGAGAGAGAGACAGAGACAGAGTATGAGTGGAGGAGGGGCAGAGAGAGAGGGAGACAGAATCTGAAGCAGGCTCCAGGCTCTGAGCTGTCAGCACAGAGCCTGATGTTGGGCTCGAACTCACAAACCACAGGATCATGACCTGAGCCCAAGTTGGACGCTTAACTGACTGAGCCACCCAGGCACCCCAGTTTATTTATTTATTTAGAGAGAGAGCAAACGAGAGCAGGAGAGAATCAGAGACAGAGGGAGAGGGAGAATCCCTAGCAGGCTCTGCAGAGCCTGATATGGGCCTTGAACTCATGATCTGCGAGATCATGACCTGAGCTGAAATCAA
Source organism: Cryptoprocta ferox (assembly GCA_028646485.1). Taxonomy (NCBI): domain Eukaryota; kingdom Metazoa; phylum Chordata; class Mammalia; order Carnivora; family Eupleridae; genus Cryptoprocta; species Cryptoprocta ferox. The sequence continues at coordinate 60,485,121 of CM053572.1, forward strand.
GAGTCAGATGCTTAACTGTTTGACCAATCCAGGCACCACCCTCCAAAATGTTTCTAATTTGAGCAAAGCTGGTCGACTATAAAAACAATGCTGTCCAATAGAGAGATCATGTGAATAAAAAAAAAGAGCCATGTATGTAGTTCAACATTTTCTAAAAACTGTTTTTATAAAAAGGAAAAAGAAGAACATATTTTAAACAAGCATCTAAAATATTATTTATACATATAACCAATATAAAATTACTGAGATTTTTGCATTTTTCATACTCAGTCTTCAACATCTGACTTGTATTTTACGTTTAAGTATATCTCAGGGTGAACTAGCCTTATTGCCAGTCCCCAACAGCCACAGGTGGTTTGTGATTACCGTATTGGACAGCACAGGTCTAGGACATAACTTATCACCAACGGCATTTGAGGTTCAGCTTCTTAAAAGGATGCTGATCCTGTAGAAATACTGTTTTTCTTAGTAAGATAAAAGGATCCATCTCTTGAGGTGTTTGGAAAAGTTAATAAATTGGCAATGTTTTCTGAATTTAATATTAGGTGCTCCCCCAAAAAAGTGTTTAAAGGCTCCTAAGAACTTTGCCAATGTTCTTCCCAGAGACTGTAATTAAGTTGATGGTAATATAATTAGAGAGATTAGAAGCCTGCTTATCCCAGGAACTATTCTTGGAAAAAGCTCCTTGCAGATTTAGTATATCGGGTTGTGATATTAGCATAATAGAATTGAGAATATCTTGCCGAAACCAGCTCTTTGCTGAATTACTTTATAACCACTATTTTTAGAATATAAATGTACACAGTGTGGATCCACAGTGACTGAAATGAGGAAACTGTGAGTTTTTCTAAAGGAGGTTCCATTCCAGTCTCCTTGATTACAGAGAGATACTTCCTTCTCAGAATGCTATTCCGGAGAAGAAAAAGAGAAAGGGAGGATAGGAGTGGTTTAGCTTTGCCAACTGGCCAAATCAAGCACACTTCTTTTTCTCCCAATTTCCTGTAATATTTAGAAACCATGTGCAGAAAAGCAAACTAGCAAGGACACACGTTTTGGATGAAGATACCCTAAAGATTTTTGGAAGAAGGAACTATTATGTGAGCTCACAAACTAATTTATAAGCTTTATATTTTTAGAGAAATTTAAGACAGGTGTTTCATTTGAAGATTCTACCCCTTAACATTTATTAATGTTGTCATTGGTCCAACTGGATTCCGGAGTGCATACTGTCACTAGACAACTTATGCCTAGAATGTCAATAATTAACAATAACCGATTTGTAAATTAAAGTGAAAAATATATTACAAAATGGGTCAGATTAATGGGAGAACTAGACTTCTACACTTAAGGATCAGAGTGGCTTTTGGGATACAGAAGCAAGGAGCAACAAATAATTTATGGCACATTACCATGAAACAATCATTTAACTCATTAAGCCAATAAATGTTTTTAGAACTACTATATGCAAATTGTTTGTTTTAGATGCAATGGGAACTCAAAGACGAATCACATGTGAATTCTACATTTAAGGATTTATAATTTAGTCGGTGAGAAAACACCATAAGAGCTATAATAGAGGCTTAAGAATCTTGAGATCTAAAGAAGAAAGATAAGGTTTAAGGATAGAGGCTGGTATTTATTGTCAGGAAAGTACTCAGAGCAGTGGCTTAGAGGAAGCAGACTTGGACTGGTCCCTGATGGAAGGATTTGGTCTCACCAAAAAAGCAGAGGGCACTGAGGGAGAGAAACTACCAGCAAAGGGAAGTCTCCCGAGGGATCCCAAGAAAAATTTGATTCAGAAGTGATAATGTATGTTTCTGCATTGCTCAAAGATTATGTTCTGCATGGAAAGAAATTTTAACATATTAATAATGGTGATTCTATGCAGTTTTTCAGCATCAGGTCAGATTTTTTAACTAAGGAGTTGCTTTTGATCAAAGCTCTCAGTAAAATAAATTCTACATGCAAATCACAAGCATGTGCCTGTTTCTCAAGTTTTGTTCTATGTGAGGGAGCCAGATTCATTAATTAATTCACTGTTTTGGCCCATATTGGTGTTAGTGGCATTAAGATTTAGCCAGCATAAAGAAAAACTATTTATGTAACATGGAAAAGAGCTATTAGTTAAAATAATATGAATTATAATTTGATGTTATGAGCAAAAAGTGTAGGCAATTTCTTATCTAGTAAATTTTGGCTTTATATATTTTTTCTGATATTTTACTTATATGATGTCTATAGCAGACCTATAGACACTTTTTTTAGTGATTTTTTAAAAATTTTTTTAATGGTTATTTATTTTTGAGACAGAGAGACAGAGTATGAGCAGGGAAGGGCAGAGAGAGAGGAAGACACAGAATCCGAAGCAGGCTGTCAGCAAAGGGCTCGATGTGGGGCTTGAACTCCCGAACTGTGAGATCATGACCTATGCTAACGTTGGGCGCTTAACCAACTGAGCCACTCAAGCACCCCTCTTAGTGATTTCTTATATATAAAGTTAGCCTGAACTCCTTCTACCTGTTCCCTCAAATTTGGTAAGTATTCAATTGGTTTTATTCTATTTATCCTATGGCTTGATTTTATCTAATTCACAATACAAACCTTTTGCACCTATACTGCATCAAGCTAGATAGCCAGCAAGAAGGTATTGATTTCTTTTTAAGTCATCTTCCTTGCTGATATCATGGCCCTAATAAGTGGGCTTCTTTTCTGCTCCCCCAGTCATGTAATTTTCCCTGCCATGAGCCAAGGTAACTTCTTGCCACTGCGGAGACAGCACAGGTACTGTTTTTAGACTGGTGAGATACATACTTGGTAGCAGATGCCTTTTGTGCCCTGTGTCACATTCCCTCAGCCTGCTTCTGACCTGAGTGACAAACGACAGTGAACGGTTCTATGCACAGGACCACAACCCCACTGCAAGTGCCTACCAGGTGTCTCTGCTTTTATATTCTAAGATTCTATGAATTTTGCAAGCATAGGACCATTAATCCAGGGGAAGGGCAATATGGGATTGCAGGAGAGTTAATTTCAACTACTGGAGGACTGGAGTTGATGGATATGCCTTAGCTTCCTATATATCGAGAGAGAGTTGCAAGGTTATGATTTTTCAGAGGGTCCACAGCTGGAGCCCTACTGGCCACAAGACTAACCAGTTCCCTAACACACCCTTTGCTGGCTTTCTCTTTTTTTCTGGCTCTCTACTCTTTCATTCTCAAATAAGCCACTTGTACTCAAGTCAGGCTCTGCTTTATGAAAGAACCAATTATCACTATTCTTAAAAGGAACTAGGCACTTTTAAAAAATGCTAAGGTTGAGTACAGGTGACTAACGAACTTACTTCAGGGCCCATCAACAGAAAGCTGAGAAAATCAGAGCCCCATGTATAAAAATGGATTATAATCAAAATATTAACTTATATATCATTAGTTTTAAAGCTGGAATATATTTCCTAACAAAAACACATCACAATGATGCCTAAACTCCCAGTTAACAGAAACTAATTAAGCTCACAAATAATAGGAAAAAATTAAGTAATCAATGTAACTCATCGTGTTTTATAAAGCACACAGCTTGCGTTTGCAGGGGCTGCCATAATAAATACCAGACTCGGGGGCTTACACAGGAGAAATGTATTTTCCTACAGTTTTGGGGGCCAGAAGTCTGAGGCCAAGGTGTTGGCATGGTTGGTGTCTTCTGAGGCCTCCCTCCTTAGCTTTTAAATGACTGTCCTTTCCCTGTGTTTTCACATGTTCTTCCTTCTGTGCACACGTGAGTCCTACTCTCCTCTTCCTATGAGAACACAAGTCATATTGGGATAGGTTCCTCCATAATGACTTTATTTTGACTTAATTACCTCTATAAAGACCCTGCCTCCAAATACAATCAATTTTTTTAAATGTTTATTTATTTTTGAGAGAGAGAGAGAGAGAGAGAGACAGAGAATGAGCAGGGGAAGGGCAGAGAGAGGGAGATACAGATTACGAAGCAGGCTCCAGGCTCTGATCTGTCAGCACAGAGCCCGAGGTGGGGCTCAAACTCATGAACTGCAAGATCATGACCTGAGCTGAAGTCGGATGCTTAACCGACTGAGCCACCTAGGCACCCCCAAAACAATCACATTCTTAAGTACTTGGGATTAGGACTCCAACATATGAATTTGGAGGAAGGACACAATTCAACCCATAACACACCTTTATCTTTAAACTTTTAGTTTTCAAGTATTTGATAAATGTAAATAAGTAATCAAATAAACATCAATGAAATCACAATTCAATTAAAGAATTATAGAACATTGTAAATACCTTTGAAACCATTTGCGGTCTCCATCCCTCTCCTATCCCTACCCTTCCCTCCAAGAAGTAGACACTATCCTGAATTTTATCAATTATATGCTGCTTTTATAGATTAATCACATATAAATGTATATTTAAGCAACACATTCTGTTTTTGAACTTTACAAAAATAGTAATGATTTGAGGCACCTAGGTGGTTCAGTCAGTTAATCGTCTGACTCTTGATTTCAGCACAGGTAATGATCTCAGGGTTCGTGAGTTCAAGCCCCACATTGGGGTCTGTGCTGGGTATGCAGAGCCTGGTTGGGATTCTCTCTCTCTCTTTCTGCCCCTCCCCATTCGCAATGTTTCTGTCTCTCTCAAAATAAATGTATAAAAACTTAAAAAAAAACATGAAAAAAATAGTACTGCTTTGTGTATGTTTTATGTGACTTGTTTTTCCCCTCTCAGTGTCTAGGATTCTTCCACACAGAAGTAGGTATGGTTCATTCATTTCACTGTTGTATAAGATCACATTAAGTGATTACAAAGGAACATAACTGTTCATTCTCCTGTTGAAAGAATTTAGTTTTCCAGGCTTTGGCTATTAATTATACTGCTGTTGTTGTACATCTCTCTCACACATGTGTAAGAGAGATGTTCTATTCCCAGGAGTGCAGTTGCTGAATTGTAGGTAATGTGATTATTCACCTTTACAGGATGACACTAAATTGTTTTTTTAAAGTGATAGTGCCAATTTATGTTCCCAACAAGTGTCTCAGATTCCTTGATGATGTGTATTGTGGCCAGTACATGATATTGTCACGTTTGTAAATTTATGCCAATGTAGATGTCAAATGATAGCAAATTGTGTTTCTAATTTACATTTTCCTGACAACTAATAATTATTATGAGTCTCTTATGTTTATGAGCTATTCATGTTTTCTCTTCTATGAAGTGCTTCTATGAAATGCTTCTTTTTATTTTTTTGGCCCATTTTTCTACTCATCATTTTTTGGTCTTTTTTATGAGCTTTTTATGTACCTAGATACATGTCCATTTCTGTCTATATTTGTGGCAACTATCTTCCTGCAGTTGTCATATCTTTGTATTTGTATGTATTTTGAACAGAAATTCTTAATTTGAATTTAGTTGAATTTAGCAGTCTCTTTTTTGGTAACTATTATTTTTTTGTCTTGTTCAAAAAATTCTTCCCTATCCTGAGTTTATGTTTTTCTCCTAAACCTTTGTCTTATACATATATTGCTTTTTATGTCTTGTTTTCCTATCCTGAGGTTATCATTGCATTTCCTCTAAAATGCTTATAGTCTATTCCTCACATTTATATCTTTATTGCCTAGGTAATTGACTTTTGGGTATGGCATGAGGTAGGGACCAAATTCCATTGTTCAAAACTTTAGAAAGAGGAGGAAGTAGACAAGCTGTCATAAGAATATAAGTATACAGTCAGTAGCCAATCAGCCATTTTGCTAGCTGAACAGGTAGTGGAGGCTATAAAGGGGAAGGAAGAGTGATTTGTACTGTAAAGACAAGCATTCTTCAATGCTCTGTTGAAAGGGAGATGATATAAGAAAAAAATGTTAAGTGTGTTCGTTCATTCAGGGTGAAGACAGTGAGATGTACGTTAAGCTGGAATCATTTATAATACACAGGACATTCACAGGCATGAACGTGGAACCAGAAACCATCTGACCTTAATTAAAAATATCTGTATGTTTTTAAGAAAACCTTTATCTACTGTCTAATTTAATTCCTTCATAAATATATGTAAGACAAAGAGAGAAATTCAGTGACTTCCCAAAAGACGCGTGGTGAGATGGGGGGAAAGCTGTGCATATGATATGGTTCAGATTAGATTTGTGAGTAGTAGACTTAGAACAAAAAAAAAAAAAAAAAAGCAAAAGAAGAAAACAAAAAAAAAAGGAAAAAAATGACAGGGACACAATTTTTTAAATCCATCAACACAGTTTGAAGACTTTTTTGGACTATTCTTTATTTGCTAAATGTGTGGAAATGTAAACTGCTAGTCTGATGCAAAAAAATGTATTTTGAAAATTTTGTTCCTTATGCCTACCCTACCCCAGGAAAGAAGGTTAAGCCCAGAGATAATTTCTTCTATCATATTCCTAGCATGAGTGGATTTCCTCTTTTAAAGCTTATCAGTTTGCTCCAGTGTAGAAAACATAAGCAATGAAATATTCCTCTCTTGATAAGCAAGTTGAACTTTCTCACCTCCAGTTAGCATGAATAGGTTTGCCTGGCTATAACAGATAATAGTTTGAGGATAGCATAAAAGAGTAACCAAAAAAACCCACACATGTTTAGCTTCACTAGACATCTTTTACAGTTGATAGAATGTTACAAAACTCACAAGCTATGATCCATGTATTTATGACTTGGGGTTCTGTAACTTTATTTTCCCTTGCAGAAGAAAAAAGACAATAGCTACAATAATTTCTTTTATAGACAGAATTTTCATTATTTTACAGCTGTGTTCTCTCTAGTATGTGGGTTACAGCCCTGGCTGCCAGGAAATTATTTCTCAGAATATCTGCAAAAACAACTTTGCATCAGGAGCTTGGAACTCTGGAGAAAGATTCTTCCTTTTTTGAAACAAAATTATACTGCAAATGGCTAGTTAGCCATCAACTTCCCAAGTTTATCAAGTTGTGTTCAAATGGCTTCTTACTTTTTTGCATCCTCAAAACTTGACTCTCTCTTAACAATGATGCTCTATTGAATAACAGACCAAACCACACAGCGAGTACAGATATTTTTATGGAGAAGAACATGATGGAGCAAAAGGGAATCACATTGCTAAGAATGTATCTTTAAATAAAAATTATAATAAAAGCATTACATTAAAATGTTAGTCTTATAATCCCACTTGAGGAATTTCTTTCATTCGCATCAATAAAAAAGTCCCTAACTTTATGGAAGTGCAATTTGCACACAGTAAACGTATTCGTTTAAAATAAACAACTCAATGAATTTTCACAAATACACATGCCCGTGTAACCAACAAAATCAAGATATAGAAGATTTCAGAAATTCCAAAAGATTCCCTTGTATTCTTCCTTTGCTAGTCCCTCCTTTGTTCTCTGATCCCAGGCAACCAGTGTTCTCTCTGTAACCATAGATAAAGCTTACCTTTTTTAGAGTTTCATATAAATGAATCAAAAGGTGCATAGTCTTTTATTTGTAAAGTCTTTCACTCAAAATAATGTTTTTCATATTAATTCAGGTTGCTGAATGTATCAGAAGTTACCCCTTCTTTATTGCTAAGTAGTATTCTATTGTATAGCTAGCATAATTTATTTATCCATTTATGGACAGTGGTCTGTTCTGACTTAGGGTTACTATGAATAAATCTATAAAGTTTCATAAAAAACTCTTTTTGAGGACCTCTTTTCATCGATGTTGAGTGGATACCCAAGAGTAAAATTTCTGGGTCAGTTGGTACATAGATGTTTAACTTTATAAGGAACTACCCAACTGTTTCTCACAGTGACTGTACCCCTCTACATCTGAACTAACAATGTATGAAAATCCTTACTCCATATTCTTGCTTATACTTTGTATTGTCAGTTTTAAAATATTTTACCTATGCTATGGAGTTTGTGGTTATATCTCGTTGTTTGAATGTATTTTTCATTAATGACCAAGGGTAGCTTTTTAATTCCTCTTTTGCCATCTATTTCTTTGGTGAAAATTCTGTTAAAATCTTTCCCTAATTTTGACTAGATTGCTTCTGTTCTTATTACTGAATTTTAAGATTTTTTTGTATACTCTGGATCTAGTCTTTAAATATACTTCTTACAAATATTTTCTCTCAGTGTGTGGTATTTTATTTCTTTTTTAAAAACATTTATTTATTTTTGAGAGGAAGAGAGACAAAGCACGAGTGGGGAAGGGGCAGAAAGAGGGGGAGATACAGAATCCAAAGCAGGCTCCAGGCTCTGCACTAACAGCAGAAAGCCCCATGTGGGGCTTGAACTCACGAACCATGAGATCATGACCTGAGCCAAAGTAGGATGCTTAACTGACTGAGCCACCCAGATGCCCCATGGTATTTTTTTAATAGTGTCTGTTGTTGAGTAGAAATTTAAGATTTTTATAATATCCAATATACATTTTTTTGGTCTAGTATAGTTTGTACTTTTTCATCCTAAGATATTTTCACCAACCTTAAGGTTGCAAAGATTTTCTTCTGTTTTCTTCCAGAAGCTTTATAATTTTAGAGTTCATGTTTAAGTCCATGGTCCATTTCAAATTAATTGTTGTATATCACATTTAGGGACAAGGATCCCAATTCATTTTTCTATCTAGCTGTTCCAACACCACTTGTTGAAAATACTATCCTTTCCTCATTGGATTACTTTCATGCCTTGTTGAAAACTAACAGGATATATGATGAGGGTCAATTTTTGCATTTCAATAGAAATTTTATCATCAGTTTACAAATCACTATAAATTGGTCTATAGATCAATGCAGACAAATGGGATATAATGTGTCTTAGCCTGTTCAGGTTGTGGTAACAAAATCCCACAGATGGAATGACTTATAAAGAACAGAAATATGTTTCTCACAGCTCTGGGGGCTTGAAGTTCAAGATCAGGGTGCCTGCATGGTCAGGTTCTATGCTTGGTGAGGGCCTCCATGCAGTTTATGAGCAGTAGTATCCTAGTTCTAACTTCACATGGCAGAGGTGTAAGAGCTTTCACAGGCCACTTTTATAAGGGCATGGCTCCCATACATGAGGCCTCAGCCTTAATCATCTCCCAAAGGCTTCACCTCCTAATGCTATCACCTTGGGCATATGAATTGGGGAAGGAGAGCAGGGGAAGGGGAAGAACACAAATATTCAGACCATAGTACAATTCAAGCCAAAATATATAAGGAACATACATAATTTAAATTTTTCTGGTAGCTACACTAAAAAGGTAAAAAATGAAACCTGTGAAATTATTAATATATTTTACTTAACTCAATATAGAAAATATTTTCCTTTCAAAATGTCATAAATATGAAAGTATTAATGTGATAATTTACATTAGTTTTCAGCATTAAGTCATCAAAATCTGGTGTGTGTTTGTCCTTACAGCATATCTTAATTTAGACTAGCCAGATATCCAGTGTTCAATAGCGTTATGTGGTTAAATGGCTACGATTCTGGAAAATTTATTTATAGATCAATTTGGAGAAAACTGACAGATTAACAGCATTTAGTTGTTAATGTTCATGATTATATTTTAATATATTAAGTTGTTATTTTCATTAAGTTCAAAATATTTCATTTCTGTGAGTTTCAGGAAGGTGGAGGAGAAGGATCCTGAGCCCACTTTGGCTCATGGACACACTGAGACAACAGTTACTTCTATGTGACTAACAATGAAAATGACATGAAGACTAGCAGAACAGACCTTCCACTGTCAATCATTGAAAAAGGCTGCACTGGAAAGGGTAGGAGTGGTGGAGACAGGCTTGGAAACCAACCCCCTGGCATGACTAGCCACAGACAGGAGGGCTACTACAAGCACAGAGAAGCAAGAGTATCAGACGCCAGACCAGGCACTCCTGACACTGGGGATCCACTTGGGAAGACCAGTCCCCATTATGTCTGGCTTTGAAAAACAGCATGACCTAATTCTGGGAGAGCAGAAGAGCTACAGGAAATGAAGTTCCTGCCCTTAAAGAGTCAGCACACTAAATAACTCAGCCTAAGAAATGTCACAGAAGCAGCAGTTTGAAAAGAGCCTGGGGTATATAGTCACTAATTTTAATCTCAGAACATGTCTTGGAGCAACAGGGATCAGCAGCAGATTTCTCTGGGAATGAAATACTACTGGGCACCATTTCTCTTCCCCTTCTACAGCCTAGACATGGACACTTAAAAGAGCCTGCATTAATAACATGTGCCCCACCCTGGCATTCCCCTGTGGATACGCTCCATCCAACCGGACAGTCTAGGCAGGCATCCCTTCAAAGTGCCTCCTGCCCTGGGGAGAGGGGAAGATAAGCCCATAACAGCATGCCTGCAGTTCTGCAGCTGAACATCATAGATGGCCATGCAGGTAGCAAGCCCTGCCTTTTGATGTGTCTTCAGTTTTGACAGAGAGGCTAATTGCAGACAGCTAGGCTGACTGCCAGTCTCTCCCATCAACAAGCACACAGCTGCTGTAGATAAGTCTCTCAACAGTGTGGAAAGCAACCCTTGACCAGTGCACTCACAGCAGGCAAAGCGGGTCACTGCAGCTGGCAGGGCTAAAGGCAGCCATGGCCTCGCCACAACAGGACACATGCAGCCCACCCAGGACACACCCTTGTTGTGCCTGGTTCTGGTGACCAGGGAGAGTTGCTCTGTAGGGCACCACAGAACCTCTTTGCAGAAGGCCACTATTTTCAAGACCAGGAGATATAGTTGATCTAGCTAACACATAGAAACAAACAAAGAGAATTAGACTAAATTATGAGCCAGAGGAATATGTCAGAAATGAAAGAATAAGACAAAATCACAGTGAAAGAGCTAACCGAAGCCTATATGAGAAGTACTTTTGATAAATAATTCAAAGTAATGGTCATAAAGATACTTGCTGGACTTGAGAAAAGATGGACAGAAAATATATAAAAAAACAGAGTTGAAGAATTCAAAAAATGAAATAAAAAATGAATTTGAGGAAATCAATAGATTAGCACATTGGGGTTATTACTGAGGATGATGAGATTATACATATTGCTTGGCTAGCTAAACTGTAACATGGAGATTTCTGGTGGGCTGCAGTTAAGCTCAGGAGGGTCTCTTGGAATGCCGGAGGCCTAGATAACCGCCCTGAGGAAGGCCCCTGTTGTTTTTGCAGTACTTGGGGAATTCCATTATCTATATATTGTATACAAAGTTTAGCAAAACAATAGGACACATAGACCCTTGCTGCATAGCTCTGATTGCATAGCACCTTTAAGTCATGCACCCCCTAGTTTTGCTCAACTGAAATGTTATAAGCCCTCTGTACACAACGAGCCAACTGAGATTTGTGATTGGCCTGCAATAAAAGAGAGTACTTACTAGTGAGGTGAACCAGGTCTTCGTCTGCGAAGTTGACCCCCATGCCTTCTCCTCTCTTTCTTAGCCAAGTGTGGAGTACTTTCATCTGTTGGTGCAGATCTTGATGTCCATTCCAAGCAGTAGATGAAGAGTGGATCAGCAATCTGTAAGACAAGGTAATTAAAAGCAATCAAACTGAACAGCAAAAAGAAAAAAAGGATAAAAAATGACAACAAGTTAAGGGAACTATGGAACATCATCAAGCTTAAGAACATTTACATTATAGGGATCCCAGAGGAAAAGAGAAGGAGAAGGGTCAGAAAAGGTACTTGAAGCAAAAAGAGCTGAAAACTTCCCAAATTTGGAAAAGGAAACAGACATCCAGGTCCAGGAAGCAAACAGCCTCTAACAAGATGAACCCAAGTACGTCCTCACCAAGACACATAATAATTAAAGTCACAAAAAGCAATGGAATTTAAAAAAAAGCAAGAAAAGGGGTGCCTGGGTGGCTCAGTTGGTTAAGTGTCCAACTTCAGCTCAGGTCATGATCTTGCCATTCAGAGTTTGAGCCCTGCATTGGGCTCTATGCAGAGAGCTCAGAGCCTGGAACCTGTTTTTAGATTCTGTATCTCCCTCTCTCTCTCTGCCTCTCCCCTGCTCATTCTATCTCTCTCTCTCAAAAATAAATAAACATTAAAAACATTTTTTAAAGAAGCAAGAAAAGAAAATAGTTACATATAAAGCTATCAGCTGAATTTTCAGAGGAATTTTTTTTGCAGGTCAGAAGAGAATGCCATGATATATTCAAACTGCTAAAAGTAAAAATCTTCAACCAATAATACTTTAACCAGCAAGGCTGTCATTCAGAATAGTTGGGCAAATAAAAAGTTTCTCAGACAAACTAAAGTTAACAGGATTTTATCACCACTAAACCAGACTTATGAGAAATGTTAAAGGGAATTCTTTAAATGTAAAGAAAAGGCCATAACTAGCAATAAGAAAATTGGGAAGAAAAAATTTCACAGGTAAAAGCAAATAGTAAATATTAATCACTTATAAAGTCAGTATGGAGGTTAAAACACAAAAGTGATAAAATCAATTATATATACAAAAATTAGGCAAGGAATACAAAAAATAAAAATATATAAAATAGGACATCATATAAAATGTGGAGAGGAAAGTAAAAATTCGGTACTTTTAGAATATGTTTGGACTTGTAATAATAACTTAATATAGACTGCTACACATATAGGATGTTATATATGAACCCAAAGGTAATCACAAATAAAAAAATCTATAATAGATACACAAAAATAAAGAGAAAGGAATCCAATCATAACACCAAGGAAAGCCATCAAACTCTAAGACTAGAAAAGAACTACAAAAAGAACCAAAAAAATTAAGAAAATGGTAGTAAGTACATAACTGTCAATAATTACTTTAAATGTAAATGCACTAAATGCTGCAATTAAAAGAGAACGTGTGACTGAATAGATTAAAAAAAATCTATAAGCTGCCTAAAAGAGACTTACTTCTAATATAAAGATATATACAGATGAAAGTGAAGGAATTAAATATTTACCATGCAAATGGAAGTGACAAAAAAAATCCATGTAGTAAAACTTCTATCAGACAAACTGGACTTTAAAAAAAAAAAAGAGAAAGGGGTCAATCCGACAAGAAAATATATAAGTTATAAATATCTATGCACACAGCACAGGATCACCTAAATACATGAAGCAAATATTAACAGACATAAAAGGAGAAATTGACAGTTATACAATACTAGTAGGGGAATTTAACCCCCTGCTTATATCAATGGGTCAATCATCCAGACAGAAAATCAATCAGAAAACAGTGGCTTTGAATGACGCATAGAATAGATGGACCTAACAGATATACACACGACATTCCAGGCAAAAAACCGTAGAATACAAATTGTTTTCAAGTGCACATGGAACATTGTCTACAATACATCATAGTCACAAAACCAAACTCAATAAATTTAATAACACTGAAATCATATCAGAGATCTTTTCTTCCATAAAGGTATGGAACTAGAAATCAATTACAGGAAAAAAAACTGGAAAAAGTACAAACACATGTAGGCTAAACAACATGCTACATAGAATAAAAAGCTTTTGCAAAGCAAAGGAAACCATCAACAAAATGAAAAAGGAATCTATAGCATGAAGACGATATTTGAAATGATATATCTGATAAAGAGTATCTAAAAATATAAGGATTTTATACATGTCCACACACACAAAAAAAATAATCCAAATAAAAAATGGGCAAAAGACATATGCACCCTATGTTTATTGCCACATTATTTACAATAGCTAAGAATTGGAAACGAGGTAAGTGTCCATTAATAGATGAAGGGATAAATGAGTTACATATATACACTGGAATATTACTCAACCATAAAAAAGTGAGATCTTGCCAACTGTGACAACATGGATGGACCCAGAGAGTATAATGCTATGTGAAATAAGTCAGGCAGAGAAAGACAAATACCACATGATTTCACTTATATGTGGAATCTAAAAAGCAAAACAAACAGAAAAAAACAGACTCTTAAATAAGAGAGAATTTTTGGCTGCCAGAGGGGAGATTGGTTGGGGGATGAGTTAAATAGATTAAGGGGATTAAGATGTACAAACTTACAGTTTTAAAATAAATATGTCATGGAGATGGTAACTATACTTGTGAGCAGTAATATATAGAATTGCTGAATCAATATGTTGTACACCTGAAATAGTATTGTATGTCAATTTTTTCAATAATAAAAAAATAGCAGAGGAGATCATGGTTCTTCATTCCTGAGTTCTTTATTTGGATCTGTCCTTTAATTGGGTGGATTTTATCTTCAAATATAGCTAGTGAGTTTTCTCTCTCTTGAATCCTTGCATATTTGAGACTCTTCTTGTGCTGTCTTATACACACAAAATGAATACCTGATATAGTGTATCACATTTTCTACTATCTCCATTGATTAGCATTAAAGTGTAAGCCAAGAACTGCCAGTGTGAGAACAAGGGGTATTCTACCCAAGTCCTACTAAATCAGATCACATGCCGAGTGAGCATCCACTGTCTACTTTTTATTTCAGTTTTCTGGAGGTTTCTAATACCCACTGAAACTAAAGAATCACTGTCGTGGTGCTCCACCATCTCCTATCAACCACTGCTGTGGTGCTGAAGGCCATGGCCAGCACAGTTTTGCCTCTTTATAGGGTAAAGATTGCTCTATGATCAATACAGCTGTTCACACCTGCACTAGCCTTAAGCCAGGCCAACTCTCCACCAGTTTATTGTGATGTGGTCTTTGAGAGGCCTAGAGAGGAAGGAACATCTGAGTTTGACTTCCTCCATGTTGTAGCAGGTGTTAGAATTTCCTTCCTTTTGGAGGAGTTAAGATAGCAAAGAAGTAGGGGAACCGGGATTTCCCTAGTCCCTCAAACACAGATCTCTTGGAACACCCAGGAAATCAACCTGCAGAGTGAGGGAGACAAATTGCAGAACAGAGGTGTATGTATGCAAATTGGGGGAGATAAAATCATGGCATAGGCACAGAGGGGAGGGAAACCCTTTTGTGGAGAGACAAAAGGGCAAGACAGGCTGTGGAAATGCGGTATTGTGCTGATACAAGAGAAAAACCTCTCAAGGCCAGGACCAGGAAATGAGAAATATGGAGAATGCCAGTTTCTATTTTGCTAACAGCTTTAGGAGCCAAAGATTGGAGTTTTCAAAAGTGCGTGACTTTCTCCAGACGATGTAAACTGGTGCAGCCACTCTGAAAAACAGCATAGAGATTCTTCAAAAAATTAAAAGTAGAATTACCCTATGACCTGGCAATTGCAATACAAGGAATTTATTCAAAGGCTACAGGAGTGCTGATCTGAAGGGGCACATGCACCCCAATGTTTATAGCAGCACTATCAACAATAACCAAAGTATAGAAAGAGCTCAAATGTCCATTGACTGATGAATGGATAAACAAGATGTGATCAATGGAAAGTTACTCATCGATCAAAAAGAATGAAACCTTGCCAATGTGGTTGGAACCAGAGTGTATTATGCTAAGCAAAATAAGTCAGACAGATATCATATGATTTCACTTCTTTGTGGAATTTGAGAAACTCAACTAATGAACATAGGGGATGGGAAGGAAATATAAGATAAAAGCAGAGGGAGGCAAACCATAAAAGACTCTTAAATACAGAGAACAAACTGAGGGTAGCTGGAGGGGAGGTGGGTGAGGGGATGGGCTAAATGGGTGATGGGCATTAAGGAGGGCACTTGTTGGGATGAGCACTGGGTATTATATGTAAGTGATGAATCACAGGAATCTATTCCTGCAGCTAAGATTACACTATATGTCCACTAACTTGAGAATTAAAACAAACCAACCAACCAACCCCTGGTATGATTTTACTTGCTAAAGATTTTATCTTTTGTGATAATTAACTTGTAACACTGAAATAAACTGTCAAAGTAAAAAATAAAAAACAAGCAAAAATAATCAGTAAATGCAAAGCAGAGTTTGTAACAAAATTAACATAAAATTAACAATGTTCTTATATATTCCTAAATAACTGGTTAAGCAATCTGATGTAATCCCATTTACAATAGGAATAACTAAAAACAACATCACACAGTTCCTGGTATAAAACTTTGAACATCTACCAATAAACACTTGAGAAAATACTTTGGAATGTTTCACTAGAGAATGAAGAGGGATGGTGAAGTCTCAGAGACTGGAAGCTAAAAGCTAAAAATGGACTTTTGTAAACAAAAAAGCACTCTAAAGATTTGCTTCACATAACTGTCTCTACAAGATATTAGTCTTTGAAATTACAGGCTACTTTTCACATCATGCATGCCCAGAAGCTAACATCTAATATATCATAGGAGTTATGATATATGAATGAATGATTGAAAAATATTTTTATATTTTATTTCTAGTCATTTCTTATTTGGTCCATAAGTTATACAGAAGCCTGTTAATTGCCAAATATTTGGGGATTTTCCAGATATCTAACTTAACTGTTTAATAGTATGGTTTAAACTGGTTCACAATATGCCTTTCCTCAATGAATGTTACATATGCACTTGAAAAGAATGTGTACTCTACAATTGATGGGCATAATGTTTTATTTACATCAATTAAGTGAAGTTAGTGCTGTTTGAATCTTCTATATTATGACTAATATTCTCTCTGTTTTGTCAATTACTGGGAAATGAGTGGTAAAATAGCCAAGTACAATTGTGGACTTGTCTATTTCTCCTTTCAGATTGATCAGTTTGTGCTTTATGTGTTTTAAAGCTCTGTTATTAGATATATAGACATTTAGAAATATTATGTCATCTTGGCTAGTAAACTACTTTATCATTATCAAATGGTATCACTGGCAAAATTCCTTGTTCTAAAGTCTCCTCCAGCTTTCTTATACCTAGTATTTTATGGTATTTATATTATAGTATTTCCACATTATAGTATAGTATATTATAATTGCCTATTATAGTACAGTATAGTACAGTATAGTATTCCCACATCCTTTAAAACTATTTGTATCTTTATATTTAAAATAGGTTTCTTATAGGTAACAGTAAGTTGTATCTTGACTTTTTATTTTTATGGCACTCTTATCTTCTGTGTTCAGATCATTTATACTTTGTTTAGATAATTTACATTTAGCGTTATTATCAGTATGCTTATTTAAATCTTCTATCTTGTCTGTCCATTTGTTCCTCGTTTATTTCCCCTTTTTGTCTGTCTTTTTGAATTAAGCATTTGTTAATATTTTATTTTGTCTCTATTATTGGCTTATTACCTATATGACTTTTTTTTAGCATTTGCACTAGAATTTATTATATCCAATTTATACTTATCACCATCTTTCTTCAAATTATATCACTTATTTGTAACATATAAACCTTAAAACAGTATGCTTCTTTTTTCTTTTTTTCTTCTGTTGGGACTATTTTTGTAACATGTTTGACTTCTAAACATGTGAAAAAAAAGACAATATACTTAGACAATCACCCTTTAAGGAAACATAATAAGAAAAAAGTCTTTTATATTTACCCATACATTTACCATTTCTGGTGCTATTTTTATGTTTAGGTCCAAGTTTTCCATGTGGTGTCAATTTCCTTCTGCCTAGAGAACTTTAATATTTCAGGCCATCCTAATCTTCTAATGAGAAATTTCTCAGCTCTCATCTGTTATTTTCACTGAAGAGATAATTCTAGATTTGATTTTTTCCTTGTTTCTCAGTACTTTGAAGACATAATTATTTTGTCTTTTAGCTTCTGTAGTTTCTGGTGAGCAGTTTATGCCCTAAACTTAGTGTAAGAGAACTTACATGCCTCTGGCAAGGTGAATTTCCAGACACAATAGTGCTTTATTGTGTGTTTCTTCCCTGTAAACCAGTAACTTTTCTACTCTGTAGAATTTCACAAGATGGTGTGTGCTTACACTATTGTATAAAACTGTAATCTCTATGAGGGAAGGCTCTAAACGTTTTTTATCTTTGTAGAAAGTAGATCCCCAGTAAATGTTTTACATTAGTAAGTTTCTTTATTCTCATTATGCTGCATAAAATATTTGGTTAGGACATCTTGGTTCTATCTGTTTTAAGGGCCTAAATTATGGTAGCTGAGATATATAGCCCTTGATTTCAAGACACCGTGTTTGAGTACTTTGTATGAGCTGGACACTGAATGAATCCTATGAGATATGTATTATTATCTCTATTTTACATATGAGAAAACTGAGGCTCAAGAGTTTATTTAAATTGCCTGAAGTCACAAAGCTGGGATGTAGAAGAACCATGATTTACATTATGTGAGCAGTCCTCACGATCTGAACATCTTCATAAATGCCACTTCTTTGAGACAGACAGATCATTGCGGACAGTTAGTATAACACTATGTATCCTGTATATATTGCATATCATATGTGCTTAGATGCAAGTTTGTCTTTCCTCTTAAAAATTTTAAGGTTTATCGGAGGCTACTAGGCTTCTTGAAGATTATTAAGACTTCCATGCATTCCAGGCCTCAGAATTATTTAGTTATTTAGAACCCTTATACTTCAAGTGACAAAATTCAACTAAAGCAAATATGAAGAATTTATTGTCTCACATAACCAATACACAGCAAATGCAAGTGTAGAATTGGACTTCGAGATGATAGGATTTGAGGCCTTAACCCAATCAGGTTTATTTTTTCTCAGTATCCCTTCTCTATGATTCTTTCTATGTATCAGGCATTCTTTTTCCAATTTCAGATGACTTTTCTGCATGATTGGAAACATGACTCTAGACCGCTTCAAACTACAAAACTTCCATCTGTATAACTTGAAAAGCAATCATGAGGTCATCACTATCTCCCACTAGATACTACTAAGTCCTCTAGTTCAGCTTGAGTTGCCCATTTGGTGTTGCAACAATCCTTGTAGCCTCAGACATAGAGCAGTATTTTCAGCTTAGTATGAATCAGGGACCCATTCACTTGTAGCTAGGGAAGCAGTATACTAATGGCAGTCCCCACTAGAAACACATGGATGGATTGAGGAAGGAGAAATTCCACAAACAAATGGGATATTGCTTAGGATGAAGTAATGAGGGGCAGGATGCCAGTTTAACAAAACGGCAGCTACTATAACATGGAAACATTTTTAGACGCTAAAATTTTGTTGTAATTTTTTTTTAAAGGAAAGTTATTGGCAAGGGGGTAGTACCTTGGATGGAATCCACTTTCCCTTTAAACTTAGAGATCTGGCTTCGTCAGCTAAACAAGATGTGGAAATAGTACAATTTTCTTTTTCTTTCTTTTTCTTTTTCTTTTTTTAGAAGCATTTTCAATTCTATAGCTAAACTTTACCATTCTCATAGAGGTAGAAGATATGGCTCAGTTCATTGATAAATACTCAAGTAAATACTCAAGACAAAGACTATTTAAATAACATTTCAGATAAACCTTATAAACCAATATATACTCATAAGCTACTTCTTTCTAGAAATAATTCTCAATATGATATCAAGAATTTGCATTTTAAAAGTGCCACCAGACCTTATAATGCTACAACAGGGTTTAGTTTTTCATAGAAACTCATATTGCCAAGCTACAGGTCAAAGAATATGTGACTTTGAAGACTGAACTCTCAATTTTAAATTCCTCTTTAATCCATGTTAGGTTACACCGTAATATAAGTAGAGAGAAGGGCTGCATATGTTGTCAAACTTAATGGCAAAAGTTACATAGATTGGCTAATTAAATAATAAGTGGATTCTAACATATCGAGGTGAATGTCAGAATTCATCAGTGTGAGTGTTATTTGACAGGGGTGATAAATCTTGTTCTCCAGGGTTGGTATTTTTCAATACCCTTGTGCATCCTAGGGCATTTCAACTACACTGGGAGGGCTAGATTAGCAGCAGCCTGATTTACTGATACTTTGGGGGGGGCACTCTAATTAGCGCATGACTGTGATCTTTAAATAGCTTAAAATGGATTCATGCAAAGTGAAAGAGATAAGGAGTATTATGTGAGTATATGCATAAAGAAACCACATATACAAGGAGATGCTCACGGAGGCTTGAGTAGGGTAAGAAAACAAAACACTGGGGCACCTGGGTGGCTCAGTCGGTTGGGTGTCTGACTTCAGCTCAGGTCATGATCTCATGGTTCGTGAGTTCAAGTCCTGCAACAGGCTCTGTGCTGACAGCTCAGAGCCTGGAGCCTGCTTCGAATTCTGTGTCTCCCTCTCTCTATCCCTTCTGTCACTCTCTCCCCTTCAAAAATAAATAAACATTAAAAAAAAGAAAAAGAAAAAAGAAAACAAAACATTAAGAGAGTTTCCAAGAATGAAGAAAATGGAGACAAACTATTTTCAGGGCTTACAATTCATTGTTAAAACCTCAAAGAAGTCAACTAGTCACTGTAGGCATTTTATAGTAAATAACTGATTTGGATCTTAAATGGTGCAAAAAAGCGAATACAGAGGTATTTTATATTCAAGGATTTCTTCTGAACACTCTTTTACTTCTTTTCCTCCATGTTATTTTCCTCCTTTCATCACCTCTACTTTCTTCTAGATCCCACTGCCTGAATCAGTAGTAAGAAGTGATAGACCTCACACTAGCCTGCAGGAAATAGTATAAGGTCATTTATTCTCAATCCAAAACTATAGCAATTTAAGATATGAGAAGAATAAATCTGTGTTAATCGCATTGGGACCCTCTATAAAGTCACAGGGATAATCTAGTAAAGACTAACTCATCTGATTTACAGAATCGGAAAAAAACTACTAACCTCATGATATACAATGGAACCATGGTAAAGACGTTGCCATGTATCAAGCTGAGCTCAGTTTTGCAAAACCTTACACATACTAATTCTTTCCCCACTGAAACAGTTTTCACCTTACCCCTCAGTTTAGCTTTTTTCTCATCAACAAGGATAGAGGAGAAAGTCTGAATATGAGAACCTCACTTCCAATTTGGAGGTGATTGTCTTTTGTAACCCCATCCTCTGAACACTTGCAGATTGTGACTGTGATAGTCCCAGCCAGTTCATACGTAAAGATACCATTTGGGCCATAAATGTTTTCCCTAATATCCGGCACCAATAAATAGATTGAACACCAAAGATATATTGGTAGTAGATGTGTTAAATCAGGAAGCATTTAGGTTGCTAATGAGAATTCAGGGTGCTTAAAGATCAGTAGTAACTGTCATATAAGATATTATCTGGAGATTAATGGGCAAAGGGCTGAAAGCATTATTTTAAATGTATGAATCAAGAGAAATTCAGGCCAGAGTGAAAAAGAGAGATGTGGGTTATCCACTATAATGTCTTTGCCTGTGGCCTGGGCATCCAAGATTGCTCCCCTCACGTCAATTTGTATAGACTCATTTTTAAAGTCTTTTAAATGACGACCAAGTGCTAAGGACTAGATTTTTTTGCTTTGTTATTCAGTATTTGCTGAACTCTATTTTGGAGATCACTAAAATATACATTAACTTTCCCAAGCTATTGAAGAGTGATAGAGTAAAGCAGAAAGACGATTTTCTTAGCAATTTTATCAATAAAAGCAGAAACAGTAGTGGCAGCAATAATTTTTTGTGTTAGGCAGTGAGGATGAAGAGAAGCTTTTAGGTCAGCCTTAATGGATTTATGGTTAATTTCTAAATACCTTTTATAAAAAGAAGTGTTTGAATTAACTGATGCAAAACAAAAAAAATTACTATTTACTTATGAATGGTACTTTTAAACTTTTATATGCTGAGGTCTTAAATACTTTTAATCATTTACAAATACCTAAGTGTACCTTTGAAAAATAAAATAGACTTCCGTATATAATAGTTCAACCCAGCTGGTTCATGGGCTCTTAACTTTCTTAAAATAGGACTCTATTAATTAAAAAACAACTAAAAGGCCTTTCACTTTAAAGTTTACATCTATAAGTTTAAGTCACTAACATACTAATTTCTTACCAATTACTTAAAAGAGGAAATATATACCTAAAAATACCTAAGCAAAATTCAAGGAGCAATGTGGATATCTGTAAAAAACGACTTTATTATTCTGGGCATGGAAAGCTAGTATAATTACTGTTATACCTATGTGGAAGCTCAATTTAAAGATATACAAACCAGGGCGCCTAGTCAGTTAGCATCTGACTCTTTTCAGCTCAGGTCATGATCTCGCAGTTTGCGGGTTCAAGCCCCACATCGGGGCTGACAGCACAGAACCTGCTTGGGATTCTCTCTCCCTTGGCTCTCTCTATCCCTACCCTGCTCTCTTGCTCTCAAAAATAAATAAACTTAAAAAATTAATAAAAGATACAGAAAGCACTAGTATGTTTAAAAATTCTGTAAGATATATGTGGTATGGAAAGTAGTCTTCAAAATTAAACATGTAATATCTCAATTGTGGTGGGCTGTATGTATATATTTATGAAGAGGTATATACTGAAATGTAAAGTTAGTAGTAGGCTTACAGATGAATACTAAATTCTTTATAATCTTTTGTTTTCTGAAATTCCCATTGTGAATAAATATTATATTTATTATAAAAAAATAAAGTAAATGATATATTATGAGTACCTATGAACTGATTAGCTGATACACAATTCAGGGAAATTGTGGTTGAAATCTGAACTCTGTGCAGTTGGCTATCCTATGTTCATTGTGAAATGTGACACTAGTAGTACACTGGAATTTTCAGCCACAATTGAATTTCCAAGTGCAATTTGGAATATATTACCTAATGGTGTTATAAATGAAGAAAAACAGAAAGTAGATTTATGGAGTAATATCATTACAATTTTAAGTATTGGCAAGCAATTCACTAGGAATTAAAACTGTTTTTTTTAAGGCTGTTAAGTTTATGTAGGTGATGACAGAGTTTGTTATAACTAAGATTGTCTTTTTCTTTTCTAAAGAAATTTCTAAAATTTAGAACCAGGTAATTTTGAACATTATAAAACTATAAAAGCAAAATTTCCCACTTATCTCTTATCATTGGTTACCAATGTAATTAACAAATAGTTTTAGTTCTCTTCTTTGTCAAAAGATGAACATCTTAAAAAAATAAAAAGCAAGTATTTGAAAACACGAAGACAGTCCAACAAAGTACAAATAAAAATGTACTAGTACCTATGGCAACTTCTAAATTGCTACTTATCTATCTGTCTTTAGCTGGTGAAACATCTTATTAGATGAAGGTGACAAATGTGTGGCTTCTGCATTCTTGTAATGAAAAGAGTAAAACTGTTAGGGTTTTTTTTTTAATACAATATTTTTTTAGTTTATGTATTTATACTGAGAGAGACAGGCGGTGTGAGCAGGGGAAGGGCAGAGAAAGAGAGAGAGAGAAAGAGAGAATCCCAAGCAGGTTCCCCACTGTCAGCACAATGCGGGGCTCTGTAGATTAAAACAGAGAGTTGGGACATTAACTTCTTTATTACTAAGAGTTGGAAAACCAGAAACAAATATTTTTAGAAAAAAATTAACCTTTGCAATAGTTTTTTTTTTTTTTTAAGTGCATGCAATGTCTTTTCTAACAGCTTTAAAAATAGTTCAGGGAGAGGGGACTTTCAGCAAACCATTTATTGTTACTTACTGAAAAATAAATGCCATTTGAGAACCATTTGACTTACAAAGATTATTAAGATCACAAGACAATATACATTTAAGTTACAGTAACTGGTTCTGATGACTTTGGGTAAATTTTTGACTAATGTTAATTCTGAAGTTTCACTTTGATTATTTTCTGTGGCTTTTTTTATTCTCAGAAAACAAAGAGGTAAATCTTTGCATTTTGCATGCAGAAAATATGCTGTGGCTATTTTATACTTCTTAATACTATTTTTGGAATTGCTCTTCCAAAGCGTAGTATGCTTGTTTACTCATAGATTGAAAGAAATAATTTAACTATAGCAACAACAACAATAAAAAAGAACAAAAAACTCAATTCATTGTTTTTCTGGAGCAAATGACACTAATATCCATTTATGAAATGTAATGATTATACTATTTATATAAAAAGAGACGAACACTTAAAAAGTTATTTATAAATGAAATTTCTATTTATTGAGTATATGTCCCATCTAAACCTCTAAAATTCATTCAAATATAAAAAGGATGGGAGGATTACATGACAAAACTGTTCTTTAGATATTAGAATAATATTATCAAAATATACATTTTTAAATGACTGGGAAAATGGTAGGTAAAACACATGACTGTCCCCCTATATTCTTAACTGCAGTTCAGGTAACTAACTTCTCTGCATCAGCAACCACTAGGTTGATAGGTAGAGGTGTGGAAAGAGGGGGCCCTAGAAGCTTCAAGCTCTTTCGGGTCTGGATGCAGAGGGCTGGACTTAATTTTTCCTGCTTTGAATGGGCAATGCTGTGTAGACCATTTGGAAAAAGAAAAAGCAATAATTAGATAAAACATTTACAAATTTTCACACACGAAGATCCATGTGACAATCTTCAGAAGGTGTACAGATTTCCTTAGTACTTGAGAAGCTTTAGGGAAATCTGATCAGGTAGGTTGGCTGAATTCTCTCTACTATGTAAACAGGATGGCAGCTGAGGGGTCTAGGAGCAGAGACCCTCTTCCATTGTCAGATAGGGCTCTAGTGACTTGCTGGAAGCCTAGCCCACAACACCGCTTTTGGTACTGTCACTTCCCAAGCTACTCCAGGGGCTGTCTGATCTCCAGTGAGGAATCAAAGAAAAATATTAACTTATTTAGAGGATCTAAAAACCATAGAGAGAAAGAACTAGAAGAAAGCTTAAATTTAAAATATAAGCAAAGATCAATAACCTAACTACACTGTAAGGAAGTAGAAAAAGAAGACTAAACTAAACCAAAAGCTAAAGGGGCACTTCATCAACACAATAAATGGCACGTATAGAAATCTTACAGCACACATCATAGTCTATAGTGAAGGAATTAAAGCTTTTCTCTGAGAATAGGAACAAAACAAGGATGCCTACTTTTACCACTGCTATTAAACATTGTCCTGGAAGTTTCAGCCAGAGCAATTAGGCAAGAACAAGAAATAAAGGCATCCACACTGGAAAGAAATAAGAAAAACTATCTCTATTTCCAGCGGATATGATCCTATATTTAGAAAATACAAAAAATCCACAAGCAAAAAAGGCTACTAGAGCTAATAAATTCAGCAATGTTTCTATTAAGTAAGCAGTCCATCTACAATACCATACAAAGGAATAAAATAACTTGGAAAAAGGTGGTAAAAGATTTATGCACTAAAAGCTACAAAACATTGCTAAAAGGAATTTAAGTAAATTTCTAAATACATGGAAAGACATCTGTGTTCATGAGCTGGAAGACTTAATACTATTATAATCTCATTGTTATCTAAAGCAATCTGTATATTCAATGCACTTCCTATAAAAATTCCAATGACACTTTTTGAAGAAATGGAAAAGGCAATCCTCATATTCATATGGAGTTGCAAGTGGTCCCTAAAAGTCAAAACAATTTTGAAAAGGAGAACAAAGTTGGAAGACTCACACTTCCTGATTTTAAAATCAGCAGCAATAGAATAAAATTGAAAGTCCAAACATAAACTCATACAATTGTGACCAAAATATTTTGAACAACCTTGCCAAGATCATTTAAAGGGGAAACAAAGTCTCAAGACGTACTGATGGGACTGGCTGGCTGAGGAGCCTGGAAGCTGGTGGGCATCCCTGTGGGCCAGATCACAGCCTCTTTAAGTGCCTGTGAGGGTCTGCATTTGGCCATAAGTATTGCCATACCCCAGAAAGCATGTTCTTAAATAGTAAATAAAAACTTCATGTTATTGTACTCCTGGTGGGAATGCAAACTGGTGCAGCCACTCTGGAAAACAGTATGGAGGTTCCTCAAAAAATTAAAAATAGAACCACCCTACCACCCAGCATATGCACTAGTAGGTATTTGTCCAAAGGATACAGGAGAGGTGACTTGAAGGGGCACATGCACCCCAATGTTTATAGCAGCACTATCAACAATAGCCAAAGAAAGAGCCCAAGTGTCCATCAACTGATGAATGGATAAAGAAGAGGTGGTATGGGGGCACCTAGGTGGCTCAGTCAGTTAAGCATCTGACTTCGGCTCAGGTCATGATCTCACAGTTTGTGGGTTTGAGCCCCACAACAGGTTCTGTGCTGACAGTTCAGAGCCAGGAGCCTGCTTCAGATTCTGTGTCTCCCTCTCTTTCTGCCCCTCCCCATTCATGCTCTGTCTCTCTCTCTCTCTCTCTCAAAAATAAACATTAAAAAACTTTAAAAAAAAAGACGTGGTATGTATATGTATGTATGTGTGTACATATGTATACACACACACACAATGGAATATTACTCAGCGATCAAAAAGAATGAAATCTTGCCATTTGCAGCTATGTAGATGGAACTGGAGTGTATTTTACTAAGCGAAATAAGTCAGTCAGAGAAATATGAATATCATATGAATTTACTCACATGTGGAATTTAAGATACAAAACATATGAACATAAGGGAAGGGAAGCAAAAAATTATATAAAAACAGAGAGGAAGACAAACCATAAGAGACTCTTAAATACAGAAAACAAACTGAGGGTTGCTGGTGGGGTGTTGGGTGGGGGGAAGGGCTAAATGGGTGAGGGGCATTAAGGAGGACACTTGTTAGGAAGAGCACTGGTGTTACATGTAAGTGATGAGTCACTAAATTCTATTCCTGAAATCATTATTACACTATTTGTTAACTAACTTGTACTTAAATTTGAAAAAGCAAACAAAACCCCCAACAAAAACTCCATGTTAGCTCAACAAAGAGCCTTGGGGAAAAAGGAAAATGTTTTCTATTTTTGTAACTTTCATAGCACACATTTTTTCCTGTTTTAAAATTTTTTAAATATTTATTTTATTTTTGAGAGAGAGAGAGAGAGAAACAGAGCATGAGTGGGGGAGGGGTAGAGAAAGAGGGAGATACAGAATTCGAAGCAGGCTCCAAGCTCTGAGCTATCAGCTTAGAGCCCAATGTGGGGCTCAAACTCATGGACTGTGAGATAATGACCTGAGCAGAAGTGAGATGCTTAACTGACTGAGCCACCCAGCTGCCCCTTTCCTGCTTTTTGAATGAGGGACCCCATACTTTCATTTTACATTTTGCCACACAAATTATGCAGTTGATCTTGGTCAAAAATATAAAGGATCTATAATTTATGATTATGCACAAAGCATACAGAAATCATCTTATTTAGGACCTTTTGACTTAGTCTAGTAAGTCAGGTAATTATTTATTTTCAAGTTTATGGAGTTATAAATATTTTCTATCTTCCTTTTCATGATAGAGAAAGGCTATTTATAGCAAAGCTTCTGAATAAACACAAGTATTTTTAGGTTCATGTGATTATTTCTTCCTTGTACGAGACCACTGGTCCATATCAAATTGTGATTTTTAGTTTCCTAATAACTAAGGCTGCACAAAAGTATTAAAGGAGATTTCTGAATCAGATAAAGGAACATATTAAACAAGGTAAAGATTATTTGTGTAACAGAAAGCCTATGACACCTCACCTTGAGCTATCCTGCCAAGGTGCTGTCTGTGTGTATAGTCTCAGGACACCCTAGCTTGTACCTGCTATATGGAGAGCCCAGGGACAGATCCAATCTGTTTTTACTTCAGCTTTAGCTGTCCTGCCAGGGCACCAACTATGCAGAGAGCCCTGGGACACCCAGCCCATGTCAGCCATAGCTCCAGCCAGTCAGTGAACATCTCCAAGTACACATGGTCACATAGTGGATGACTATACACAAGACTATTTCTTCAAGTTTATGAAAAGTAGCTGTTTCACCTAATCCGTAGAAGCAAACACAGAAAGTCAATCAAAAGGTGGAGACAAAGGAATGTGCTCCAAAAGAAAATACATACCCAACAATGGAGCACCTAAAGATATAAAGCAAATGTTAACAGACCTAAAGAGAGAAATTGATGATAATGTAGTAATAGTAGAGGCATTAACACCTCACTTACATCAGTGGATAATTCAGGCAAAAAAATCAATAAAGAAATAATATCTTTTAATGACACATTAGACCAGATGGACCTAAGAGATAAATACAGAATGTTCCACCCCATAAAACATAATACACATTCTTTTCAAAAGCACATGGAACATTTTCCACAATAGATCACATGTCAGACCACAAAACAAACCTCACTAAATTTAAGATTGAAATTATATCATGCATATTTTCCAATCACAATGGTATGAAACTAGAAATTACTCACCACAAAAAAAAAAAAAAAAGGAAAAAACACAAACTTGCAAAGGCTAAACATGGTATTCCACCAATGGGTCAATGGAGCAATCAAAGAAGAATTTTAAAAAATACATGGAGACAAATAAAAATGGAAACACAGTAGTTTAAAATCTTTGGAATGGAGTGAAATCAGTCCTAAGAGAGAAATACATAGAAATATAGGACTACCTCAAGGAACAAGAAAGAACTCAAACAATCTAACCTTAACACCTAAAAGACATAGGGTAAGAAGAATAAACAAAGCCCAAGATGCATAGAATGAAGGAAATATAACAAGATCAGATGAGAAATAAATGACATATTGATGAAAGAAAGAAAGAGAGAAAGAGGAAAAAAGAAAAGAAAAGAAAAAAACTGATACTAAGTGCTGGAATTTTGAAAACAAACAACAGTGGTAAACCCTTAGCTAGACTCATCAAGAAAAAAGGAGAAAGAATTCAAATAAATAAAATCAGAAACAAAAGAGAAATAATAACTGACATCACAGAAATACAAAGGATCATAAGAAACTATTATGCAAAGCTATATGCCAACAAATTGAACACACTAGAAGAAATGGATAAATTCCTAGAAACATACAATCTTTCCAAATTGAATCAGAAAGGAAGAAAATCTGAACAGATCAATTATTAGTAATAAAATTGAATTTGTAACTAAAAAAACTACCAAAAAAATCCAGGATAGATTCACCTGTGAATTCTACCAAACATTTAAGGAAAAGTTAATACTTACTTATTCTCCTCAAACTATTCCAAACAACAGAAAAGGAAGAAAAGCTTCCGAATGCGTTCATTACTCTGATACCCAAACCAGACAAAGGTACTGCATCACAAAAACAAACAAAAACAAAACAAAAAACTATAGGCCATATCTCTGTGACTATAGATGCAAAAATCCTCAATAAAGTATTAACAAATTGAATTCAACAATACATTAAACTTATCACAATCAAGTGGGATTTATTTTGGGGATAGAAGGATGGTTCAATATTCACAAATCAGTCAATGTGATACACATCGAGAACACAAAAGATAAAAATTATATGATCGCCTAAATCGAAGTGGAAAAAAGCATTTGGAAAAATTCAACACAAATTCATGATAAAAACTCTCAACAAAGTGAGCTTACAGGGAGCATACTTCAACATAATAAAGGTCATATATACCAAACCCAAAGCTAGTATCATAGTGAATGAGAGAAGAAAGAGAGCTTTTCCTCTAGGATCAGAAACAAAACAAGAATACCCACTCTTGCCACTTTTATTCAAAATACTCCTGAAAGTTTTAACCACAGAAATCAAACAAGAAAGAGAAATAAGAGGCATCCAAATTGGTAAAGAAAAAGTTAAACTGCCATTATTTTCAGGTGAAATAACACTTAACACAGAAAATTCTAAAGACTTCACCGAAAAGCTAGTACAAGTAATAAATAAATTAGGTAGAGTTACAGGATACAAAATTAATACCCAGAACTTGGTAGCATTTCTATATGCTAATAATGAATAAACAGAAAGAGAAATTAAGAAAACAATTTGATTTATAGTTTCACCAAAAAGAATAACATGCCTAGGAATAAACTTAACCAAGGAGGTAAAAAACCTGTACTTGAAAACACTGATGAAAGAAAATGAGGATGACACAGTTAAAGGGAAAGACATTCTATGCTCATGGATGGAAGAATTAGTATTGTTAAAATATCCATACTACCCTAAACAAGCTACAGATTCACTGTAATCCCTATCAATAGCAATAGCATTTTTCATGAAACTAGAACTAATAATCCTAAAATACATATGGAACCACAAAAGTCCCCAAATAGCCCAAGCAATCCTCAGGAAGAACAAAGCTGTAGGTAACACAATCCCAGATTTCAAGATAAACCACAAAACTAGAGTGATCAGAAAAGTATGGTACTGGGTATGAAAACAGACATACAGATCAATGAAAACAGAACAGGGAGTCCAGATATAAACCCAGGATTATATTGTCAATTAATTTATGACAAGGAAGGCAAGAACACACAATGGGGCAAAGACAGGCTTCTCCCTAAATAGTGCTTAGAAAACTGGAGAGTCACCTATAGAAGAATGAAATTGGACTACCTGCTAACACCACACACAAAAATAAACCTCAAATATATGGAAAGATCTAAATGTTAGAAATGTAACCATCAAAGTCCTAGAAGAGTACACAGGCAGGAATCTCTCTGACACTGGCTATAATAATATTCTTTAGATGTGCTTTCTTTCTTTTTAATTTTTTAATGTTTATTTACTTTTGAGAGAGAGAGACACAGAGTGTGAGCGGGGGACGGTCAGAAAGAAAGGGAGACACAGAATCAGAAGCAGGCTCGAGGCTCTGAGCTGTCAGCACAGAGCCTGACATGGGGCTCAAACCCACGAACTGTGAGATCATGACCTGAGCCGAAGTCAGCCGCTTAACTGACTGAGCCACCCAGGTGCCCCTAGATGTGCTTTCTAAGGCAAGGGAAGCAAAAGCAAATATAAATTATTGGGAGCAAATTGAACTAAAAAGCTTCTACACAGTGAAGAAAATGATCAACAAAACTAAAAGGCAATCTATAGAATGGGAGAAGATATTTTCAAATGATATATCTAATAAGGGGTTAGTATCTAAAATATATAAAGAATATGTATACAACTCAACAGCAAAAAAAAATCTGATTTAAAAAATCTCAGAGGATCTGAATACACATTTTGCCAAATAAAAAATACAGAGCTTCAAAATACACATGAAAAGATGCTCAACATCCTAATAATTAAGCAAATGCAAATCAAAATCAAAGAGTTATTACCTCATACCTGTCAGAATGGCTAAAATCAAAAATACAACAAACAACAAGTGTTGGCCAGGATGTGGAGAAAAAGGAATCCCTGTACACTGCTGGTGGGAATGCAAATTGGTGCAATCTCTGTGGGACAATATTGAAGTTTCTCAAAGAATTAAAAATAGAAATACCATATGATCAATAATTCCATTACTGGATACTGACACAAAGAAAGATATTCAAAAAGCTATACATACCCCTCTGTTGATTGTAACATTATTCACAATAGTTCAAAATCAACCTATGTCCAGTAAATGAATAGATAAAAAGATGTGGTATATGTATAAAATGGAATATTACACAGCCATAAAAAAGGATGAGATCTTGCCCTATCCAACAACATGGATGAACCTAGAAAGTATCATGCTAAGTGAAATAAGTCAGACTGAGAAACACAAATACCAGATGATTTTACTCATATGTGAAATAAAACAAATGAATAAACAAAAAAGCAGATCATACCTATAATTACAGAGAAGAAATGGATGGTTATCAAAGGTGAGGGGAATGGGGGGATTTGGCAAAATGGGTGAGAAGAAGTGGCAGATATAGGCTTCCAGTTATGGAATGAATAAGTTACAGAAATAAAAGGTACAGCATAGAAAATGTAGTCAGTGATACTCTAATAACATTGTATGGTGACAAATGGTAGCTATACTTGTGGTGAGCACGGCAACATGTATAAGGACACTGAATCACAGTCGTACACTTGGAACTCAGATAACATTGTGTGTCAACGATACTCAAACAAGTTTCTAAAATTTATTTATTTATTCTTGAGAGAGACAATGAGACAGCAAGAGTGAGTGCAAGAGAGGGAGAGAGGGAGGGAGAAGGAGGGGCAGAGAGAGAATCCCAAACAGGCTCTACACTGTTAGCACAAAGCCCGACGCGGAGCTCGAACTCACACATGACATCATGACTTGAACCAAAATCAAGAGACTGATGCTTAACAAACTGAGCAACTCAGGTGCCCCAATGATTTTTTTAAACTAAATAAATACAGCTGACTCCGCTAGAAAAAAGTATTATCTGTGCAAAATTAATAGCAAATATCAGTCTGAATGGTGAAAAGCTAAAAATAAAAGTTAGTAAAAATGTACACCATCATTATAATTCAACTTCTTTTGGAGGTCCTGGTATATGTAGAAATCAGAAAACTGAGTCAGAATAGAGATTCCAGTACACATGGGACTAGTACCTAGGGGATCAGTCCATATGGTACTTTAATATGTAAAAGATGGTTTATCAATTTTTTGGGAGAAAGGTACATTTTTAATAAGTGGCAGAATAGGCTATCCATTTGGAAGAAAAGAGAATTATCCCTCACCTTTTGTAAAATAGAGAACATAATTACAGATGGAGTAGAAACTTGAATGTGAAAATGCAAAGTTTAAAAAGAGAATTTGGGAGAGTAAAACCTGAGGTACTAGAAGTAATGTTTAATCAAGAACCCTCAAACCATTAAAGGAAAGACATGCACACTTAACCATATGTCTAAAAATAGCAATATACCAAATAGAGAAAATGAAAAAAATACTTCAAATAAGAGCTTTTATCTGTAATATACAAAAAACTCATAAAAATACTTCAAATTAGAGCTTTTATCTGTAATATACAAAAAACTCATAAATTACTTACAAAATGATTAAAAATGGAAAAATGAACAAAGGCTATACTGTGAAGACCATTCACAGAAAAGTAAATTCAAAATTGCTAATAAACTAGTGTGCACAATTCAACCACTGTTATAAAAGGAAATTCAAGGGGTACACGGCTAGCCTGGTCAGGAGAGTATGTGACTCTTGATCCGGGGGTGGTGAGTTCAAGTCCCACATTGGGCCTAGAGCTCACTAATAACAAAAACAAAAACAGAATAATGTAAAAATAGGTTATTTATATCTACTTGGCAAAATTCATAGAGAGAAGACACCTCCTAGTGGCTGGGATTTGGATGAAGGAGTATTCTCAAACAATGCTGGTAGAAATAATTATTTTGAGGAAAATTCTTTCAATATTTAAAAACTGAGATTAGTCCATGCTCTTTGTCTCCCAAATCCCATTTCTGTCCATCTATGCCATGGAAAAAAAAGGCACTGAAATGAAAGTATACATGTACACAGAAAATATATAGTGGCCAAAGTATATATATATATATCTAATATATAGAGGCCAAAAAAGTATATAAAACAAAAGTCTATCAGGATAATGAATAGCTTGAATACCTTTATTATGAAATATTATGTAGCTGTTATAAATACTGACACCTACACTAGCCTTAGAGAGTTTCCACAATATATATAAAAAAGGAAATGCAGAGAGTTGTGGGTATATTACCACCTCAACATATGTAATGCACATATACATACATTATATATGTATATACAATCATATGGGTATTTACTGAGAAGTCTGTTTTTTAAAAAATAAAGCCTTTTCTAAAAATTAAACATTGCAAACTGTCAAAATTAAAACAATATAGATGTGTATGAGTTAAAGTTTCCTTTGTATTTCTTCCCCATGTCACTGTTAAAAGTTTGATACACATTCTTTCAGAAGTTTGTACACACAGACACACACAGAGCAGTTAGGTTTTCTTTAGACAGATAATAGTATCCTATTTTTGTAATTTTTTTTTGTTTGTCCTTTCTTCCAACATAACAGTATGTCTTAGAGATTTCTCCCTGAATCACCATGCATTTACCTTATTCTTCAAGGTCTGTTTCATAAAAGCAATGTGTTATAAACTTACTGAATCATTTTTATATTTTGGAATAAATAGGCTATTTCTAATTTTTGCTATTACATATGCTGGTTAAACAACATTCTTCCTGTAAGAACTGTCCCTGTCCTCCCACTAAGGACCACCAGACAGTAAGAGGAGTTTATTTCTTGTTGTAAAGGGAGACTGCACGTCGTGAAGAACCATGTGGGAGAAAGAACTTACAGAATATGGGTTTTAGTTAGGCAATTTGGTGCAAGATTCCAGAAAGCTGTCTTGTTTTGTTTTGTTTTGTTTTGTTTTATTTGTTCTCACCTCATCACAGTCACAAGCTGACCTTGTCTGCTGTCTGTGTTCTATGAGACTGTTTATGTCAAACAGAAGAACACCTCTGTCTAGCCTTGGGTGTCAGACAAGTAACTACCACCATCAAGGCCTAGCTGGAAGGGTTAGGACAGTTCCTAGATGTCAGGGCCTGACTTTTTCTTTGTCAAAATCACTCCTACAGAAATATTTATAAATGTGTCAGGATCGAGGAGTATGTGTATATTTTAAATTTGTTAAAAAGTTTGTTTATTTATTTTTGAGAGAGAGACAGAGAGAGACAGAGAGAGAGAGAGAGAGAAAGAGAGAGAATGAATCACAAGTAGGTGCATATTGTCAGCACAGAGCCAGATCCAAGGCTTGATCCCACAAACTGTGAGATTAAAACCTGAGCTGAAATAGGAATCAGACGCTTAACCATCTGAGCCACCCAGGCACCCCTAGGAGTATGTGCATTTTAAATTTTAAAGATATTCCCAAAGGGCTTTACCAACATACATCCTACCAAAAAGGGAGAGGTAATGAAAGGAGATGGGAAGCCCCAGTGGGAAATTTCTTCTAATAAGTAACTTTGCTCAGAGCCAATGCATACAGCCATGATGCTTTCATTTGTTATTTTTTTTCTTTTATAGTTTATTGTCAAGTTGGTTTCCATGAAACACCCAGTGCTCATCCCGACAAGTGCCCTCCTCCATGCGCATTACCCCCTTCCCTTCTCCCCCTCCCGAATCAGCCCTCAGTTTCTCAGTATTCAAGAGTCCCTCATGTTTGCCTCCCTCCCTCTCCCCAACTATTTTTCCCCCTTCCCCTCCCTCATAGTCCTTTGCTAAGTTTCTCCTGTTACACTTATGAGTGAAAACAAATGATATCTTTCTCTGCCTGACTTATTTCAATTAGCATGACACCCTCGAATTCCATTCATGTTGCTATGAATGGCCAGATTTCATTCTTTCTCATTGCCATGTAGTATTCCATTGTATATACAAACCATATCTTCCTGATCCATTCATCAGTTGATAGACATTTAGGCTCTTTCCATGATTTGGCTATTGATGAAAGGGCTGCTATGAACATTGGGGTACATGTGCCCCTATGCATCAGCACTTCTGTATCCCTTGGGTATATCCCTAGCAGTGCTATTACTGGGTCATAGGGGAGTTCTATTGTTAATTTTTTGAGGAACCTCCAAACTGTTTTCCAGAGCGGCTGCACCAGTTTACATTCCCACGAACAGTGTAGGAGGGTGCCCATTTCTCCACATCCTCGCCAGCATCTATAGTCTCCTGATTTGTTCATTTTAGCCACTCTGACCTGCGTCAGGTGGTATCTCAGTGTGGTTTTGATTTGTATTTCCCTGTTGATGAGTGATGCAGAGCATCGTTTCCTGTGTCTGTTGGCCATCTGGATGTCCTCTTTGGAGAAGTGTCTCTTCATGTCTTCTGCCCATTTCATCACTGGATTATTTGTTTTTTGGGTGTGGAGTTTGGTGAGTTCCTTATAGATTTTGGATACTAGCCCTTTATCCGATATGTCATTCGCAACTATCTTTTCCCATTCC
>CM053572.1:60520854-60539186 GCA_028646485.1 Cryptoprocta ferox
AGGTCCTTCATCCATTTTGAGTTTATTTTTGTGTATGGTGTAAGAAAGTGGTCTAGGTTCATTCTTTTGCATGTTGCTGTCCAGTTCTCCCAGCACCACTTGCTAAAGAGGCTGTCTTTTTTCCATTGAATACTCTTTCCTGTTTTGTCAAAAATTAATTGGCCATACATTTGTGGGTTCTCTATTCTATTCCATTGGTCTATGTGTCTGTTTTTGTGCCAATACCATACTGTCTTGATGATTATAGCTTTGTAGTAGAGGCTAAAATCTGGGATTGTGATGACTCCCATTTTGGTTTTCTTCTTCAATATTACTTTGGCTATTCGGGGTGTTTTGTGGTTCCATACAAATTTTAGGATAGTTTGTTCTAGCTTTGAGAAGAATGCTGGTGCAATTTTGATTAGGATTGCATTGAATGTGTATCATTTGTTATTTCTATGAAAGGAAAAGTAAGTAGGAGAGAAACCAGTCAAAGTCTTTATTACCCAGCACTTCAATCAAAGCTTATATCTTTGTCCTTGGTCTCAGGTCAGCATGTAAATTAAACATGCAAAATAAAAGCAAAGCTCATTATTTTTTCCAAATCTTTGTTTTGTATTTTCTCTAAAATTGGGAAAGAAAATATTTTATTATAATCTTTTAAGACAACATCATTCTATTAGAAATGGAGCCCCTGTCTGCCATCTTTCCTGAGGAGGCAGAACTACTGCTTACACACTATCTGGCAGTTGGTGGATTCTCATCCCTTTCATTTTTTAACTGATGATGTCTTGCCAGATACTTGATGGAGACCAAGCAAGAGGAAAGAGTTATTTCTGGCAGAGAACAATGAAAAGAAAAGAAAAAGCATGTGAATGGCCCTGAAGAGTAGCATAGAGAGGTATCACGGGCCCATTAAATAGTTCATAATTGTGAATTTAGCTGCATTAATTCCCGATTGCATACACTTTTTGGTAGAGAAATTGAACATATTGGCTTGCATTATATAAAGGATATCTGAATTACCTCAGCATTTGATGGTCTATTAAAAGGGTCAAAAAGAAAATATTTTATTAAATATGGTTCTAATAACCATCTTGGCTATTGAAAAATGCCATTCCCTATAGGGGTAAGGAAAGCTTAGTTTACCTGATGGCATCATAGCCATAATTTTAAAATATAAGCAGGGATTATTTTGCTTAATTCTTTGATGTGCCAACAACTTAAAAAAAACAAACCAAAACTAATAGTCCTATCACTGCAGTTATAGCTAAGCACTCACTACAAATGCTTTTGAAAATTTGAAAATCAATTTTTCCCACTCTTAATTATTATGTCTCCTCTTCTTTTTACCTGATCCTTTCTTTTATCTTTTTTCATCATGTTAATAAAGGCCTCAAAAGTAAATATGGATTGAGGATTAGGCTTGTTTTATTTAAGATATCTAACATAATACTAACCAATTCTTATGGCCTGCACTACTCTGGCCTTATCCCATTCATTTTAGAAAACCTGGATCATGGATGTCTTCTTCCTGTATTCATATCCTAATTAATTGTATTAGTTATTTCACAATTATTTGGCTCTAAAACTCAGAATTTTAAGAGGCATAAACAAGTCAAAGGATTTTTCTTTTTTTAAAGCTTTTTTTATTAAAAACTTTTGAGGTAGGGGACACCTGGGTGGCTGTCAGTTAAGCATCCGACTTCAGCTCAGGTCATGATCTCATGTTTTGTGGGTTCAAGCCCCTTGTTGGGCTCTGTACTGACAGATCAGAGCCTGGAATCTGCTTTGGATTCTGTGTCTCCTTCTCTCTACTCCTCCCTTGCTCATGCCCTCTCTCTCAAAAATAAATAAAAATGTTAAAAAATATTTATAAAAATTGTTTTTCAATGTCCATTTATTTTGAGAGAGAGAGTGCATGCAAACAGGGGAGAAGCAGAAAGAGAGAGGGAGAGAATCCCTAGAAGTCTCGGCACTGTCAGCACAGAGCCTGACTTGGGGCTTGAATTCATGAACCAAGAGATCATGACCTGAGCTGATATCAAGAGTTGGTTGTCCAACCAACTGAGGTACTAAGGTGCCCCAAAGCCTTTTTTATTTTTACCTTGAATTATTTTTTTAGATTGTAGCATATAACAAAATTTACCATTTTAACCATTTTAAGTGTATGATTTGGTGGCATTAAGTAATAATTTGAGTTAGTTTTAGGTAATAATTAGAAGTATATATACTGAGTTTTAACTCTTTGCTATTTTTTGGTTCTCTCAAAATTCAAAAAATTAAGATTCATCATCAGAGCTATGAGGTCTACCAAAAAAGTACCTTTGTTCATAGTCCAAACTCAGGGGAAATTATGTGCTGGCTATTTTCAAAGAAGGTGAGATTTCCTCTTTTATGAATGATAACTGAACATGATACTATTGAAATATAACTGTTCCTAGTTAGGGCACTGAGAAGTGATTTTCTTTAATATATAACAGAAGCACAATAAAGTAGAATGTAGACATAATTTCCCCAAAAAGAAAGCATGACTTGCAGAATATTCCACCTATATGTTTCCTTCTAATGTTTTATCTTATCAACATGTCAATCATCTTGAGCTAAGAAAGACCAAGGCCTTCTAGCCACTGTTCTAAACCTAGTGAAAGTTTTTCAGTCAAGTATAGAGAAGACTTGTTTTTTTATGATAAATGGTCTCAAAGCCTGATTTTCCAAGCATTTTGGCATAGTATTTAACTTGTTTCTCATTAATTTCAATGTACTACTTCTACTCTGTACTCATGACAATTTCTCTATTTCACACATATTTATTATACACTAACACATTTAAAATTTCCCTTTTTTCCCTAGATTGTTTTTTTTAGTTGAAGAAGCAAAACAAGAGAGCTGTGAGATATAATAATTACAGGGGTTTGGTGGTATGAACATCTGGGGCTGAAACCCCAGCTGGAACTCACTGGGCCAGCAAGGCTAGTCTGGACATGAATCTAAAGACTGGACAGTCTTTTAGGCTTTTGCCAAACCATTTCTTTGCTCTGTATTATTCTCCACTCTGCCAACTGGAGACCTTTACTTTAAAAAAGCCATTACTCTTGCCCCACCCCGGGCTCTGTGCTCACAGCTTGGAGCTTGGAACCTGCTTTGGATTCTGTGTCTCCTTCTCTGTCTGCCCCTCCCCTACTTGTGCTCTGTCTCTGTCTCTCAAAAATAAATAAATGTAAAAAAAAATTTTCAAAGTCATTACTCTTGAAGTGCCTGTGTACTCAGTCAGTTAAGCATCAGCTCTTGATTGTGGCTCAGGTCATGATCTCATGGTTTGTGGGATGGAGCCCCAATGTTGGGCTCCTTGCTGACAGCACAGAGCCTGCTTAGGATTCTCTCCCTCCCTCTCTCTCTCTGTCCCTTCCCAGCTCATTCTGTCACTCTTTCTCAAAATAAATAAATATTAAAAAAAAGTCAGTATTCTTTCACAACCTTGCTTGGGCCTTAAGCCTAATTCATGGCATCTTTTCAAGGCCTGTATACTGCCAAGTAGTTCAGTTTTTGATTTCACCTTCTCAAGAATGAGTTGCTAGTTAGATTTATTTTTTCAGAGACTCAAGAAACTTAAAATATTATGGCACAAAACCACAAACTTACATATATGCATGTGCTCATAATCTCTAAGCAGATTTATATGCTCTGAATGACTTGGAGATTATTTCTTCTTGGGATGAGACTATAATGGAGGTAAACCTATACTCCAATTTTTGCACTTGAAATTCTTCATGAGGCGTGAAGTTAGGACAAACTTTAGAGTCCCTTCCATTGATTGAGCTGCTTTCTGCAACACTAAGAAATGGCAGAAAATTCATACAATATCAGATGCTCTCTGCCCCATCAACTTATTCTAGAATGTCTGTGAGTCTCAGTATCAAATGGTGTTGAGTTACTAAGCAGTTAATGTTATTAAAGGGGTTAAAAATTGTTAAAATGTGTTCAACAATCATCAGAGCAAGATATTTTCTTCTTTATATGTAAAAAGAATCAAAAGAAATTGGCTTCACTAAATAAGAGGAGGAAGACTTTAAATGGTGTGGTCTGACAGTAATTTGTATTACAGTCTAGAGGAGCACATTTGTAATGTCTTGTGGTAGTACATTTATCTCTTGGTGACAGAAGGAATAATTGCTTTAGAGAGCATATCAGTGGCTGTTTAAAAATTTAACTCTTTATTTCCTCACACCTAAAGTTACAAAATTGAGAAGAAAACATTACCAAAAAAAATGTAATCTGTGTAGAACAATTACAAAGTATTAGTTACCAGAAAAACATATACACTGTTTTCAAGGAATGGTGAAAGGCTGGAAAAGTGATAAAAATATTTTTTATTGTATATATGTATTTGATATTTATTTATAGGTATTACTATCATATAATATTATCATTTCTGCCTGTTTTGTCTCTGGAACATGTTTTTCAAGTTGAATACACCAATCTCAAGTGGTTTTTGCTCAAAGATGAACTGTGTCAAGTAAGTTGTTAATTAGGATTTGCTGTCCAATGTTCTCAAATTTGACAGCTTTAATGGGTTCCTGAGTACTAGTTCCCTTTTATGTATACCATTTTGTGAAGTCTGTTCATCCTTCAGGCCCTTGCTTTCCCCTGAAAGGATCTGTTGATATTTATGTCTCCCTTGGTGTCTAGCCAACTTCTTAAGGAACTGCATTTTATTTCACCCCATTTAAAGATTCAGTGCTTGGGTACAAGTGAAGAGACACTTCAAACTAGGGGGAATCACATACTTTATTGCTTAAACTGATCACTTGTAGACATTAATAATTATGTTGGCACAGCAGGTGTAAATTG
Source organism: Cryptoprocta ferox (assembly GCA_028646485.1). Classification (NCBI taxonomy): domain Eukaryota; kingdom Metazoa; phylum Chordata; class Mammalia; order Carnivora; family Eupleridae; genus Cryptoprocta; species Cryptoprocta ferox. Next base: position 60,525,685 of record CM053572.1, read on the forward strand.
TCCCAATCAAACCAGGATGCATGATTACTTTTCTTCAAAGCAGTCAGGGTGGGAATAAAGGTAGGACACTACTGGGATCATATATTTTTTTTAATGTTTATTCATTTTTGAGCAAGAAACAGAGCATGAGTGGAGGAGGGGCAGAGAGAGAGGGAAATACCCAATCAGAAGTGGGCTCCAGACTCTGAGCTGTCAGCCCAGAACCCAATGCAGGGCTCCAACTCAGACCATGAGATCATGACCTGAACTGAAGTTGGACGCTTAACTGACTAAACCACCCAGGTGCCCCAGGATCAAATTTTTTTAAAAGTCAATTTAGTATTCCTGTATTGGGCGGACAAAGACTGAACCAGTGAAACACCTTTGTAGTTACTTTTATTATAAATCTTATGATAATCCATAATTAAACATTAAATATGATTTATATTGCCTCCCTAAAGTGACTTACTTTTGAAAAGATTATCCAAAGCAAGCTACAGATTCAATATAATACCTATCAAAATACCAACAGTATTCTTCATAAAACTAGAACAAATAATCTTAAAATTTGTATTGAACCACGAAAAAACCTTGAATAGCAAAATCAATCTTGAGAAAGAAGAACAAAAGCTGCAGGTATCACAATACCAAATTTCAAGACATACTACAGAACTATAGCAATCAAAACAGTATGGTACTGAATAAAAATAAAAATAGACACATAGAGCAATGAAACGAGATAGAGAGTTCAGAAATAAACCCACACATATATGGTTAATTAATCTATAATTACAGATTCAAAATATACAATGGGGAAAAGATAGTCTCTTCTATAAATGAAGCTGAGAAAACTGGACAGCTATATGTAAAAGAATGGAACTGGACCACTTTGTAACACTACAAAAATAAACTCAAAATAGTGTTGAGACCTAAAACCCGTAAGACTCATATAAGAAAACATAGGCACTAATCTCTTGGACATCAGTCTTAGCAACATATTTATGGATATGTCTCCTCACTCAAGGGAAACAAAAGCAAAAATTACTGGGACTACACACACAAAAATGTTTCTGCACAGAAAAGAAAACCATCAGCAAAATGAAAAGGCTTAAGAGTACACTTATTGTGATGAGCACTGAGTAATACATAGAATTGTTGAATCACTATATTAAATACCTGAAACTAACATAACACTTTACATTAATTATGCTTGAATTTGAAAAATTTAGAAAATAAAAAATAATTAAAAGGCAACCTACTGAACAAAGATATTTGCAAACAATATATCCAATAAGGAGTTGGTATATAAAATATATAAAGAACTTATACAACTCAACCCCCAAAAAACAAAATAATCCAATTTAAAAATGGGCTGAGGGCCTAAATAGACATTTTTCCAAAGAAGACATACAGATACCTAACAGACACATAACAAGAGGCTCAATATCACTAATCATCAGGGGACACACAAATCAAAACCACAAGGAGATATTACCTCACACCAATCAGAATGGCGGGTATTAAAGAGAACAGAAACAAGTGTTGGTGAGGATGTGGAGAAAAGGGAACCCTCCCTTTTCAAAGGATACACTGTTGGTTGGAATGTAAATTGGTGCAACCACTGGAAAACATTATAGAAGTTCCTCAAAAATGAAGAATAGGAATACCACAATGAAATTAGTAATTCCACTGCTGGGTATTGACCCAAAGACAATCAAAACACTAAGTAGAAAAGATAATTCACTTCTACCTTCATTGTAGAATTGTTTAAACAGCCATGATATGGAAACAACTTAAGAGTCCATGGATAAGATGAATGGATAAGGAGGATCTAGTGTTTTTATATACAATGGAATATTAATGAGCTACCAAGAAAAATGAGATCTTGCCTTTTGCAACAACATGGACAGATCTAGAAAGTATTATGCTAAATGAAATAGACAAAGACAAAAATACCTTTAGATTCCACATATAACTAGAATCATAAACAAACAACTAAGCAACAAAAACCAGAAAGAGATTTATAAATACAGAGAATGGGTGGAACGGGGGATGGGCAAAATGGCTGAAGGGAAGTGGGAGGTACAGGCTTTCAGTTATGGAATGAGTAAGTCAGGAGAATGAAAGGTACAGTATAGGGAATATAGTCAATGGCATTGTAACAGCCTCTGTGTGATGACAGATGGCAGCTACACTTGTGGTGAGCATAATATAACATACAGAGTTGTTGAACTACTATGTTGTACACCTGAAACTAATATAGCATTGTGTGTCAACTATACTTCAATCAATCAACATTCTTGTAAACAAAGGCATGCTTCGTTTTTTCTTGTTGATAAATGAACAAGAAACATAATGAAAATGCTTTTTGTGGTTTTTGAGTCTTGACCATAGCCCAAATACAAATACTTTGGAGATTTAAAAAAGAAAAAACATTGATGTCACTGAACCAGTCAAGCAGTGCTCAAATAAACATAGATATGGACAAAATAAAATCAATGTAAACTAAAGAAAAAGACTATACATACATACATACATACATATGCACACAAATACATTTACTTTTAAAAGAAGCACACGCACGCGCGCACACACACACTTCAGTATGATGCTGGTATTTCTTGAGGTGCTTGTGTTTTCCTTTCTAAAAGTATTGGTTTTGCACAATGTAAGAACATGCAATTTTGAAAGGGATTGATTTCCTAAAGGAGGCCAGTGATGCATTACAGTAGAGGGCAAATTTCAAAACTAGAAATACATTTGTGTTAAATGATATTCAGCTTGTGGCTGGCACATAGTAGGAACTCAATAAACATTTGATGAATGAATAAATGAGTGATGAATTCTAGCTTACAGGTTTTTTTTCCCCCTGTAGAACCTGAGGCTAGCTAGTATTTCATCTGGTTCATGCTGTTTCTTCAATTTATCGAGGTCACTTTGAATTCTGATCTTCTCTTCTGAAGTGTTAGCAACCCCTTTGAACTTGGTGTCATCTGAAAAATACTACCTGTATGAAATGTGTGACTGAGTTAAGCTAGGAATGTCATGTTGGACATTTTCTTAAACTAGAACACAGCTAGAAAATTATTACACAACCAAAAGCATACTTCATTTCAGTCTTATCAGGCCAGCCTTGTCCACATTTGACTGATTTTTTCTGTTATCATCCATAACCGATCACTCAACTTCTTCACTAAATAGAAAATAAGATGCACGGCAGAGCTTCATGAAAATTAGAGGACAAGAAAGGTAATAGGCAATAGGGGAAAGCATTAGAGAAATATCTCGTAAGCATACTTTATAAATTATACTCAAGTGCATATCTATTGTATATGCCTCAGTAGGCAAGTCTTGACATAAAATGTATAGAAACAATCTGCTATAGGTAGTCCCATAGGGCAGATGTGAATTCTGTAATACATTCACATGCCCTCTTTCAAAAATTTGGTAGAAAATATCTTAGTTCTGGGAGCTTAATTCTCTTCAACTTTCATAACCAATTCACTATTTTGTTGTCAAGAAAGCTTTTATGTATGTCAAGTAATAATAATAATCCCTCATTTTGTGAAATTCAAAGTAGTTGTCTAAAATGCACAGAGAAAAAAATTTATTTTTTTAAAATAAATATGAATAGTAGAAGATAAGCAGTCTCTATATGCAACATGAAAGCAATAACTGAGGTAATTATTCAGGTAACATAAAACTCCTTTTTGCTTATTTATTTGATAAATTAGGTAAAAGTTGCCACTCTTGAGTTTCTATCTGCGGACCCATGTCACCATAGAAACTACTAAGCCATTGTTCAAAAATTAGTGGATTGTAACTACATTTAATCTTTCTCTTACTGTTAAATGGTCTTCCTGTTATAGAAAAGCATAAAGTGTGTTTACTAATATATCAAATTATTTAAAAAACATGTACTCTGATTTTCATTAGGGGAAAATATGACATAAGTAAAAGATAAATATTTCCATGGAATAAGTTTTAAGAGAATTCCTTCTGTTTACATAACAAAGAAAAAACTCCATCCTTCTAATGAAAAATATCCCACTTCCAGAACATGTTTTAAAATTCTGGTGGCGTGATGTGTTTTAATAACTCAGGACGACAGTCGCAACACTCTCTTTGATCCATAAGTGGCAGTATGTATTTGTATGAGGAGGTACAGTTGGCAGTGTGAATTCCCAATGTTGATGATGATCTGTATGTCACAGGCTTCATTTCCAACAATGCTATATGCAAATTAGGCATAGCTTCATGCCAGGGTAGAAGACCATTCACAGAGTAATTGCCAGTGTTTTCCTGGTCATTCTGTATACATGGAATGAAAATAATAACCATTTAGGGACCTATTTCTATAAATTAGTAGAATAAAAGCATTCTGTTGTACACACTCCTCACATTATTTTTATCACAATTAGAGATGTTCATTTTTGTTACATATTTAATACACAAAAATGGAATTTTAATACATCTTCAATATTTAATCTACTCTCTGCAATTTTTAAACACCTAGTGATTTTATATAGTTTAGTGTCTGGGAACAATTTAAAGTAAAACAAATTCTGTTGCAAATTATTTCAAAGTCTTTAAATGCCATGAATAAAATACATGATGATTAGGTTTGTAAGAAATCACTCTCAGTTACTGTGGTAGAACATGGACCACAAATGTTTAAATTAATTTTTGCTTCACCTAGAAGTGTTTGCTGTTTTCTGAGCATTTCATTTGATTTCTAAGAGGAACAGTACATGTGAACTTAAGCACGAATAATGGAAGGGATAATTGTTTCTAATGACAAGAGGTTAAAATTCCTAGCAAGAGAAATTCAGCTCCATATTTTGAAAGTCTATGAAAAAGGTACTAATAGGTAAATTAGAAACAGAAAATTTCTATTGTAGCATCTGTGGGCTTTCCTCATTTCATTTAAATGTTCTCTCGTTTTAGAAACGTAGTGATATGTATTCCTCCTTTTCTGTGTCACATGCAAAAGTGAAGCAACTGCTTCCTCCGTACACAAAATGATTTGCAAATGCATTCTGTGAATAAAACACATTAAACGCCATTTGCATATAGTACGTTAACACATGTGAAAAATGGTTCACACAGTACATTAGGAAGGGAATAAACAGAAATGACTTTAAAATGCCTGCTATATTTATAACAATTTAAAAGATAACAGAGCAATGAATTTCAGGTGCATTGGACTTAATTCAGCAACAATGTTTTGTTTGGAAGCCCTTATTTATTATAATTTTTTTTTTGCAGCACTCCTTTGCCAATTGCAGGGCTAAGCTTGCCAAGGTTTTCAGAGCTGACCAGGAGGTGGGGAGCTCATGCAAATGAGCTCTTCTCCTCTGCTAGCAGCCCACAATGACTGATTCAAAAGAACACTTTAACCCAGAAGATGAGTCTGAGCTGAATATGACCACCAGAAACCACTCTAGTGTTCCATGTTAGATGGGAAGTTGCCTTCCAAATACTATTTTATACCCCAAAATTTATCGTTTTCAATGATGGAAGATTTCATTTCGTTTTTCTTTTTTTTAACTGAAAAATTCCGGTACATTAAAAACCTTCCTATCTTTAAATTAAATTTCCAGGCACTGTTTCTATTTCTCTCAACTTTCGTAACACCCATTTACAGGAATATATATGTACATCTTTATTCCCAGGCTGTTTGAATTATATATGGTTAAATGTCGGTATTTAATATGATATTGAATCTGAAAGAAATGTTGAAAAATATACAATGTGTGTAAGCCAAAGTTTTATTCATTTCTTACTGTGACCTGGCACATGATGTAATTCTCAAGAATAGTATAACGGGGATATGTTGAATTGGCGAGGTGCAAGTCCGGCAGTATATTATAACATCGTCATTTTACCTCAGATTCTGGTTTCGTATACACTTCCGCCTTTGGTAATTTACATAAACATGCATAGGCTATGAATTATGCATAAACCTTATTTTAAATGCAGAGCTTTCAACTCTCACAGTGCACTAGTATACACACCCATTTGATTGGCTCTGCCCTGTTTTCATTACTCGCAATTTCTTGGAACACAAAAGAGGTTGAAAAGGCTGACAGGAATGGACAGTATTTTTTCTTGTGTGTGTGGGAAATATTTGTTTCCTTTTCAAGGCAATTGGTGTTGCAAAGTTTTGCCTGTGATTATTGTTCCTAGTTGTTATTTTTTCCAAGAAAGAATACATTAAAATGTCTGAACCTGCAACACAACAATCACAATCAGATACTTTATTTATTTTTAAAGGATGCGGCAGAAATTGTTCCCTGTTCGAATAAATCTGAGTACATGGCTCTAATAAAGAAGAAATATAGATTTTTGGGGGAAATATCCCAATTATACTTGAAATAAGTGGGTAATCCTAAAGCACTGATGGAATAGTTAGGCATCCAGGAAATTTAAAAATGTTAGCACTATAATTGTGTTTATTCAAGTAGAATTGAATATTCTGATTAATGTACACACATAATGGGTCCTCTGCATTTGAGACATTGTGTGATTACTCTTTTCAGGTGAATGTATTTGTATGAAATAATCCACTCAATGACATAAGAAAGGGGTATTGACATTTTTACTTAAATGGCAGTACACTAAATAAAAAAAACAGAACACTGGCATGTAAACAGAATTTTAAAAGGAAGATATTTTACCTTTGTTTATTAATCATCCTGTGATTTAATATTTTAATATTACTATTAAAATAATAATGCTATGCTTTAAAAGAAATTCTCCATCCTCTCTTTTAAAATTTACTTCTCATTGTCTTCTTTCATTCATTTCTTCATTTTCCTTTTATACCTTTCTAGGACTTAGTTCCTTTTTCTCTTTTCTTTTTCTACACAATTTTTCTTTTACTTCCTATTTCAACACATTGGTGGACATTATCCATCAAATTATGCCTGATATTATCTTCCTTTTTATTAACTCTTTCACTTGGTTTATTTTTCTTAATATCTGATTAAGCTTTTATGGAATTCTTTCATTTGGTAAATTCTCTATAAATGGTAAGAGGAATAATGGATATTTGGTGGAAGTGAAATAGGAGTTTGTGCTGCTGGATTTACTTTCGGGAGTACTACTTTTAAGGACCATAAAATTTTGATTTCATTCTGTTGCAAGGGAGTTACCAAATTCTTCCTCTGTGGGTTATACATCAGAGAGAGACATTTGAGGATTAATGACCAAAAGAAGCCTTTGAGGTCAATTTGTCATGATTTTACATAGAGCTTTAATGTGGTAAGCATCCATTCCACAGCCAGACAGATTTTAATACTAAGAAAAGAGGGGGTAAAACTGAAAATTTAGGTTCACACTTAGTTACCGGAACTTAAAGGATCAGCAGCAAACTCAAAGTAGCACACTTCACCTGAGAGAAGGTAAAGCAATTTGCTTCAGTTTTGACTCTGAAAAAGAAATTTACACCTGACAGAACTTGCTTTGCTGATTTAGAAAAAAAAAAGACACAGAAAAGTTGGAGAAGCATAAGCAGAACTAGTGAACTATGTTACCTTGCTTAAACAGAATTATTCAACTACAGTTTAAAATGAAAATGAAAGTTATCTACCTAGCTATTATCTGTTATTCATCTATTATCTATGTAACACTTATGATTATAATAGGCAGTAAGCACTACATTTCTATTTAAATAATACATCTTTGCTTCCTTATGTCTTATTTTCTTTGGATTTACTAATTGTGAATGCTTTTAACTCAGACTATTTAACAGAAAAGAAAACCCACTCAGATGGCATTTTGCCATTTGATCACAGCAAAAACTTCTTTCAAGATGTTTGGACTCCCTAGAACTATGTAAGTTTGAGTAAAATGCTTGCATCCGTTATGAAATAAGCCTTATGACAAGAGGATTCTGTATGCTGGAGGCAGCTTTCCTGCATTGGGGCCCTCTATGTTGCCCATAGTGGTCAGTTGGCATAAACTAGAACAGATATCTCTAACAAAAACACCTGGAAGAGAATCTTTTAATTTGCAATTTTATGAAAAACAGCCAAAAAAGTTAAATGAGAATAATGAAATCTATATCATGAAATGAAATTGTCCATGTTCTAAGATATTTTAAACAAAGATATCAACTATAAAGTTCAATATAATTATATTTTGTTGTATTATGTTCCACGTTAAGCATTGTAAGCACCCACAGCCCACTCTCTAACGACTCTTTTGCATCCAAAATCTGAACCTCATTCCTGCTACATCTGCTCTTCAGGCTCTTAGATGCATCACACTTCTTTATGCTATGCTTATGTTTCCTCATTATTAATCCTTCTTTTGGATTTATAGACTTTTCCCCTGCCTGGAACCACGTGGTTGAATGTCTTACCTGCTTTCTCTCATCCAAATCTCAATTATTTGATGTTTCTATTGTTTATTGCACCTGCTCAACAGAACCACAACTCTGAATCAATTCTTCAACCAGACGTCTATGCCACCCTAGCAGAAGAGTACTGCTAAATGTACCAAACAACCCTATGTCAGTCCAAATTTCTGTCAGTCCAAATTAATGGTACTAAACTTATCTGGTCTCTTAATGAAGCTCAAAAGTCTTTACCTTTCATGCCTGTTTGTTTTTTCCATTTGTTTCTGACCAGTTCTTTCTTGGATTCCTTAAGTTCATGCATGTCCTTTCTTCCCTTACCTATTAATATCTAGCAAGCATCCATTATTGCCCCTATTACTGTTCTCACATGCTTTCTTTGGAAGTTTCCATGAACCTTCTTGCTTTCAACTTCTCCATCCTTTCATTTGTACATCTTCCACCCTACATTTACCTGTACAGAGCTACAGATTCATTTACTTTCAGCACAAAGCACGAATGCAGGTCAGATCATGACACAACTCTGTCAATATCCCCAACACTCCCCATCTTTATCAAAGTTAAGTCCAGAATCATTCTCTGCCTTTAGGAATTTGCAGTTCCCTTTCCCCTTCTGCTTTGAATACTTATGCCAATGACTGATTCCTCTACTTTGCACAGTGTTCAATTGACACTTTTTCAGTGACAATTTTCCTGTACACCCTATTTAAAACCACACTCAGGGCACCTGGGTGACTCAGTAGGTTAAGCACCAGACTCTTGATTTCAGCTCAGGTCATGATCTCAGGGTCTTAAGATTGAGCCCAGCACCAGGTTCCATATTTGGTGTGGGATTCTCTCTCTCCCTCTCTCTCTGTCCTGCCCCTGCTCATGCTCTCACTCAAAAGAAATACAGTTTAAAATAATAAAATAAAATAAAATAAAATAAAATAAAATAAAACCACACTCTCCCCACCCTATGCCTTCACACACACACTCTCTCTACTCACTCCTACTTTGCTTTTCTCCATAGCATGTATTGCCATCTCTATATTTTATTTTATTACTTAATTTCTCTCCCATTTCCTCCCGCACCCAATAAGGTATAAACTCCATAACAGCAGGAATTTTTGTCTATTTTGTTGACTTATCTCCAGAGAATATTATAGTGCCTGGGAGAAAAATTGTTTTCTAAATAATAGAATAGAAGGATCATGGACTTGGAATTGTAGAGAGTTCACTAACAATATTCAGTAGGTTGGGCACATGGAAAGGGACAAATGGCTTTCTTAAGCCTTGAAGAGAGGAGGTCAAAGATAGCAGTAGAGTAGAAAAATCCTGAATTCACCTTCTACCATGGAGACACCAAACCTATACAGCTACATATGGATCATTTCCCTCTGAAAACTAGATGATTGCTCCTGACAACAAAGGATTAAAGGACCATATGAAGACGGTTAGGAAAGGCAGAGGCGTGATGTCATAAAAGTCTCCACCCCCGGTGCGGAGACACACAATAGTGAGGGATCTCATCAGACAGGCACTTCTGGAGGAGCAACAGGTTGATGCCCCACATTGGGCACCCTGGCCCCTGCGATCTGCTCTGGAGAGGAGAGTCCCCAGAAAGTCTGGCCTGGAAAGCCAGTGAGATAGATGTCTGGGGGCCTTCAAGTGCTATGAGAAACAGAAATTCCTCTTCTGGAAGGCACATATGTGGTCCCACTCACCCCAAGACCACAAGGAAAATAAAAGCAGTTTGAAAGTGCCTAGATTATATGGGAGGGAAATTTATTTGCTGATCTGAGACCATCAGCTGGAGATGCAGGGGACAGTTCATACATTCCCAGGAGATGATGGAGATGTTGGCTGACAACATCATTACACTCTCCATATAGTCTAGCACAGGTGAGCAAGCTCTGATGAGAAAACCTCCTGTCATATTCCTGAAATAGTGGGGGGCGAGTGGTCACGGCACTTGCTGAGGCTCACAGTAGCAGCATTCTCCTATTGCCTGCCTAAAGCATATGAGCTCAAATGGTTGCAGAGTTTTCCAACTCCCTAGCTAAAGTCTGTGAGCACTGGTGGTTGTGACACTCCTTCACTTTCTATCTGGGACTGGTGAGCGAGAACTGTTTCAACAGTCTCCTACTTCCAGCCTAAAGCTGGCTTGAATGCATAGACAAGGCACCATCCCACTGTACTGCTGAAGAGTGTGGGCTCAGGCAGTCAAGACATTTCCCTTACACCATTTGTGAAGCTGGTGAACTTGTCCCACACCCAACACTCTCCAGATGACTTGATCAAGTCAATGGGCACAGACAACCCATTGAGAGTACATCTCTTGATTGCCTGGCCTTGGTGGCCAAGAGGGCTGGCATTCCATAACACCATGAGACTGCAACAATCAGAAAGCATTCTTGGCAGGTACTATGATGAAGTTTTGGGGTGATGGTGGGGTTCGTGGGGTCTGGAGCTGATGAACAAGAAAGAATTCTTGAGGATGTCTTTGTTGCAAAAAGGTGATTTTATTAAAGCATGGAGACAGGACCCATAGGCAGGAAGTGTTGCACATTTGTTGTGGGTGGGTGACCTTTTACGGAGTGGTGGGGGAGGATAAAGAGGGAGTTTCCAAAGATACTTTCACATGCTTAACACTTATTGCAGGCCTTGCTATTGTTAAGCTAAAGTTGTTTTTCCCTCTAGCAAAGCAGTAACATTAAGACAGTAGGGCGTTCTTGGACTTCAGGCTATGATGGGATTGCCTTTTTCTGGTAAACTGGTGGAGTCTCTTACCAGGTTAACCATTTGTGGGATTTTTTTGTCCTTTCCTGTGTTGGGGTAGTCTGGAGTGTCCAAGGAATATCATACATGTCTCAGTGGGGGGGGGGGGGTGTGCTGTTAGCCTGCACTTTGCCCTCAGCTTGCCCCATGTTCCCTCATTACTACACACATAGCCACTGAAACACAGCCCAGTCTTACTTTGAAAAAGGCCTATATTCTAGACTGGAGCTTTAGACTGACAGATAGACTTTAGGTTTGCCATCCATCTAGAGGGTAAGAAGGTGTTCCCAGGGAAAATAAGCAAGGAAAATAAGCATATCCCCTGGCCTCATTACAGCTTAACAAGATTTCCCAAAAGAGAGCTTATACACTTATATGGACCCCTGATTTTGCAACTGCTGCCTAGAGGACAACACCAGATATCCTGGTCTGGAGGCAAACAGGGATTACAATTGTGACCCCTCAGTATTGTATATATGTGCATACTTAAAGGTCTGGCTTCCAATCAGCCTGCAACTAGATGCTAATTGAGATTCTTCCACTATAGATCTTGGCATATCTTCAACAATTGGAGCATATCAATAATAAGTCAGACAGTTTAGACAATCACAAAGGTTAGAGAGACAACTACCAGCTAGGGCAAGCTAAATGAGTAGGTTTATCATATGCAGAAGGACACGCCTGTAAGATTGAAAGGCATAGCTCTTTCACCTAATACATAGAAATAGAGTCAAACAAAATGAGGAAACAAAGAAATACATTCCAAACAAAGAGGAAAACAACATCTCAGAAAAAGACCGTAATCCTATGGATAATAAAGTAATTTGCCAAATAAAGAATTTCAAGTAATGGTAATAAAGATGCTAATCAACTTGGGAGAAAAATGGAGAAACACAGTGAGAACTCCAACAAAGAGGGAAGAAACATATGAAAGTACCAAACAGAAGCCACAGAGATGAAGAACACAATAAATGGACTGAAAACCATGCCAGAAGGGTCTAACAGCAGACTGGATGAAGAACAGACCATTCAGCTGTAAGATAAATAATGGAACTCACCCAGACATGGCTACAAAAAGAAAAATAAGATTATTTTTTTTAAAAAAAAAGATAATTTCAGAGACTTCTGAGAAAACATCAAAGGGAAATAACTTTTTCATTAAAGAGGTCCAAGAAAGAGAAGAGACAGACAAAAAGGGGCAGAAAACTTATTTGAAAAAATAATGGCTGAAAACTCTCCTAATTTATATAAGTAAATAGACATCCAGGCCCAAGAAACCCAGGGAGTTCCAAATAAGATGGACATAAAGAAATGCTCACCAAGACACATTATAATTAAAGTGTCGTAAGTTAAAGATGAAAAAAGAAAACCTTAAGCAGCAAGAGGAAAACAAAGTGTTACTTGTGAAGGAAACCCCATAAGGCTATGAGCAAATTTCTCAGCAGAAAATATACAACCCAGACTAGTCAAAGTGCTGAAAGGGAAAAACATCTAACTAGGAATACTCTACCAGGCAAAGTTATCATTCAGATTTGAAGGATACAATTTTCTAGACAAAAGCTAAAAGAGTTGATTAATACTAAGTTGGCTTACAAAAAATATTAAAGGCACTTCTTTAAACTAAAAGAAATGGTAGTAAGTAGTAAGAGGAAAACATATGCAAGTAAAAATCTCACTGGAAAAGTAAATATATAATAAAGGTAGTAGATTAATTACCTCTAAAGCTAATATGAAGGTTAAGGGAATAAAAGTAGTAAAATTAACTATAACTATGAGTTAACAGATGCATAAAATATGTCTAAACTAAAATCAAAAATATAAAATATGAAAGGTGGAAGTAAACATATAGAGCTTGGGAATGTGTTCAAGTTTAAGTTGCTGTGAACTTACAACACACTGTTATAAATACAGGATGATATGTATGAACCAAACAGTAATCACAAAGTAAAATTATAGTAAATACACAAAAGAAAATGAGAAAGAAATCTAAACAGAATATTAAAGAAAATCAGCAAACCACAAAGGAACAGAGAAAAGAAATAAGATAAATTACAAAAACAGCCAGAAAAGAACAAAATTGCAAAAAGTGCATACCTATCAATGATTACTTTAAATGTAAATGGACTAAATTATCCAATCAAAAGGCACAAAGTGGCTGAATAGGTTAAGAAATAAGACATATCCATAAACTGCCCATAAGAAACTCACTTGAGAATTAAGAACACACAGGAAAGCGGGCAAGATGGTGGAGAAGCAGGGAGCTCTAAAATCCGCGCACACCCGTATGGATTGAACTGAGAAGGACTGAAGGGATAAAACTTGGATTTGCAGGTGGGGGAAAGAAGAAACAGACGCCAGAAAGAAGACAACCTCAAAGATGCCTGAGTGAGTGACTGTGATC
>CM053572.1:60539686-60565038 GCA_028646485.1 Cryptoprocta ferox
GCTCATCACATTGAAGATTTCCTGCCATTCCTTTCTGGCCTGCCAAGTTTCATTAGATAGGTCTGTAACCACTCTGATAGGTTGCCCTTTGTATGTTAGGGCCCTTTTATCCCTAGCTGCTTTCAGAATTCTCTCTTTGTCTTTATATTTTGCCAGTTTCACTATGATATGTCGTGCCGAAGGTCGATTCAAGTTACGTCTTAGGGGAGTTCTCTGTGCCTCTTGGATTTCAATGTCTATTTCCTTCCCTAGATTGGGGAAGTTCTCAGCTATAATTTGATCAAGCACCCCTTCAGGACCTTTTTCTCTTTCTTCTTCTTCTTCAGGAATTCCTATGATACGGATATTGTTCTGTTTGATTTTATCACTCAGGTCTTGAATTCTCCTTTCGTGTTCCTGTATCAATTGATCTCTCTTTTTCTCCGCTTCCTCTTTTGCTTTAACTGTGTCTTCTATTTTACCTATTCTCCTCTCTGCCTCTTCAGTCCGTGCAGTGGCCACCTCCATTTTATTATGCACCTCATTTATAGTATTTTTTTAACTCGTCACAGCTATTTTGAAGGCCCCTAGTCTTTGTTTCAGTAGCTTCTCAGATGGTTTTTCAAGTCCAGCAATTAATTTTATGACATTTGTTCTAAATTCTTGTTCAGTTATGGTGCTTATGTCTGTTTTGAGCAGTTCTGTGGCTGTGATTTCTTCCTGGAATTTCTTTAGAGGAGAGATCTTCCATTTCGTCATTTTGACTAGCTTTCTGTCTCTTGTCAGTTTTAAAAACTGGTGGTTATGCACTGTGTACCTGTTAGTATTGCTCTATTAATGGAGGCTCATTGACTGTCCAGGGCTTGTCGTTTCATGAAGTGTTCTTTTAATGGTGTGTCTCTGTTTCTTTTGTTGTGCCTTTGATTATTTTATTTCCCTAATCAGTGATATTTGGGACTCTCCACCATGTGTAATTTGGCTTGTTTCCTGAGGCAGCCTTGGAAAGAAAAACAGACAGACAAACACCCAGGGAACAAAAGCACACAAACGCACAGAAATCAAATAAACAAGGATACCAAAAGGGGAAAGAAAATAAGAGAAAAGAAAAGAAAGGAAAGGAAAAGAAAAGAAAAAAAGAAGGGGGGGACAGAAACGACAAAGGACAGTCTGAGAGCGTAAAACTCTACCCCGTAGGTAGGTCAGGTCTCAGGGGCTGCTCTCGGAGGCCCTGCCTTGGTGGTTGCAGGGAGAAGAATGGCAATGCCCCAAGCCCCTCTCGGACCAGGCCATGCATTGCAAGCCACTCTTTTGAGTCTGATCTCCCTGTGTGTGGGTGGGCCAAGTTGTTTTTTCCAAGCCCCGCCTCATTTCCAAATCCTAGTCCATGCACTTTAATGCTACCACCCCAGATGAGATGTATTCCTCCAGGCGGGCAGCCCCCCAGCTGGGATCGAGCAGGGGGACTGGAGAGCCAGCTTTTCCCTGGCTCTGCCTGGAATCAGCGTGCTGCCGCAGAGCCCAAGGAAGAATAAGCCAGCTAAGGGGGGGGGGGGCAAATTTCTCTCCCCGTGCCCAGTGATTACATGTGGAATGATAGTATCTCTCTCCCTCCGGGGCTGAGGTTTCTCTCCTCTCCAGAGACCACTCTATGGTTTCCAGTCTTTCTCTTCCCCTAGACTCTCCACTGCTCTGCGCGGCCGCGCCACACACAGCCCTCCACCGCCCTGCACCACCACTCCACTCGTGGAGCTCTGCGGAGCTGTGCCACCACTCTGCGCGCTCTCCCGGCTCTGTTCTGCATTGGTCTTGGGCTCCCTCCCCTCAGAGCCTCCAGACCTGGCCCATTTGTCTGTTTGTTTTCCCAGTTTGCACTCACCAGGCACCTATGACACTGTCATCTGTATGGATTCTTTGTGTTTTCTTCCCACTCTAGCAGTTCAGAGTATCGTGGCTTCAGTCCTTCTCAGTTTGATAGTTGTGTGTGGGCAGAGATTACAGAGCTCCCTACTTCTCCGCCATCTTACCCCCTCCCATGTATTTAATTTGTATTAAAAAACTTAGGATCATAACACACTGAATTTGCTATGTTTTTAAATAAAGCTATGACATATAACATATCTGTTGACCCCTAAATTTCAGTCTATGTTTATTTTTATAATTAGTAAAGAGACATGGAGAAGAATCACAAGCATAATTTCATCAGCTTTAGTTACAGCTAACTCCACTCATGTCTGTCATGTCCTAAATCTCCTGGCAAAAGATGATGTATGAGGACAGGTGAGAGTAGGGTGAAGGGTGAGCAAGGGAGCAAATGGAATAGGAGTTACATATGACATTTTTTCCAGCACACATTCAGAGACATCCTTCCGACACCTACGGCTATTCTAATGACACTTTGATTTCTTTTTTCTCACTCATCTGTTTTGGAAGAAGACAGATCAAAAGAGTGGACAGACACATGGAGAAAGTGAAAGGGCCAATGAATGCCTTTGTAACAAGGAAATGTGCTTTTGTGCATATGTACATGGATCCTTGAAGCTTGCAAGACTGTATCTTATAGTAAACTCAGCATATAAAAAGAATATCTAACATGTGCAAAACACAGATTAAGAAGTTACTGTTTATTTTAAAAAGACTATTTCATTTCCTGAATGTATTCTCTTGAGATTTTTTTTTAATTAGCAAGCAACCCCACCATTCCAAACATAAGAATTGATTTATACACAATGTTAAGAAATGCATCAACTTATGCCCAAATTCCAAAAGCAGAAACATAGCTATGTCAAATGTGGATCACTAGTAATATTTCTACAATTCTTAAGGTCTAGTGTAGGCAAGCATGATGCTGTTTTACAAGCTTAATAATCTTTTGGGTGGGTGGAGAGGTTTTCCTAAGCTAATAAAGTGAAATTGGAAGAATTAATGAAGAGGAAGTTTCTGCTCAACAAGTGGATTGGCTGAATTAAAAGTATGTTCTTGTTTTGTCACCTATAATATTCAAGAAAATGTTTTATAATGCACATTTGAATATCTATTTTCGTTTTCTGATCTTAGATCTCTGTAACACTTAGAGTGGAAACTTTGCCAGGCTTTATCCCTTTTTGATATCTAATTAAACCTGATTTAGTGGAGAATTTATCAGCCTGCCTTTCCCCTCATATTTCATTTATGAATATGGACAGACACCCATTTTTACCATGCACTGTATGTTGAAAGATCAAATACATCAGCATAATTTAAATAAATCTGAGCCCTATAAATTCCCACTGGATGCAAGACCACAAATGGAAACAAGAACAAGGGCATGTTCAATGACATTAAAATGCAACTAATTTAAAACACAAAGGAAATACATTTCTATGGAGTGCCTAATAAATCTACAGCACTCATTTCCACAGGATTTTAGTGAGGCAAATACCTCAGCAAATTTCAAGAAAGAATTACACATTCATAGCATAGGAAAACAATATTTGCGGCTATGAGGCTACATGAACTATCAATTTACATGCTTTGTTTCTGAGTTGAGAGAGACTTAGCCAACTTTCGAGAATAGTAAAATTTCCTTGATAATTAAGGAATGTGTTAATGTAAAAATATCCTTAGATTTGGAGTCTTCATTTCTTTAATTCTTTTATTTGACTGATGAGTTCATTTCATATAGTACGGGAATTACAGATATGGCCAAAATGTATTCTTGGTTGTCTTTGAATTGATTAGACCAGTAGATCATCAGCATAATCATCCAATCAATCTCCTGAAAGGCCAAATGATATACAAAAACACTAATTTCTATGGTAACAAATAAATTTGTATAAGAGTATTAGTGGAAGAGAAGGAAAAGAAGTGAAAAATGATAAAAAGACAGAGTGAATGAGAGCTGGAGGTTAGGAAGAAAACAAAAAGCCAAGAGGTGACAGAATGGCAAGAGCCACAGAGTGGTTCTGAACCAAAACAGAGATAAGAAATCAAGCTTTGCTAATGAAATAGCAAAAGCCTTTATTTTCCTTATTACTAATGTTTTTTAATTCATAACCTTCCATTTTTTGTTTTCTTCCCATGCTAGCAATTACTAAAGAAGAGAGGATCATATAAGCTTCCCTTTATCCAGATACCTTTTCACAAACCTCTGAGTTTTTTTTTTAACTAATTGAGGTATAAGTGACATACAATATTATATTAGTCTTAGATGTGCAGCATAGTGACTCAACATTTGTATACATCGCAAGATGATTACCACAATAAATCTAATTACAATTTGTTGACCTTAAGAAGTTAATATGATATAATAGGCTATCTTCCCTATGCTCTATATTACATATACATGACTTATTTATAACTGGAAGTTTGTACTTCGACACATTTTCCCACCCTCCATTCACTTCTTATCTGGCAACCACCAATTTTTTCTCCGTATCTGTGCATCAGGATTCTGGTTTGATATGTTTGTTTTGCTTTTTAGCTTCCACATATAAGTGAAATCATGTAATTTTTGTCCTTCTCTGACTTACTTCACTTACATAATACCCTCGAGGTCCATCAATGGTATTGCAAATGGCAAAATTGCGTTCTTTTTTAGGGCTGAGTAGTAACCCACTGTGGTGTGTGTGTGTGTGTGTGTGTGTGTGTGTGTGTGTGTGCGCGCACGCGCATGTGTGTGTGTGTGCATGTGTGTGTGTGTGTAGATATAAGATTGTAAATATATATACAATATATATAAAAATAATTATTTATCCTTTGATGGACACAGCTTGTTTCTGTATCTCAGCTATTTAAAAAATGCTGCAGTGAACATAAAAGTGCATGTACATTTTGAATTTATGTTTTCATTTTCTTTAGGTGGATACTCAGTAATTGAATTGTTGGATCATATGGTAACTCTATCTTTATTTTTTTGAGGAACTTCAATACCGCCTTCCATAGTTGCTGTACGTATTTACATTCCCACCATCAGTGAGTGAGAGTTCTTTTTCTCCACATCCTCAAGTAATACTTACTTCTCATTAGCCATTCTGGCAGGGATAAGGTGATACCTCATTGTGTTTTTATTTATTTTTATTAGAATTGACATACAGTTTTATAGTAGTTTCAGGTATATAACATACTAATTTGACAGTTCTACACATTATACAATGTCACTGTGATAAGTGCAGTCACCATCTCTCTCCATATATTATTGACTACATTCCCATATATACAGACTACATTCTGTACTTTTAATCTCCATGACTTATTTTATAACTGGAAGTTTGTACCTCTTAATCCTCATGACCTTTTTCACCTATCCTCCACCCCCACCCTCTGGCAACTACCAGTTCTCTATATTTATATGTCCATTTCCATTTGCTTGTGTTTTATATTCCTCATATAAGTGAAATCATATGATATTTGTCTTTCATTTTCTTACTTATTTCACTTAGTATAATACCCCTTACATCCATCCATGTTGTCACAGGTGGTAAGATGTAATTTTTTATGGTTGAGTTATGTGTATATATATACACATTATATAATGTGTATATATATAATATAGTGTGTATATATACCACATCTTTTTATCCATTCATTTATTGACGGACACTTAAGTTGCTTCCATATCTTGGCTATTGTAAATAAAGCTGCAATAAACATAGGGGTGCATATATCTGTTTTTGTTTACTATAGATACCTAATAGTAGAATTACTGGATTGTATGATATTTTTATTTTTAGTATTTTCAGGAAACTCCATACTGTTTTTAATATTGGTTGCAACAATTTTACATTCCTGCCAACAGTGTACTGTATAAGTTTTCCCCTTTCTCCATATCCTCGCTAACACTCAGTGTTTCTTTTCAATACTAACTATTCTGACTGGTGTGAAAGGTCATCTAACAATGGGTTTGATTTGCATTTTTCTGATGATTAGTGATGTTGACCATTTTTGCTTTGGAAAAATGTATTTTAGGGTCTCCTTCCATTTAAAAAAAATTTTTATGTTGTAAAAATATGTTTTTTATTTGAGAGAGAGAGAGAGACAGAGACAGAAACAGAGACAGAGTGCCAGCAGGGGAGGGGCAGAGAGACGGAGACAGAATCTGAAGCGGGCTCCAGGCTCTGAGCTGTCAGCACAGAGCCTGACGCAGGACTCGAACTCATGAGCAGTGAGATCATGACCTGAGCACAAGTCGGATGTCTAACCAACTAAGCCACACAGGCACCCCTCCTTCCCATTTTTTTGACTGCATTCTTTTGTTGTTGTTGAGTTTTAGAAGTTTTTATATATTTGGGTATTAACCCCTTGTTGACTATATCATTTGCAAATATATTCTTCATTCAGTAAATTGCCTTTTCATTTTGTTCCTTTGTTGTGTAAAACTTTCTATTTTGGTGTGGTCCCAGGAATTTTGCTTTTGTTTCCCTTGACTGAGAAAACAAATTCATAAATATGTTGCCAAGGCTGATATCCAAGAGATTATGGCCTGTTTTCTTTTAGGAGTTTTTATGGTTTCATGTGTCACTTTTAGGTCTTTAATTCATTTGGAGTTTATTTTTGTGTAGGCTATACGAAAATGATCCAGTTTTGTTTCTTTTGCACGTAGATGTCCAGTTTTCCCAGTATGATTTATCAAAGAGACTATCTTTTCTCCATAGTATATTCTTGCCTCCTTTGTCATAGGTTAGTAATTAATATAAGCAAGAGTTTATTTCTGTACTCTCTATCCTATTCCATTGATTTATGTTTCCATTTTTCTGCCAGTATCATACTGTTTTGATTGCTATAGCTTTGTAGTGTATCTTGAAATCTGGTATTGTGATATTTACAGCTTTGTTCTTCTTTCTCAAGATTTCTTTGGCTATTCAAAGTCTTTTGTGATTCTACACAAATTTTGGAATTATTTGTTCTAATTCAGTAAAAAATATCAGTAGAATTTTGATAGGGATTGCATTCAATCTTCAAATTGATTTCGGCTGTGTGGACATTTTGACAATATTTAGGTTCTTCTAATACATGAGCATGGAATATCTTTCCATTTGTTTATGTCACCTTCAGTTAATTTCATCAATGTCTTACAGTTTTCAGAGTGTAGGTATTTCACCTCTTTGGTTAAATTTATTGCTAGGTATTTTATTCTTTTTGGTGCAATTGAAAATTGGATTGTTTCTTTAAATTTCTTTCTGTGGCTTTATTATTACTGTATAGAAATACAACATATTTCTGTACATTTTGTATCCTGCAACTTTACTGAATTCATTATTAGTTCCACTAGTTTTTGGTGGAGTTTTTAGGGTTTTTATATAGTATCATGTCATCTGCAAATACTGAAAGTTTTACCTCCTCCTTACTAATTTAGATGACTTTTACTTCTTTTTCTTTTCTGAATACCTGAATGCTATGGCTAGGACTTCTGGTACTATGTTGAATAAAAGTGGTGAGAGTAGCCATCCTTGCTTTGTTCCTGAGATTAAAGGGAAAGCTTTCAGATTTTCAAGACTGAAAATAATATTAGCGGTGGGTTTGCCATATGTGGCCTTCAGTGAGACATATTCCCTATAAACACAATTTGTTGAGTTTTTTTAAATTTTTTTTTCATGTGTATTCATTTTTGAGAGAGAGAGAGAGAGAGAGAGAGAGAGAGAGAGAGAGAAGCATGAGTGGGGGAGAGGCAGAGAGAGAGAGAGGAGACAGAATCTGAAGCAGGCTTCAGGCTCTGAGCTGTCAGCACAGAGCCCAACGTGGGGCTTAATCCCATGAATCGTGAGATCATGACCTGAGCTGAGGCCACACGCTTAACCAGCTGAGCCACCCAGGGGCCCCCCAATTTTGTTGAGTGTTTTAACGTGAACACATGTTAAATGCTTTTTTTAAAAAATCAACAAATGCTTTTTCTACACCTGTTGAGATGATCGTATGATTTTTACTCTTCATCTTGTTTATGTGATACATCCTTTAGGTGAATTTTTGCATCCCTGAATAAATCCCATTCGATTATTGTGAATTATTTTTTAATTTATTATTGACATCAGTTGAGCATTTTTGCATCTGTGCTCATCAAATATATTGGCTTGTAGTTTTTGTGGGTTTTGTTTTTGTTTTGTAGCGTCTTTATCTGGTTTTGGTTTCAGGGTAATGTTGGCCTCATAGAATGAATTTGGAAGTTTTCCTCCCTCTCCTATTTTTTGAAAAGTTTGAGAAGAATAAGTTAACTCTTCTTTAAATATTTCTTAGAATTGACCTATAAAGCCATCTGGGCCTGGACTTTTGTTTGTGGGAAGTTTTTTGATTACCAGTTCAATTTTGTTTCTAGTTGTTGGTCTACTCAGAATTTCTGTTTATTTCTGATTCAGTTTTGGAAGATTATATGTTTCTAGGAATTACTTCATTTCTTCTAGTTTGTCCAATTTGTTGGCATATAGTTTGTTTGTTTTTTCAGTTTTATACCTTCATTTGACAATCAGTGGCTAGTTTTCATCACATAAACTATGGATTTTTGTAAGTGGTGACAGGTAACCAATGTATAGAGTTTGGTAAATATTTATCCTTAGGTTTTCTGGACAAGTGCACACAGGTATAGCATGGAATATTCTTTATTCCCTTGGCCCAGATAGCTTTGTTGAGCATGGTGTCAATGCAGACTTTTGGAGTTCCCATCTCCTTCACAGGAAATTTCTGGATCTCTTAGAATGCCTGAGGGACACAGTTCTTGAAATCCACTCCATGGATGTGTTTGTGAATGTTGATGTTGTATTCTCTGGTCACCACCTCCTTGATGGCAGAATGGTCCTTCTTCGTCTGCACACCCTTCTTTGCAGGAGCCATTCTGGCATGCCCTGGTTGAAAAGGAAGCTGTTGGCATATAGTTTCTCATAGTAGTCTTGTATAATTCTTTGTATTTATGTGGTGTTAGTTCCAATTCCTACTCTAATTTCTGATTTTATTTGAGTCCTTTCTATTTATTGATGAAGCTGTCTAAAGGTTTATCAATTTTGTTTATCTTTTCAGACAACACGTTCTTGGTTTCATTAATCTTTTCTATTTTCTAGCCTATATTTCATTTATTTCTGGTCTGATCTTTGTTATTTTCCTCATTTTACTAACTTTAACCTTTGTTTATTCCTCTTTTTTTTTTTTAGTTCATTTAGGTGTAAGATTAGACTTTTTCCTTGAGATTTTTCTTACGTTATCTTGAGAGATATCTGTATCACAATAAACTGTCCATTTAGAACACCATTTGCTGTGTTCCAAAGATTTCGGACTGTTGTGTTTTCATTTTCATTTGTTTCCATGTACTTCCGATTTCCTTGTTGTTGTCTTTGTTCACCTGTTGCATTTTAGTAGCATGTTGCTTAGCCTCCACATGTTTGTGGTTTTTTTATTTGATTCTTGTAATTGTTTCATAAATTCACAGTGTTGTGCTTGGAAAAGATGCTTATTTTTTTCTATTCTTCTCTTTTTTGTTGTTTAGAGAGAAAGAGCATGTGTGAGTAGGGGAGAGGGGCAAAGGGAGAGGGAGAGAGAGAGAGAGCATGCAAAAGAGAGAGAGAGAATCTTAAGTAGGCCTCATACTCAGTGAGGAGCCTGTTGTAGGGCTCAATCCCATGACTCTGGGATCATGACCTGAACTGAATGAAAAGTCAGATGCTCAAGTGACTGAGCCATCAAAGTGCCCCTTTTCTTTTCTTTTTTTCTTTTCTTTTCTTATTCTTATTCCTATTCTTTTCTTTTCTTTCTTTCTTTCTTTTTTTTAGAGGAAAAATGCTTAATATGATTTCAGTATTCTTAATTTTATTGAGAATAATTTTGTGGCCTAGTATGTGATCTGTTCTGTAGAATGTTCCATTTGCACTTGAAAAGAGTGTATATTCTGCTGTTTTCGGATGGAACATTCTGTGTATATATGTTAGGTTCATCTGGTCTAATGTGACAATCAGAGCCACCGTTTTCTGACTGATACTCTGGATTATCTATCCATTGATACAGTCAGGTGTTAAGCACCCTACTGTTAGTATTATTGTCAATTTCTCCTTTATCTCAGTTAATATTTGCCCCATGTATTTAGGTAGTCCTATGTTGGATGCACAGATATTTAAAACTCTTATATCCTCTTGTTGGATTGATGTCTTTATCGTTAAGTAATGCCCTTATTTATCCGTTGTTACTTTTTGTTTTATTTTTTATTTAATTTTTATGTAGTTTCGAGACATTATTTAACTTCTAGTTAGTTAACATTCTGTGTAATATTAGTTTCAGGTATAGAATTTAGTGATTCATCGCTTACATACAAACCCAGTGGTCATCACCAGTGCCCTCCTTAATGCCCATCATCCATATTCTCTTCCCCTTGCTGAACTCCCCTCCATCAACCCTGTTTTTTCACTAGTTACTGTCTTCTTTATGGTTTGTCTTTTGTTCCCATGATGGCCATTTGATTTTTTTGTTTCTTAGATTCCACATATGAGTGAAATCATATGGGTTTTTTTTCTGTGACAGACTAACTTTGTTTAGCATAATATTGCCAGCTTCATCCACCTTGATGCAGATGGCAAGATTTCATTCTTTTTTGTGGGTGAATAATATTCCATTGTGTATATGTATGTATGTATGTATGTGTGTGTGTGTGTATATATATATATACATATACCGCTTTATCCATTAAACAGCCAGTGGATATTTGGGCTCTTTCCATAATTTCACTATTATTGATAATGCTGCTGTAAATATTAGGGTACATGTGTTCCTTCAAACCATTATTTTTGTATCCTTTAGGTAATACCTTGTAGTGCAATTGCTGAGTCATAGGATAGTTCTATTTTAACTTTTTGAATAGCCTCTATACTATTATACAGAGTGACTGCACCTGTTTGCATTCCCACCAACAGTATAAGAGAATTCCCCTTTCTCTACATCCTCAAGAACACCTGTTGTTTCCTGTGTTGTTAATTTTAGCCATTCTTACAGATGTGAGGTGATACCTCATTGTAGTTTTGATTTGTATTCCCTGATGATGAGTGATGTTGGTCATCTTTTCATGAGTCTGTTAGCCATCTGGATGTCTTCTTTGGGGAAATGTCTATTCATGTCTTCTGCCCATTTCTCTACTTGATTATTTGTGTTATGGCTGTTGAATTTTATAGGTTCTTTATATATTTTGGAATCTGACCCATTATTAGATACATCATTTGCAAATATCTTCTCCCATTCCAAAGGTTGCCTTTTGGTTTTGTTGTTTGTTTACTTCACTGTGCAGTAAATTTTTATCTTGATGAAGCCCCAATAATTCATTTTTGGTTTTGTTTCCCTTGCCTCCAGAGACATAACTAGTAAGAAGTTGCTATGGCCGAGGTCAAAGATGTTGATGCTTGTTTTCTCCTCTAAAATTTTGGTGGTTTCCTGTCTCACATGTAGTTCTTTCATCCATTTTAAATTTATTGTTGTGTATAGTGTAAGAAAATATTCCAGCTTCATTCTTTTGCATGATGGTGTTCAGTTTTCTCAACACCATTTGTTGATGAGACTGTATTTTTACGATTGGATATTCTTTACTGCTTTGTTGAAGATTAGTTGACCATATAGTTGTGGATCCAGTTCTAAGTTTTCTATTCTGTTGCATGGATCTATATGTCTGTTTTTGTGCCATTATCATACTGTCTTCATTACTGTAGCTTTTGTAATATAACTTGAAGTCCAGAATCATGAGGCCTCCAGTTTTGCTTTTCTTTTTCAAGATTGCTTTGGCTATTCAGAGTCTTTTTTGGCTCCATAAAAATTTTAGGATTGTTTGTTCTAGCTCTATGAAAAATGCTGGTGGTATTTTGATAAAGATTGCATTTACAGTGTATATTGCTCTGGGTAGTATAGACATTTTAACAATATATATTCTTCCATAAGCATGGGGTGCTTTTCTATTTCTTCTTCAATTTCTTTCATAAATGTTTTATAGTTTTCAGAGTACAGATCTTTTACCTCTTTGGTTAGGTTTATTCCTAGGTATATATGATTTTTGGTGCAGTTGTAAATGGGATCGATTCCTTGATTTCTCTTTGTTCTTATTCATTATTGGTGTATAGATATGCAACAGATTTCTGTATGTTGATTTTGTGTTCTGTGACTTTACTGAATTCAGTTCTAGCAAGTTTTTGGTGGAGTCCTTCATATTTTCTACACCGAGTAATTGTGTTGTTGGCAAATAGTGAAAGTTTGCCTTCTTTCTTGCTGATGTGGTTGGGTTTTATATCTTTTTGTTATCTGATTACTGAGACTAAGACTGCCCGTACTGTGTTAAACAACAGTTGTGAGAGTGGACATCCCTGTCTTGTTCTTGAACATAGATGAAAAGCTCTCAGTTTTTTCACACTGATGATGATGCTAGCTGTTGGTTTTTCGTATATGGCCTTTATGATGTTGAGGTATGTTCTCTCTACCCTCTACTTTGTTGAGGGTTTTTATCAAGAATGAATGCTGTACTTTGTCACATGCTTTTTCTGTATCTATTGACAGGATCATATGGTTCTTATCCTGTCTTTTATTAATATGATGTGTCACCTTGATTGATTTGCAAATATCAAACCACCCTTGCAGGGTGGCTCCAGAATAAATTCCACTGGATTGTGGTGAATGATTCTTCTAGAGTCCTATTGGATTTAATTTGCTAATATTTGTTGAGAATTTTTTGCATCCATGTTCATCTGCAATATTGGCCTATAGTTATGCTTTTTAGTGGAGTCTTCTTTTGGTTTTGGTTTTGGAATCAGGGTAATGTTGAATTTGGAAGTTTTCCTTCCATTTCTGTCTTTTGAAACAGTTTTAGAAGAATAGGTATTAACTCTTCTTTAAATGTTCAGTAGAATTCCCCTAGGAAGTCATCTGACCCTGGGCTTTTGTTTGCTACTGATAGTTTTTTACTGATTCACTTTCTTTGCTGGCTATTAGTCTGTTCAAATTTTCTATTTCTTCTTGTTTCAGTTTTGGTAGTTTATATGTTTATAGGAATTTATCCATTTCTTTCAGATTTCCCAGTTCGTTGGCATAGAATTTTTCATATATTCTCTAATTGTTTGCACTTCTGTGGTATGGGTTGTGATCTCTCCTCCCTCATTTGTGATTTTATTTATTTGGTTCCTTTCTCTTTTATTTTTGGTAAGTCTGTCAAGGAGTTTATCAATTTTATTAATTTTTTCCAATAACCTGCCTCTGGTTTCATTGATGTGTTTTACTGTTTTTTGAATGTTTCTATATCGTTTATTTCTGCTCTAATGTTTATTATTTCTCTTCTTCTCCTGGCTTTAGGGTTGATTTATTGTACTTTTTCTAGCTCCTTTAGGTGTAAGGTTAGGTTGTGTATTTGAGGTTTGTCTTGCTTCTTGAGATAGGCCTGTATTGCTGTATATTTCCTTCTTAGGACTGCTTTTGCTACATCCCAGAGGTTTTGAACCATCATGTTTTCATCATCATTTATTTTCATATACTTTTATATTTCTTCTTTAATTTCCTGGTTGACCCATTCATTCTTTTGTAGGATCTTCTTTAACCCCCATATATTTGTGGTCTTTCCAAAGTGTTTCTTGTGATTGACTTCCAGTTTCTAGTGTTGTGGTCTGAAAATATGCATGGTATAATCTCAATCTCTTTGTACTTGTTGAGCCCTGACTTGGACCCAGTATGTGATCTCTTCTGGAGAATGTCCTATGTGCTCTCGACACTATTGTTAGCAATGAGTTCCTTTATGTTTGTTATTAATTGTTTTATATATTTGGGTGCTTCCAAGTTGGCAGCATAAGTATTTATAATTGTTAGATCTTCTTATAGGATAGATCCCTTTTATGACGACATAGTGACTTTCTTCATCTCTTGTTACCATCTTTGGTTTAACATCTAGTTTGTTTGATATAAGTATGGCTACTCCAGCTTTGTTCTGGGATCCATTAGCCTGATAGATGGCTCTCCTTCCCCACTTTCAATCTGCAGATGTCTTTAGGTCTAAAATTAGTCTCAGCACCTGGGTGACTCACCAGTTAAGCATCTAACTCTTGGTTTTGGCTCAGATCATGATCTCAGGGGTATGGGATCTGGCTTCCATGCTCAGCGTGAAGCCTACTTAAGATTTCTCTCTCCCTCTGCCCCTCTCCCCCACTTGCACTCTCATTCTAAAATAAAATTAAAATTAGAAAAATAAATAAAAATAAAATTAGTGTCTTGTAGGCAGCATTTGGATGGGTCTTATTTTTTTTGTTTTTCTTTTTGTTGTTGTTTTGGTTTTTGGTTTTGTTTTATCCATTCTGATACCGTATATCTTTTGATGGTAACATTTAGCCCATTTACGTTCAGAGTGATTATTGATAGATATGAATTTGATGCTATTGTATTACTTGTTTTGTTGTTGTTCATGGAGATTTTCTGTTTCTTTCTAGTCCTTGCTGCTTTTGGTCCTTTCCCACTCAAAAAGTCCCCTTTAACATTTTTTTCGGGGCTGGTTTAGTGGTCACAAACTTATTTAGTTTTTGTCTCAGAAACTCTTTATCTCTCTTTCTATTCTGAATGACAGCCTTGCTGCATTTTTGTCTTGGCTGCATATTTTTCCCCTTCAGCATGTTAAATATGTCATGCCACTCTCTTCTAACCTGCCACATTACTGTAGAGAGATCTGCTACTAACTTTGTTTCCATTGTAAGTTAGAGATTTCTTTTTTCTTTTGCTTTTAGAATTTTTTTCTTTATCTCTATAGTTTGCAAGATAAACTACAATATGTAGTGGCAAGTTTTAAGGAAGGGTGCTCTGGTCTGCCTTTTAAAAGAGAACTGATGCTATTTCCACTAGAGCTGAAGCTTTGCAGAACTTTATGGTCAGTAGACAGTACATGTAGGGTTTTGTGCTAGTCTTCTGGTGAGAGGGCCCGCTACACTGGTTGTCAGGCTCACTTGTCCAAGAAAAGCAGAGTGCACGGGGTGGGGGGTGGGGGGTAGGGTTTGGTATAAGCAATTTAGGCAGTCAGTCTTGGTGCTGTGTTGTTTACTCAAGTTAGTTTATGCTGAGGGGTGGGGGAGGGCAATGGCATGAAGCAGCTCCTTTGTCCCCAGAAAGGGAGTTCATGCTTGCTGCTGTCAGGGAAGCCCTCTCATAAAAGGAAACAAATTTCTCTCATGTGACCTAGGTCTTTTTTACATCACTGCTTACACACTTTCTGTGTATGGGTTGCTCGTCTGCCTGGAGAAGTGCAGTGCACTTTGGGCTCTATCTGAGCCAGGCCAGGTAAGTTTTAAAATTCCTAAGTTGAGGTACCTGGTGTGTGGGGACCTGAGCTGATCTTTTGGCAGAGGGTCTTGCTGCATTGGGACTGGTGAGGTTTGCCCTAGAGGGTCATTTGAACGAGTGCTCAGAAGCATGGAATTTGGAGCATAGCATATTAAGCTGCCAGTGTCCAGGTTAGCCACCCTTAGTAGGTGTCACTGTGCCTATGCTGAGGGGAGGTGGGGAGGAAATGTTACCGACCAGCTCCTTTGTCCCCGAAGAAGCAATGCCACCTTTCTGAGGTGCGCTTCAAGGAGGAGAAACCACATCTCCTACTGCACCTCAGGAGATCATCAGATCATGGCATCTGCCCCCAGGTTACCTGCCTGCCTTCTCTGCAGAAGCACTGATGTCCTCAGCTATGCCACAGACCTTTAAAACTTTAGTCTTTGAGCCCTGCTGGTTGAAAAAGCTCATGAAAATCAGCCCCTCTTGTTTTCTCAATGGCTTTGGGAAAGTGTTTTTTCATGCAGTACTCTGCGTGCTCCTCTCTTTCTCTCTCTGTCTCTCCGTCTCTCTCTTTTTCACAGCCTGGGCTCTCTCCCCTTCACAGCACCTGTAATCTGTTTCTACCCCAAACCACATCTCCATACCCACTCCCCCTACCTTCCACAGTGTGGCCTCCCCTCTCCCTCTAGTTGTGCAGTTTGTTCTGTCAGTCCTCAGATGGGTTTCTTGGGTGTTCAGATGATTTGATATTCATCTAGTTATGTTGGAGGGACAAGGCAAGCCTTGGTTACTCCTACTACTTGCCATCTTAGCCCCTCACAGTCTTTGTTTTAAAGTCTATTTTGTCTGATAAAAGCGTGGTGTCCCTAACTTTTTATTCACTGCCATTTCCATGGAATATCTTTTCCATCCCCTTGCATTCAATCTGTATGTGGCTTTAGGTTTGAAAATCCATTCAGCTACCCTATGTGTCTTGATTGGAGGAATTAGACCATTTACATTTAAAGTAATTATTATAAGTATGTCCTTACTGCTACTTTTAGTTCCTTTCTGATTGTTCTTGTATTTCTTCTCCATTCCTTTCTTCTTCTCTTGCTCTCTTCCCTTGTGATCCTTGTTACATTTGGATTCCTTTCTCTTTATTTTTTTGTGTATATATTATAGGAGTTTGTTGTGTGGTTACCAAAAGATTCATGTATAATATCCTAAGTATATAGCAGTATATATTAAGTTGATAGTTCTTTAAGTTGAAATGTTAAAGAAGTTCTACTTTTTTACTCGCCCCTTCATGTTTTATATATATGATGTCATATTTTACATCTTATTTTGTATATCTCTGGACTAATTTTTGTAGATATCATTTTTTTTTACTACTGTTGTCTTTTACCTTCATACTAGCTTTATTTTTTTAATGTTTATTTTTAAGAGACAGAGAAAGAGGGGGGAGGGGAAGGGCAGAGAGAGAGGGAGACACAGAATCCGAAGCAGGCTCCAGGCTCTGAGCTGTCAGAACACAGCCCAACATGGGGTTCAAACTCACAAACTTAAAGATCATGACCTGAGCCGAAGTCAGATGCTTAACCGACTGAGCCACCCAGGCACCCCATACTAACTTTATAAGTAATTGATCTACCTTTATTGTATGTTTGCTTTCACTCATGAAATTTTTTTCCCTTTCATATTATTCTTTTTTCTAATTAGGACCTTTTCTTTTTTGCTTAAAAATGTCCTATTAACATTAACATCACCATTATATGGTGATAAACTATCTAATTATTTTACATTTTTATTTCTTTATTTTTGCAGCTTGGAAACTCCTCATTTCTCCTTCAATTCTGAATGGTATCCTTGCTTGGTAAAGTATTCTTGGTTGTTGTTATTTTTTTTCTTTCCAACCCTTTGAATACATCATGTCACTCCTTTGTAGCCAGCAAAGTTTCTGCTGAAAATAAGTTTACAGCTGTATAGGGTTTTCTTTGAATGTAACGAGTTGCTTTTATCTTGCTTTTAATTTTTTCTCTTAATCTTTAATATTTGACATTTTAATGATAATGTATCTTGTGTGTATCTCATCTTGTTTGGGGTTCTCTGTGACTCCTGGATCTGAATGTGTGTTTCTCTCCCCAGGTTAGGGATGATTTTAACTATTATTTCTTCAGATAAGTTTTCTTCCCATTTGTCTCTCTCTTCTTGTTCTGGAACCCCTATAATGTGAATGTGAATATGCTTGTTTTGTCCCAGAGATCCCTCATCTACCTCACTTTTGTTGTTTTTGTTGTTTAGCTTGGGTGCTTTCCATTAACCTGTCTTCCAGATGGCTGATTTTTTCTTCTGCAGCCTCTGCTATTGATTCTCTTTAGTGTTATTTTTATTTTAGTTATAGTATTATTCAACTCTGATTTTTTTTTATATTTTCTATCTCTTTGTTGAAGTTTTTACTGAATTTTCCATTTTTCTCTCAGTGAGAGATGCTCCATTGAGCATCTTAATGGTATTTTTTGAAGTCTTTGTCAGGTAGATTGCTTATCTTTTTTCATTTACTTCTCTTTTAAGTTTTGTCTTATCCTTTCATTTACAGCATAGTTCTCTGTCTCCTCATTTTGTTTGACTTTCTATGTTTGTTTCTGAGAATTATAACAGTTACTTTTCCTAGTGTTGAAGGACAGATCTCATATAGGAACATTCCCCAATGTGGACTGCCTGTGTCTAGCAGCACTGGCTGGAGTTGTAGCAACCATGGGCTGAAAATCTTAGAGCACTCTGCACTGGGGCCACCCTGGTGGGATAGCTGGAGCTGACAGGGGTGTGAGCCAGGGGTCCTGGTGCATTCCACACAGTGGGCACCCTGGCAGGACAGTTGAAGCTGAATCAGGCACTGGTAGGTGGCACTGCCCTGATGGGTAGCTGGAACTAAAGCAGGTATGAAGGATTTCCATGGGGTGCTTTGTACAGGGAGCACCTTAACAAGATGACTGGATCTGAGATGGGCACAGACTGGTGGCATTTCTGGGTGTTCCATAAATTGTTTTTTGCCATTTCAAAAATCTTCAAAACATCTTCACTAGGTGCTCTGGCAAGTTTTCTGGAGCTGAAGTAGATTTGGGCCTGGCATGTCAGATTGATGCTTTGTACATTTGTCACCTTGATGAGATAAATGAAAGTATCATAGGCATTGTCTGGAAGTATTCTGGGGAGTGCTACACTTGGGCCACTACTGTAGGATGGCTGGAGCTCAGGAAGGTGAGAGGGTGTCACCTTGGGGAGATGGCATGTGCTGGTGTGAGCTAGTGGCCCAGGGCTCACTAAGAGAGCCAGGTGGCCAGATGCCATATCCTCTCCTGTGTTTGCTCTCAGGGTGGAGAAAGAGCCTGAACAATGGTGCTTGCAAGCTTCTCTGATGTGAGAATTGCTGCAGCTCTTCCTAGGGCTGTGTCCTTTACACTTGAGTTGTCCATTTAAACCATTGTGTTGTTTCTGTGCCCCAGGGTGACTGGGGCTGGTGGGTTTAGGCCAGCTAGATTGCTTGGATCCTGCTCCTGTCTGAATTCTAAGGTGGAGAGGGAGACTAAATGATAGTGTTCACCAACTCCTTGACACTGAAGAACATTCTGTAGGTTTCATCCCATTTGGCAGACATTTAAGAATTGGTTTCTTTAAAATATAGCTATTCTTTTAAACTGCAGAGTTTTTATCTGTGCCCCGAGTGAATGACACTGTTTCGGGTCCCTCAGTAGTATCCTTCCCTACTGTAATTTGCAGTGTCAGGGTGGGATTCCCTTAATTACTGTGTCTCTGTCTCTTGTGCCATTTACTGTATGGTCCCTCTGTTTTTTGTTGTGCAGAAGGTCTTGAATCAGTCCTCAATTATTCAGGAGGAATTGCTTTAAAAGTAGGTGTAGGTATAGAATCATTGTGTCCATAAAGGACATAAGTACTTACCTCACCATCTTGGATGCCCCCCACACCATCTCATTATGGTTTTGATTTGCATTTCCCTGATGATTAGTGATGTTGAGCATCTATTCACATGCCTATTGGCTGTCTATATGTATTCTTTGGAAAAATGTCTATTCAGATCCTTGTCCATGTTTTCATTATATTGCTATTTTTGCTTGATTTTGATTGTATGAGTTCTTTATATATTTAGGATATTAACCACTTACTGGATACAGG
The DNA here is from genome assembly GCA_028646485.1 of Cryptoprocta ferox. Lineage (NCBI taxonomy): Eukaryota > Metazoa > Chordata > Mammalia > Carnivora > Eupleridae > Cryptoprocta > Cryptoprocta ferox. The sequence goes on from CM053572.1 coordinate 60,559,049, forward strand.
CATACCTCAGAGATATTGGTTCAGTTCTAGACCACTACAATGAAATGAATATCATAATAATGTGAGTCACATGAATTTTTTGGTTTCCCAGTGCATATAAAATTTATATTCATGCTATATATAGCCTATGAAGTGTGCAATAGCATGTGTCTAAAAAAACAAGGTATATACCTTAATTAAAATATACTTTATTGCTAAAAAAATGACAGCTATCATCTGAGGTCTCAATATATTGTCACCTTTTTGCTATTGTAGAGTCTTACCTCGATATTTATGGGCAGTAAATGTTTATGGGTCAGAATGGTAGCTGCTGAAAATGTGTGTGGCTGTGGCAATTTTTTCTTGCTTGCTTGCTTTGACTATTTGAAGTATACCATCATTTATTTTTTTATTTAAATTTTGGTTAACATACAGTGCAATATTGGTTTCAGAAGTAGGATTCAGTGATTCATCACTTCTATACAACACCGAGTGCTCAACACAACAAGTGCCCTCCTTAGTACCCATCACCCATCTAAGCCATCTCCCACCTGCCTCCCTCCATCAATCCATTGTTTGTTTTCAATAACTAAGAATTTCTTATAATCTGTTCCCTCAATTCTCTCCCACCCCCTTCCCATATGTTCCTCTGTCTTGTTCATTAAATTCCACATATGAATGAAGAAATCATATGGTGTTTGTCTTTCTCTGATTGACTTAAATCGCTTAGTATAATAGGCAATTTCTTAAAATAAGACAACAATGAAGTTTGCTGTTGATTACCTCTTCCACTCACAATTTCTCTGAAACATGTGATGCTACTGATTAATAGTATTCTACCCACAGTAGAAGTTCTTTCAAATTTGGAGTCAATCCTCTCAAACCCTGCTTCTGCTTTATTAATTAGTTATGCAAAATTCGAAATCTTTTGTTGTCATTTCAACAATCTTCACAGGGAAGAGTTAAGATGGCAGAATAGTAGGGGGACCCTGGGCTTTCCTCATCCCTCAGACACAGCTGTATTGAAGTCAGATCACTTGGGACACCCAGGAAATTGATCTGTGGACTGGCAGAAGGATCTTTCTACAACTGGAGAGACACAGATTGGCAGGTGTGAGGTGTGTGGAAGTGAATTGGAGGAGAGAAAAACAGCCACACCACTGAGGGGAGAGAACCCTTTCCGTGGAGAGACAAAAGGGGGAGAAAGAAAGAGGGGTTGAGATAGTGCAGCATCAAATTAGCACAAGAGGAAAACCTCTCTGGCCCATGGATGGGGAATGAAAAGTACTGAGTGCCCCAGTTCTTTTTTGCAAACAGCATTTGGGGCTCAAATTCTGAAATTGTGGAAGTGTGTGACTTTCTCTGAAGTGGAGCTGTAGAGCACACTCCCAGGGAAGGAGGGAGCTGCCCCGGAGCACATAGCATGGTGTAGGGATTTCTGGGGTGCACTGGGAAAGAACTTTCCTCTTCCTGGAGTATTTTTGGGACATGGTTTATTGCCTCACAAGGTCAAAGGACCCTGCAGGTGTCAGTCCAAAGCCTTTTATCAGCAGGGGACAGAGGTGCACCCAGAGAGAAAATAATCTTTGCTGCTTTTAATGGTGCTACACCATAAATTGTGCATGCTTTCTAGGCCTGGGACTGTTTCTCAGGGACAGAGGACTTCACACAGTGTGAAGAGGCTCTACCCCAGAGGAGGGAATATATCTGCATGGTGCCACATCCTTTAAGACTTTGGGTTTTGAATCCCAGCCACATGACAAAGAAAAACTACAGGACAGTTGTGGCACAGGGCTAGCTGCCTGCCCTTGCTATTTGGTGAGGACTGCCTGAATAGCACAGGGGAGGGCACGGGGATGAGAAATCAGACCTGAGGACAAGAGATTAGGGTGGCACCATTTTGCCCCCAACATCCACACGGTGGGACTTCAAAGAGTAATACAGTGGCTCCCGAGTGGAGGCAAGGCCCACTTACACCAAACCCAGATGCCACCCCTCCCATGCCTGGCAAATGCTTATATTTACTGAGGCATAGATAGATATGCCAAAGCAGCGGACATCTCCTCCAGACCAACACAGTCAACAACCCCCATGCACAAAGTGCACTGTAAAACCAGGGCTTCAAAACATCACCTCTAGTTATTTTTCCTTTGTTTATTTCTTCCTTGTTTTCTTTTGGAATCAGGCTCATAGTTTCTTGTTTCTTTATTTCTTCATTTTCTTTCCTCCTTTTTTGGATCAGGGTTTTATATTCTTTTCCTTTTTCCCTTTTTTTCCCCTTTCTTTTTCTTTGGAATCAGACTTACCGGTTTTTTTTTTTTTTAATTTTCTGTTTGGTTTTTTGGTCCCCTTTTCTAAGATCAGGACCATTTTCTTACACCATACACAAAAATGAATTCAAAATGGATGAAAGACCCAAATCTGAGACAGGAAACCATCAAAAACCTACAAAATAAGCAACAACCTCTTTGACCTCAGCTGCAGCAACTTCTTATTAGACATGTCTCTGGAGGCAAAGGAAATAAAAGCAAAAATGAACTATTGGGACCTCATCAAGATAAACAGGTTCTGCACAGTGAAGGAAACAATCAACAAAAGTAAAAGGCAACCAACAGAATGGAAAAAGATACTTGCAAATGACATATAGTATCTAAACTACATAAAGAACTTATCTAACTCAACACCCAGAAAGCAAATAATCCAGTGAAGAAATGGGCAGAAGACATGAATAGACACTTTTCCAAAGACATCCAGATGTCTAACAAACACTGAAAAGATGCTCAACATCACTCATCATGAGAGAAATACAAATCAAAACCATAATGTGATACCACCTCACACCTTTAAGAATGGATAAAATTAACAACTCAGGAAACAACAGATGTTGGTGAGGATGCAAAGAAAGGAGAACCCTTTTGCACTGTTTGTTGGAATGCAAACAGGTGTAGCCACCCTGGAAAAGTATGGAGGTTCCTCAAAAAATGAAAAATAGAACTATCTTATAACCGAGAAATAGCACTACTAGGTATTTATCCAAAACAAAAATGCTGATTCAAAGGGGCACATGTACCCCAATGTTTATAGCATCACTGTCAATAATAGTCAAATTATGGAAAGAGCCCAAATGTCCATCAACTGATGGAGAGATAAAGAAGTTTTGGTATATATATAGAAAGGAGTACTGCTCGGTGCTCAAAAAACAGATAACCCAGTTAAGAAAAGGAGAGAAGGAATGGATAGGCATTTTTCCAAAGACGACAACCAGAAGGCTAATAGACACATGGAAAGAAGCTCAACATCACCCATCACCCAGGAAATACAAATCAAAACTACAATGATATATTACTTCACACCAGGCAGAATGACTAAAATTAACAATACAGGAAACAATAGGTACTGGTGAGGATGCAAAGAAACGGAACCCTCTTACACTGTTGGTGGGAGTGCAAACTGATGCAGCCACTCTGGAAAACAGTATGGAGATTCCTAAATTCATTCATTTTAATAGTTTCTCTGGTACAGGTTTAAGGTGTTTTGGTATATAATACCATGTCATCTGCAAATAGTGACAATTTACTTCTTTTTTCAATTTGTGTGTCTTTCTTTCTTTCTTTCTCCCTCTCTTTCCTTCCTTCCGTCCTTTCATTCTTCTTTCTTTTTTTTCTCCCTCCCTCCCTCCTTCCCTCCCTCTCTCCCTTCCTCCCTTCCTCCCTCCCTTCCTTCCTTCCTTCCTTCCTTCCTTCCTTCCTTCCTTCCTTCCAGCCTAATTTCTGTGGTTATTCTATGTTGAATAAAAGCAGTGAACACGGACCTCCTTGTCTTGTTCCTAATCTTAGAAGAAATGCTTTCAGCTTTCTACCAGTGAATATGGTATTAGGTATGGGTTTGTCATACATAGTCTTATGTTGACATATATTCTCTCTATACCCACTTTGTTTAAATTTTTTTTCAGAGGGGCACCTGGGGGCTCAGTCGGTTGTGCATTCGACTCTTGATTTCAGGTCATGACCCCAGGGTCATGGGATCAAGCCCTGCATCAAGCTTACTTGGGATTGTCTTTCTCTCTCCCTTTGCTTCTACCCTCTCTCCCACTCATGCTCTCTCTTTACATAAAATTGTTTTTAAAAAATTACCATAAATTAATATTAGATTTTATTTTTTTATTTATTTTTCTGCATCTCTTAAGATGATGATATAATTTTATCATCCATTTGGTTTACATATTACACACTGATTGAGTTACACATGTTGAACAATTCTTGCATCCGTGAAATAAACTCCATTTAATCATGGTGTGTGATACTTTTAATGGATTGTTGATTTGAGTTTGGTAATATTTTTGAGGATTTTTAGATCTGTGATCATCAGGGCTATTGGCTTGAATTTTCCTTTTTCTATGGTCTCCTTGCCTGCTTTTGGTATCAGGGTAATGTTAGCTGTGTAAAATGAGTTTTGGAGCTTTCCCTTCTCTCTAATTTTTTTGGTGAGTTTGAGAATGATAGGTATTAAATATTCTTTTTTGTTTGGTAGAATTCACCAGTGAAGCTGTCTGCTCCTGAAATTTTGTTTGGTGGGAGGTTTTGGGTTGCCGATTCATTCTTGTTATTAGTAATTGGTTTACTCAGATTTTCTATTTATTCATGATTGAGTCTTAGAAGATTATGAATTCCTAGGTATGTATTCATCTCTTCTAGATTATCCCATTTGTTCACCTATAAATGTAGTTTCATGATCTTTTTTATCTCTATGAAATTAGTTATAAGTTGTCTTTTTTAATATTTTTTAAAACCCTTTCTTTTTTTCTGGGTGACTCTAGTTAAAGATTTGTCAATTTTATTTATCTTTTCAAGGAACCAGCTCTTAGTGTCATTGATCTTTTCTGTTGTCTTTTTGTTCTCTATTGCATTTATTTCCACTCTGATCTTTGGTATCTTCTTTTCTTCCAAAATATTGGACTTCATTTGTTCTTCTTTCCCTAGTTTGTTTAGGTGTAAAGTTAAATTGTGTGTTTGGGATTTCTCTTTCTTGGAAGATAGGCCTGTATTGCTAGGAGTTTCTCTTTCATAACTGCTTTTGCTGCTTCCCATAGATTTTTGCTAATGGATATCAGTTTTCATTTGTCTCTGGGTATTTTTTTTCCCCTGATTTCTTCTATGACCCAGTAGTTTTTCAGTAATATGTATTTGTAGCTTCTTCAGTTTTCTTTTTGGAATTGATGTATGGTTTATCCCATTGTGGTCAGAAGAGATCCTTCATATGATTTCACTATTCTTATTTTCAGTGTTCAAGGTTTTATTGCCTCAACATGGAATGTTTCCTGGAGAATATTCCCTGTGCTCTTGAGAAGAATGTATATTCTGTTGGTTTTGGATGGAATGTTTTCTGTATATATGTTAAGTCCATCCCATTTAATGTGTTATTTAAGACTGATGTTTTCTGATTAATAATCTGTCTTGGATGATCTATCCATTGATGTAAATGGGGTTTTAATATATTCTATCATTATATTGATGTCAATTTCTCCCTTTTGGTCTGTTCACATTTGCTTTATATAATTTGGTGCTCATAAATTGAGTGCACATATATTTATAAATGCTCTATCTTCTCACAAGATTGACCTCTTTATCATTATGTAATGCCTGCCTTTGTCTTTTATTACAGGATTGTTTTAAAGTCCATTTTGACATATCAATGTAGTTATGCCAGCTGTCTTTTTGCTTCCATTTGCATGAAACACCTGTTTTATTTCCTCACTTTCAGTCTCTGTGTGTTCTTAATTCCTTTTTTTTTTTGAACTGACATTAACCACTTTTTTTATTTTTATTTTTTTATTATTTTTTTTAACTTTATACTTTATTGTCAGGTTGGTTTCCATATAACACCCAGTGCTCTTCCCCACAAGTGACCTCCACCAAGACCTTCACCCCCCATTACCTTTCGCCCTTCCCCTTGTCCCCTCAGTTTGTTTTCAGTATTCAAGAGTCTCTCGTGTTTTGTCTCCCTCCCTCTCC
>CM053572.1:60565538-60608839 GCA_028646485.1 Cryptoprocta ferox
AACAGACATGAAACCATGCTCAGCGTCACTCATCATCAGGGAAATACAAATCAAAACCACACTGAGATACCACCCCGCGCCAGTCAGCGTGGCTAAAATGAACAACTCAAGAGTCTACAGATGCTGGCGAGGATGTGGAGAAACGGGCACCCTCCTACACTGTTGGCGGGAATGTAAACTGGTACAGCCACTCTGGAAAACAGTGTGAAGGTTCCTCAAAAAACCATCAATAGAAATCCCCTTTGACCCAGCAATGTCACTGCTGCAGATTTACCCAAGGGATACAGAAGTACTGATGCATAGGGGCACATGTACCCCAATGTTCATAGCAGCACTTTCAATGACAGCCAAATCATGGAACGAGCCTAAATGTCCATCAACTGATGAATGGATTAGGAAGATGTGGTTCATCTATACAATGGAATACTACATGGCAATGAGAAAGAATGAAATCTGGCCATTCGTAGCAAAGTGGATGGACCTCGAGGGTGTCACGCTAGTGAAATAAGCCAGGCAGAGAAGGACAGATACCATAGGTTTCTCCTGTTAGACCTATGAGTGAAAACATAACGGAGGACCATGGGAAGAGGAAGACGGGGAGAAGAGTTAGGGAGAGGGAGGGAAGAAAATCATGAGACACTCTTAAATACTGAGAACAAACTGAGGGCTGAAGGGGGAGGAGGAAAGGGGAAGGGGGTGATGGTCATGGAGGAGGACACTTGTGGGGAAGAGCACGGGGTGTTATATGGAAACCAACTTGACAATAAACTATAAAAAAAATTAAATACGTGGTATTCTAAATGCTCCCAAAATGCCAAAATAAATGATCATACCAAAAATATGTGTACAACCCTCAGAGATTTATGTAGATAGTTCATTTTACCAAGTCTGTTATTTCTTGTGCTAGAGAAATGTTTGAAAATCTCTCTAAAACTTCCAAGTTTCTTGTTACTGATTTAGCACCCTCATTCTTAAGCTTCCACACCGAGATTTAACTTTCTCTCAGATCTCCACAATTCTTTTAGATTTTCATCAATAGTTCTGATGCTCTGCAATTTCCTCCTGTCCTTCTAATACCCTAATTTGTCATTCAGTATTATAGCCACACCCATCTCCTAAGCCATCATGGCAACTGTCCCTTTTGTCTAGTCAACTATGTAAGTATTCTCAGTACAAAGCAGATTTCAAACTCCAGAGTTATAATTCTTTGTTAGCTTTTCTTTTTATAATGTCAAATCCATGCTTCAATTTCTCTTTGGAAATAACAATTCCTTACTATCTTTTTTTGTTCTACTGATTCCATCTGTTTCCGTCCCCTATGGGATCATTTTCCATCATTAATCATTCTCACCTCCCAACACCCCTTCAATCATTTGTCTACTGCTTCCTTTTTCCACTGATACAGTCATACTGAACACTTTTATTCTAAAATCATTTTCTTTATGCCTGTCCCCACAAATTAATCCGCATTGTCATTACTGCTTTCTTTTCTTGTATAGTGTTTTAAGTTATCAGTGTTTTTGTTGCTTCCACTTTTCATTTCTTGTAAGATTAGGACTCAACTATTTTTTTGGTTCAGTCCACACAAATATGAAAATAACATCTCATATATTTTCCTTTATTTCTTACCCATGTGCAATTTGAGAATAGCAAGGATTTCTTTTTGGAAAATGCTCCTCCTTTGACTTTAAAACAAATAGCTAACAATATTTTTAAATATATTTTGAGTGCTTTATAAATACTAGACACTGGACTACAGGATTTGACACATTTTTGCTTGCATAATAGCCCATTACCTATCCCTATTTCACACATGAAGAAACTGAGGCAAAGAGGTTGATTACCTTCCAGGACCACATAGTGACCGAAGGGCAGGCTGGTTCCAGAGATCACTCTACAATTATCCTGTCTTTCCTATTAGCTTCTGGGCTATTTTCCAGTGACCACTCTTGTGCTAATCTTTATATACGTATTATATATTTCACAATTTCAAATTATTCATCAGTGCATTCTTGTTAGAATTATAGATAATAAAGAAATATATGGATTAAGAAATGAAAGTTCTCTATTCTCTCCCTAACCCAATTCTGATGCCACCAGAAGAGAAAGTGGTTTGTTGTGTGTTCTTCCAGACTGCTTTCCATGAATTTACTATATTCGTGCATTAAGTTAAAAAAAAGTATTTCCACAAATGGGATAATATTGTATATTTTCCCACGGATTAACTTTCTTTACTCAATAGTGTGCTTGGAAATTAGGGAGTTCAATTCTTTTTATTTCGACACATACAGATCTGAGTTATTTTATTTAAGGACAGCATAACATTCCATAGATGGAAATAATATGTTGATTAACTTTTAGGCTGTTTTCTAATATTTGTTATTATAAAAAATGATGCAACCAGTATTCTTCTACAAATATGTTTGTGAACAGATAAACAAGTCTTTCTGTAAAAAAACTCCTATAGACTGAATTGTCAGGTCACAATGGTATGGTCACTTGTTATACAATGATGGACAAATTCCTTTCAAAAAGGTTGCACCAATGCAAATTCCATTAACTATATCAGAGACCTCATTGTTTTACGGCTCTTCTATAGTCTGATGTTATCTATAATAGATGAGTCGTGGAGCGCCTGGGTGACTCAGTCGGTTGAGCATCCAACTTAGGCTCAGGTCATGATCTCACTACTCGTGAGTTCAAGCCCCATGTCGGGCTCTGTGCTGACAGCTCAGAGCCTGGAGCCTGCTTCAGATTCTGTGTCTCCCCTTCTCTCTGCCCCTCATATGCTCATGCTCTGTCTCTCTCCGTTTCTCAATAATATATAAATGTTAACAAAAAAATTTAAAAAATTGTAATAGATGAGTCTATCTGATGGGAAAATGGTTTTATTTTCTTATTTTAGTTTGCAATTCCTTAATAGTAAATCAGTTTAAGCATATTTTATATTTCTTGCCTTTTCATAACATTTGTCCATATAAAAAATTATTGGTTTTTTCAATTACTTTAGTGTATAGAGAGTAAACATTACTAATTCTTAGTGTGCTTATTATATTTGTTACAACTATTTCATACTCTTTTATTAAAATTTTTTATTTTCTTACCTTCTCTTCCTATGCAGAGTTAATAATCCCATTATCTTCTTGAATTAAAAGTTTAATTTGGGGGCACCTGGGTGGCTCAGTTGGTTGAGCGTCCGACTTCGGCTCAAGTCATGATCTCACTACTCGTGGGTTCGAGTCCCCATCAGGCTCTGTGCTGACAGCTCAGAGCTTGGAGCCTACTTCGGATTCTGTGTCTCCCCTTCTTTCTGCCCATGCTCAAGCTCTATCTCTCTCTGTTTCTCAATAATAAAAAAATGTTTTTTTTAAAGTTTAATTTGTTATTAACATGCTTTGTTTTCTAATGAAGATATTAAAGCTTCTGAACTTTCCTCTTAATTCTATCCTGTGCACATTTCACCAGTTTCTTTTGTATTCCCTTCTCATTGCTACTCACTTGTAAATGTTACCTATTTTCAGTTTTAATTTGCTTTTTCACCTAAGACTTGCTTAGAAGAATGTTTAAATTTTAAATAAGAAGACACATAAAATACTTTGTACATAAACATATACGCATATCTGTGTTTTTGTAAGTGAACATGTTTATTTATTTATAGCTTATTTATGATTTGGTTTTAATTCTTTTCAAGAGGCATTCTAAAGTATTTCTTGTGTTACTTAAGTTAAATGTTACTTAGATGCTTTGTTTTAGTAACAATAATCAGATTCTGAATATGTGTCATCTCAAAGTATTTACTAATCCAAGTATGCATTATGTTATGCACATGGATTGAGAGAGGCCTAGCAAGGAAGGAGGATAGTTGTGGGCAGTGGTATACCTGGTTTTTTTGATGACAGAGTATGTCATTTTAAAATATCTTTCCTCTTTTATTTAAGAAAATTATTTTCAGTAATAATCATAAAAGAATATATTTCAGGCACATTCATATTCATGAATGTTTTTCACATCTATAAAATTTATACTTCCTCAACCAAAATGTTATGCATCTTTGCACTCTGTTTTAAACATTTAAGCAAATAAAAATTCCATGTAATCACATAGAGTGAGAGAATTGAGGTAACTCAAGTTCCGTTTGTCTTTACAATCATTGTATTATGTATTACGGAGAAAATTTTAGTCACTAGATAGAAGACCAAACCAGACACATATCCCCTTAAATCAAAGCCTAACCCAGAGAAAGGATCCAACTCTCTTCAGTTCTGTGAAGGCAGAGAGAGAGGTGAGGAAGCTGTAGAAGAAAAGTCTGAAGCTAGCAGAGGTTGATTGCTGAGGTTTAAGGAGAGAAGCAGTCTCCCTAACACACGTGCAAGGTAAAGCACCAAGTGCTGATGTAGAAGTTATTGAGAATATCTAGCTAAAATAGTGCATCAAGGTGGCTACACTCAACAAGAGATTTTTGATGTAGAGGAAATGGCCTTCTTTACATTGGAAGAAGATGTCATTTAGGACTTTCATAGCTAGAGAGGAGAAGTCAAGGCTTGACTTCAAAGCTTTAAGTGACAGGTTGACTCTTGTTAGGGGTTAATGCAGCTAGTGACTTTAAGTTAAAGCCGATACTCATTTACCGTTCTGAAAATTTCAGGGCCTCGATGAGTTATGCTATATCTACTCTTCCTATCTCTATAAATGGAACAACCAAGACTGGATGACAGCATATCTGTTTACAACATGATTTACTCAATAATTTAAGCCAACTGTTGAGACCTACTGCTGAGAAAAAAAGATTTTTTCAAAATATTACTGCTTACTGACAATGCACTTCATCACCCCTGAGCTCTGATTAAGATATACAATGAGATTAATGTTGTTTTCATGCCTGCTAACACAACATCCATTCTGCACCCCATGGATCAAATAGTCATTTTGATTTTCAAGTTTCATTATTTAAGAAATATATCTCATAAGGTTACAGCTGCCCTAAATAGTGATTCCTCTGATGGATCTGGGCAAAATAAATTGAAAACCTTCTGAAAAGGACTCACCATTTTACATGCCATTAAGAACATTTATGATTCATGGGAAGAGATAAAAATATCAACATTAACAAGAGTTTGAAAGAATGGATGACTCATTCTGTGGGTTGTCTTTTCTTTTTCTTGTAGTGTTTTTTGAAGCACATTTTTTTTCTTTTTAGTTTTGATTAAATCCAACATATCTAGTTTTACTTTGGTTATTTGTGGTTTACATGTCATATATAAGAAACCATTGCCTAATCCAATATTACTAACATTATGTTTTCTTCTAGAAGTTTTATTGTTTTAGATTTTACATACAGGTCTTTGATCCATTTTATTTTTTAAAAGTTTATTAATTTATTTCAGAGAAAGAGAGAGACAGAAAGAGAAAGAGAGAACGAGCACAGAAATGGGGGAGGACCAGAAAGAGAGAGGGAGACACAGAATCCAAAGCAGTCTCCAGACTCTAATACAGGGCTCGAACTCACAAACTGTGAAATCATGACCTGAGCTAAAGTTGGGTGCTTAAATGACTGAGCCACCCAGGTGTCCCTTTGATACACTTTAAATAAAATTTTGTATGTGGTGTAAAGTAGGGGTCCATATTTATTCTTTTCCATGTATATATCTAATCTTCGAGCAAACTCACTGAAAAGACTCTCCTTTTTCCCAAATGAATTGTCTTGGCATCCTTGCTTAAAATCAATTGACCATAGATAACATGACTTTACTTCTGGAATCTTTGTTCTAATCCATTGATCTGCATGTTATTTATTTATTATTGTTATGCAAGTATGATACAGTGTCACTTTAGCTCTATGGTAAGTTTTGAAACTGGAACATTTGAGTCCTCCAACATTGTTCTTTTTTAAAGACTTCATATATGAAACATGAGTTCTATTAAGTAGAGATTACTGACATCTTAATATATTTTTCCATTCCATGAACATGAGAAGTCTTTCCATTTAAGTCTTTCTTAACTTCTTTCTACATCGTTTTGTAATTTTCAGTGTATCAGCCTTGAACTTTGTCAAATTTCTAATTATTCTATGTTATGTAAATACAAATGGAATTGTTTTCTTAATTTCATTTTCAGATTGTTCATTTTAAGTGTATAGAATACGTAACACAGTGACAGACGCCTTTGTGTAAAAATTAGTTTCTAAATTTGACTTTAAGATAAATACCTGGAATGGCAATTATTTGAGCCAGTGGGTATGCATCTTCTCCCATAGTTCTTGAAATCGGATGTATGCTATCCAACATATACTATTATGAGATATTTGGTAATGTGGTAATTGGGCAAGAAATGTTACCTCAGTTTCTTTCAAATTTTCTTTGTAATCAAAATTAAACTTCTCACATATTTTAGCTTTTAAAAATTGTCTCTTGCTTACTTATCTATAGTAATCTCATTACTTTATAATTTTATATGTTAGTTTTAATTTTTTAATATATTTTTTACTTATCTTTCTATCCTTGCCACCTACGAGGCTATTCTCAACTCAGCAATTCAAGAGATCCTATTACAATAGAGCTCAGCTCATGTGACTCCTTCACTTAAAACCCTCCACTGGTTTGTCCTTTCACTCAGAGCAAAGCCCTAACAATGGCCTGCATGATTTGATCCCATTTGCTTTCTGATCCCATTCCTACGACTTTCCAGTTCTGAATCTATCCCTCATTCTCTACCTTTCAACTGTCCTGGTCTCTTTGTTTTTTCAAACCTCTCAGGGTGACTATATGACTTAGAGCCTCATTTTTCTTTGCCTGGAATACTATTCTCCAAATCTCATAGTTGCCCCTTGACCTGTGTCAGGTCTTGGCTCCAATGGCATCATGTCAGTAGATCTTTATTGAACTCCTAATTTAAAACTATGCGCATCCTCAATTTTCATTGAAATTGTATTACACTTATAAAATAATTCTCAAAAAATGGAATTTTGGGGGTACCTGGGTGGCTCACTTGGTTAAGCATCCAACGTGGGCTCAGATCATGATCTCACAGTTCGTGGGTTTGGGCACTGTGCTGACAGCTCAGAGCCTGGAGCCTACTTCAGATTCTCTGCCTCCCTCTCTCTCTCTGCCTCTCCTCCACTCGCAATCTTTCTCTCTCAAAAATAAACATTAAAATTTTTTAAATGAAATTTTGAAAACAATAGTTTTCCTATCTAGGGGAAATATTATATTTAAATATTTTATTCATAAAGATCTTATTTATTTTTTTATTCTCAGATATTTATTTCTTGCTGCAGGAATTGTCACTATTGATAAGCTTTTACCCTATGTTTTCTTTCATTTCATTTGTATTATATGGAAAAATTGTTTTATATATTTATCTTGTCTTTAGACTAGCTTTGAATTCTCTTTGAATTGAATAGCTTTGAATGAGTGGGGAGAGGAACAGAGAAAGAGAGGGTGACACAGCGTCTGAAGCAGGCTCCAGGCTCTGAGCTGTCAGCCAATGTGGGGCTTGAACTCACAAACCACCAGATCATGACTTGAGCTGAAGTCAGATGCATAATGAACTGAGCCACCCAGGAGCCCCAATATCCAAATATTTTGCTTCATCCTTTCCACTACCATTTTCTTTCTTTCTTTCTTTTTCGTTCTTTCTTTCTTACTTTCTTTTTCTTTCTTTCTTTCTTACTTTCTTTTTCTTTCTTTCTTTCTTTCTTTCTTTCTTTCTTTCTTTCTTTCTTTTTCTTTCTTTCTATTTATTCATTTTGAATGAGAGAGAGAGAGCAAGCACATGCATGCACACATGAGCAGGGAAGGGGCAAAGAGAGAGGGAGAGAGAGAATCTGAAGCAGGCTTTGCACTGTCAACACAAAGCCCAACAACTTGAGCCCATGAACCATGGAATCATGACCTGAGATGAAATCAAGAGTAGAATGCTTAACTAACTAAACCACCTAGGCACTCCTCCACTACCATATTTTTTATTTTTGTTTTAAAGCTTATGGTAGTGAGAGAACTTTCAGAATAAAGTTGGAAATAATTGGAGTGGGGCTGGAGGTTCTAGCTCTTATTAGAAAGCAGAAAGACACTTTTTACTTCTGCTATAACAAGAAATTAGCAGATAAATCTAATATATGTATCATCTTTAAAACCATTGGAGAGTTATTGATACAAGGAACACTGAAAGAACAAAACACCAGTGAGAAGAACCCTTCCTAGGTGATAATGAAATCGAGGATGCTTTATGCTTGAGACTAGATGCTGAGGTTGAAGTTGCACAGGCAGAGAAGTGTCAGTTATGAGGAATAAGTCTTTGCTGGGATAAGGTGAAATTAGTCAAACTTTTGACAAAACTATGGTCCGACATGCTGGATTGAAATCTAGTGGAGACTTGTGTGCAAACATTATCTTCTCTGCTCAAAATTTTGCAGTGATCATTTTTGTTGAGAAAGCATGGCTGAGGAAAAGGATGGGAAAGCAAAAAGATCTGGTTGTCTTATAGTTGCTGACTTATAGCCCTGAAGGTTCCAAGTTTGTCTTCACTCTCACTATTCTATGGTCTCAAATACCAGTCAGGAGAACTACAATAATGCATTCAATTTTCTCCCTCTCACCAGCCTCTCATTCTTGATACCAAGAGGAAAGATTCCCACAATTTTGGAGTTTCTCCTCTAAAATAGTAGCAGGTCATGTTAATTAGACTTGTGAACCATAAATTGACTGTTCTTGAGGCCTATTTTTAAATTAACTGGCTAGCTTTTCTGAGGGAATTCACGAGGCTTAAGTTGGATCTCAAATAATAAAGTAAACAAAACATGGTATGTTCAGCAATAATTCTAACCTATGACCAGGGCTCAGGATGTAGGTTTTATTTTAACCTTCATTTTAGTTTTCTAATGGATCATAAATTCACCAGTGTTTTACTCCTGGGTCCCTGGAAGCAAATTCCATATATAGGATCTATCAGGAAGTGCTTTCAGGGAAGGGACAGTGAGAGAAGTAGGGCAGAGTGGTCTGGAGTCTGGCTTCAGTCTGATCCCACAGAAGCCAGATCACAAAACATACAGCGTTTATCCCAGGATGAGGCAATGAGGTGGCTTTCTGGATCTTTCCATCATAGATGGCCTTCTCCATTCTGAGATTATCAAGAATAGTACAGGTTCCAGTACTTTAATAATTTCATTTTTCTTTTTTCTTTTTACATTTAAACTTG
Organism: Cryptoprocta ferox; assembly: GCA_028646485.1. Taxonomy (NCBI): domain Eukaryota; kingdom Metazoa; phylum Chordata; class Mammalia; order Carnivora; family Eupleridae; genus Cryptoprocta; species Cryptoprocta ferox. The sequence continues at coordinate 60,574,731 of CM053572.1, forward strand.
TGATCCAACTGGCATTTATTTCCATGTGGGGAATAAAATCTCCCTAATATTTTACCTAAATTGTTTATTAAATTACAAATCTTTTCCACACTGATTTGTAATTCCAATTTCATCATATATTAAATTTGCATATATATTTGAGTCTGTTTCTGGACTTTTAAAATGTCATCTATTCATTAGCCAATTCTATACTGTTTCTACTTATAAGTTTTCATAATATAATTTAGTATTTAGTAGGCCTAGTCTCACCTTATTAGTATTTTTTCTTCACCATTTTCCAGCCTATTCTTGCTAGTTTATTTTTCCATATGAAAAAACTTAAGATTAATCTATCTACATGGAAAAAATCTTTTTAAAAACTTTTACTAGGATTTGATATGCTTATGAATTTATCTTGTTCTATTTCTTTGTCCACATGTTACTTTCTTGACCATAGCAGCCTTTACAGTATTTTATATAGCTCTTTCTCATTTCATATTGTAGCCACAACCTATATATGTTTTTTATATAAATAAGACCAAGGATTTCTGTTTATTAATTATGTATCCATCGATATCCATGAAATCTCTTATAATAGTACAAGTAGTTCTATTACATTCCCCAAGATGCAATTATATTATCTATAAACAATAATACTCTACCATTTTGGATTTTTATACTGATAATTTTTCCCTCTTTTATAAGTATGTTGACTAGTTTCTGCAGAGAAATGTTAAGTACTTGTTATCCTAGTGGCCAACTTTGCCTTGATCCTGACTTTTATAGGCATGCTTTAGTGTTTTTCATCAAACATGAAGTGCTCGGACATTTAATTAGCTCCCCTTTAAATTCTTTATACAGAGCCAGGGGACTTTCTTGTTGGGCTTGTCCAAGGCTGCTCATCAGAAGACTAGTTTTAACTATCTTTCTTTAATTTATTTACTTTATCAAACACAGGGCTCTCTGGCCCCCATGGATTCCTCTCTTCTAAAGGAAAAAGATGCCTTGTTATTTTTTCTGAAGATGCAGCATCATTACTGCTGAAATCAACCAGTCATATGCCTGGAAATGGTACTTCCTCACGTTTCCTCATCCTTCCTCACCCTCACCATTGGCTTCCATGATGCAGTTACAAAGAGGGAATTTCTGATATCCCTGCCACTATCACACGTGGTATGGGATCTGGCATCTAGAGCACTGCTGAAAGGGGTCAATAATGAGACCTGAAAATTCAGGGGAATTAGCAGTCTGTGTTTAACATTGATTATTGGAAAACAGGAGATGAGTGAAGCAGGCAGGTACATTTTCCTCCATCTCCTCTCCCATGGCGGGCTTCCAGGTAGAGTTTCTCCCTGTAGTCTCTAGAAAAAAAAAGCCCCAGGTATTCAGCTAATGCATCCGCCACATGACTTGCTAGTTTCCGTGTCACTCTTGTGAAGCATTATTCAGCACTGTCCTGCTTCCCTTTACAATGTTTCTCATCTTTCCTTGCTGTGCTTCCCTTTTTTTCTCATCCTTGCAGCCCTGCAAGGGCTTCCCAAATAATATGTTAGCACTTTTCTCCTTGTCTCAGGTTTCACTTTCCTTCTAAGGAACCCAGGATAAAATACTTCTCTTAATGCATATTTACTTCTAAACCACGCTTAAAGATATAAAGATTTGCCTATTACTGTATCTTTTACCTAGGGAGATAATTTAGTAATTCTAGAAATCAAAATATTTTTTTTTCTTTCCAGGTCATAAGTGGCAAAATTATCTCTTCTGTCAGCCAGGGTTCTATCAGAGAAGCAGAACCACTGGGAATACTGTAGAATAAGAGATTTATGATAGAGATCTGACTTTAAGAAATTGCAGGAACTGGTAAAAACAGCCTTACTTGGGGTGTTTCTTCTGTATGTGGTACTAAGCCTGCACACATGTGGCAGGCTAGTGGGAAGAAAATGAAAAGCAACGGGGCTGCATGAAAAACTGGGAACCAAGAGGAAAAAACTGAAATGTGCATCCATCACTCGCAGAACTCCCTGGCTTCCCTGTATCTCAAAGACTCTGATTTTGCTTCCATGGGTGATCTGCTGGGAAAGTTGTTGTTTTGTTGTACCTGGCTCAAATTTGGCGAAATAGAGAAAAGATTTCGCAGTAGCTGGAGAAGCTACAGTTTCTGTGAAAGCTTCTCTGGGCTCCAATAAGGCCTGAAGTGCATTGACCTGCAGACAGTAAACTGTGGCTATTTCTTCACTTCTGCTTTCTAGATATCAAGTAAGTTTCTGTTCTGGTAACTTTAACTGGAAATATTCAGGGAATTGATTTCTGGCAAATGTAGTTTACCTTAGCCAAGTTTATACATCATAAAGCAAACTAACATGTTTAAGCACCTATTTAGTGCATAAACAAAACATGCTAACCTTCTCTACAGATAGGATACAATGTCCATTATCCAACTTTGGGTAATGTTCATTCTTTATCTAGCTGAATCATACATTCCCTTTGATAACCTTTAACTTAAATATGGACGTATAAAGTTAAGTAGTACTAACTTATGTTAGATAATTAGAAGATGAGAAAAAGAAATCATGGGTAATATGTTAACAAATATATTAGTATCACAACAGGAAAGCAATATTCATACCCATTATAGTCCTCATTATTGCAACTGGTTACATCATTGTAGTTATTTGTAACATCCTTCATTTGCTATTTATTTCATATTCCCTTTGCTCTTAGCAAGGATATCAGCTGATCATGGTTTCTTACCTGGGGGGTAAACAAAACTTTCACTCCTGAATAGTGTGGATCATTACTATTCCTTCCTATTGGGTTTACTTTCCCAATGATGTTAATTATAGGTTAGGAGAATACCAAGAGGTGTCTGAAGAATCTCACGTATTCCAGACATACTCCTTCTTACCCTCATTGTATAATATCAACCTAATTTCCCCCTTAGTCATCATGATACAGTAAATTTAACCAAGGTGGTGAAAAACCTGTATTCTGGAAACTATAGGACACTGATTAAAGAAACTGAAGATGATACAAATAAATAAAAAGATATACCAAACTCATGGACTGGAAGAATTAATACTGTTAAAATGTCTATACTACCCAAAGCAATCTACACATGTAATGAAATCCTTTTCCAAATACCAGTAGCATTTTTTCCCACAGAACTAGCACAATTAATCCTAACATTTGTATGGAACCACAAAAGCCTTCAAACATCCAAAGCAATCTTGAGAAAAAAGAAGTTGGAGGTATCACAATACCAAATTTCAAGATGTATCACAATCAGTGATTATGATATACATAATACAACCAGTATTATGGTACTGGCACAAAAACAGACACATAGATCAAAGAACAGGAAAGAGAACCCAGAAATAAACTCATGCTTAGATTATCAATTAATCTATGACAAGTAAGACAAGAATATACAATGAGGAAAAGACAGTCTCTTCAATAAATGGTACTGGGAAAACTGGACAACTACATGTAAAAGAATGAAACTGGACCACTTTCTAACATCATACACAAAAACAAAATCAAAATGTATTAAAGACCTAAATGTGAAGCCTGAAACCATAGAACTCCTAAAAGAAAACATAGGCAGTGATCTCTTGGTTGTTGGTCTTAGAAAACTTTTTTATATGTTTCCTCAGGCAAGAACAACAAAAGCAACAATAAATAATTGGGACAACATAAAACTAAAAAGCTTGTGCACCCTAAAGGAAACAATCATCAATAGAGAAAGGCAACCTACCAAATGGGAGAAGGTGTTTGCAAATGATTTATCTGAAAAGAGGTTAATATGCAATATATATAAAGAGCTCATACAACTCAATATCAAAATAATTAAGAACCTGATTTTAAAATGGGCAGAGAACCTGAAGAGTCATTTTTCCCAAGAATATATACAGATGGACAAGAGACATATGAAAAGATGCTCAACATCACTAATAATCAGGGAAATGCAAAGCCAAACCATAGTGAGATAGCACCTTACACCTGTCAGAATGGCTAGTATCAAAAAGACAAGAAAAAAACAAGTGTTGGCTAGGATGAGGAGGAAAAAGAACCCTCATGCACTGTTGGTGAGACTGTAAATTGGTGCAGCCCCTATGGAAAACAGTATACAGTTTGCTCAGAAATTAAAAATAGAAATACCATACAACCCAGAAATTACTTCTGGATATTTATCTGAAAAAAACAAAAACAGGAATCCAAAGATATATGCCCTCCTATGTTTACTACACTATTTACAATAGCCAAGATAGGGAAGCAATTTAGGTGGTCCTTGATAGATAAATGGATAAAAATGCAATGAAATATTGCTCATCCATTAAAAAAAATAAAATCTTGTCATTTGTGACAACATGGATGGATTTAGAGGGTATTATGCTAAGTAAAATATGTAAGGAAGAGAAAGGCAAATACTATATGATTTCACTTATATGTCAAATCTAAAAAAACAAATGAACAAACAAAACAAAACAAAACAGAAGCAGACTCAGATACAGAGAACTGGTAGTTCCTAGAAGGTAAAGAAATGGGGGACAGGTGAAACAAATAAAGGGATTAAAGTGAAAGGGGGTGCTGGGTAGCTCAGTTGATTGAGCATTTAATTCTTGATTTCAGCTTAGGTCATGATCCCAGGTTTGTGGGATCCAGCCCCGCATGGGGGGAGGGGTGGACATTGTTCTGCATGGAACCTACTTAAGATTCTCTCTCTCCCCCTCTGCCCCTCTCCCCTGTTTGCTTGTGCTCTTTCTTTCCCTAAAAGAGTTACAAACTTCCAGTTATAAATAAGTAGAGATGGAATGTACAGCATAGGCAATGTACTCAGTAACATTATAGTAACATCATATGGTGACAGATGGCAACTATATTTATGGTGAGCATTTCATAATGTATATAAATGTCTAATCACTACTCTTTACACCTAAAACTAAAATAATATGGTATCTCAACTATACTTCAATTAGAAAAATAGACAAATTGCCACTGCCAATAATAAAGTCCCCTACTTTGCCTGTTATTTTCTTAGCATGGAAGACTAAAGTAGCCATATGGCAGTCTCAGCTCACAGCTAAGCAGAGCTATTGCTGTGTACCACGCTGGAAGCATTCCTCCTTTGAAAACGAAGATTTCTAGTCTAGCAGAGCCCAAATTTGTGGAAATGGGAAACAGAAATTTTGCTAATTTATTATTAAAAGTAAAGCGATATAAAAATCTCAATTTCTTCTGATTTCTGAACCCACGAATCCTGGCTTTTAGAGAAACAACAGCATATACTGATCATGGATTCAAAGTATAGGTTGTATCTTAAGGACACTGCCCCAGTACTGCAAGATATTGCCACTCCCTTGGCTCTTAACTGTTTTCAATACATCATTTCATTGTTCTGTCAAACCAGCTGCTTTAGAGGCATGATAAAACCAGTGAATACTACAAGCATGGACACACTGCTGTACTTTGATATAAAATGAGTTCCTAGGCCAGAAATGATACTGTGAAAAATTCTATGATGGATGAGATATTCTGTAGGTTCAGAGATGGTTTTGACAGATGTGTTGCAGGCAGAGAAGGCAAATACATTGTCAGTGTCTATTACTCCTTTCATGATGAAAGCAATCCAATGTAATCAACCTGCTACTGAGGCTGGTTGTTTCTTCTGCAGATATTATGCCATATCAGGGGCTCAGTGTTGGTCTGTAACTTCGGAGGACTTAGTACTCAGTAGTTGGCTGTTTCCAGATGGATCTCAATAAGCAGAAATCATGCTGCTTCACCCAGATATCCTCCCTACCTGCTGCCATGGCCACTTCCTTCACAAGGCCATTGAGCAATTGGAGAGGGATGTTGACTAAAGTCCTCACCGGGCAATCTTCCACCTGATCTTAAAACCTTCCTCTGATAGGATTATCATCTGGTGAGAACTCACATGGGATATAAGTATCTTCATATTCTGAGCCCATTCAGACAGAATTTTCTGCAGTTTTCTTACCAATACTCTATCTACTTCAACTATTAGTCACAGCTCACGTATTGGTATAGATCTGTGTGTCTGGCTGTCCACTTTTCTGGGCAAAACAAACCTGTACATGCACTGCTTACAGTCAGCCTCCTGAACCATCAGTTCCCTTCATCAGTGTCCTTCAGAGCAACCCTGGGATGGGGTTACAATGCTGCAGCTACCTGCTTCCAGGTGATACCTGCATATTATGCAGAACCATATACATACCAGGACTGAGTATTTTCTTCCTCAGTTTAAATATCATTGTACATCTTTATTAGCAATTCATGTTTCCTCCTTTTACATTGGCTGTTTATATTCAGCATCCACTTTTTATTGGTGGTCTCTGAATAGTGATCCATACATTCATCTTGACCTTCTCTTTCCTAGCCAATGGTTTTTAAAATGTTGGGGCACCTGGGTGGTTCAGTCAGTTAAGCTTCCAACTTTGGCTCAGGTTATGATCTCATGGTTCATGAGTTTGAGCCCCATGGTGGGCTCTGTGCTGACAGCTCAGGGCCTGGAGCCTGCTTCAGATTCTGTGTGTCTCTCTCTCTGCCCCTCCTCTGCTCATGCTCTGTCTCTCTTCCTCTCTCTCTCTCTCTCTCTCTCAAAAGTAAGTAAACATTAGGGGCTCCTGGGTTGCTCTAAGTCAGTTAAGCATCCGACTTTGGCTGAGATCATGATCTCACGGTTTGTGGGTTCGAGTCCCATGTCAGGCTCTGTGCTGACAGCTAGCTCAGAGCCTGGAGCCTGTCTTCGGATTCTGTATCTCCCTCTCTCTCTCTGACCCAACCCTGCTCGCGCCATCTCTGTCTCTCAGAAATAAACAGAAAAAAATAAAAAAAAATTTAAAAAGTAAGTAAACATTAAAAAATGAAAAAATAAATGTTGATTCTCTGGTTGTATTTATTAATGAAAGATTAACCTAAGTTTCTTTGCTTTAACAAAGTTTTTTTCTTCAATAGTCATTAAATTGGGGGGGGGAGGTTATTTATGTTTTGTGTTGACGGGCAATATTTCCAATAAATGTGTGTTGAGCAGGCAGGCTAAGCAGTCTTCCTAAGTGCAGAAGTAAGTGGGACTTTATTCTGGGTGTGAATAGCTTTAGAGTATCAGACTTCTGAGTGGATTTGACTTTTTTCTTCTTTCATCTGTGTGTCATTGAAGGTGTAAGTTATTTTTTTTTTATTATTGCTGTCCCCAGTACCCTTTGTACATCCTTCCCCTTATTATGACTGTTCAATGTCTTGAAAGGGTATCTCTTAGGTTTTATCCAATGTCTAAACTCTACCCTTGCTGCCAAGTGCCATCATATTTTGTACACAAGGTAAGTAGAAATGGGAAAAAGGACGTTACTGACTTAGGTGTATTAAAACCAGCTCTCCATTTAATTATGCTATGGTTGTTCCTGCTGTTTGCATTTGTTGACTTTGTGCAGGGAGTTTTTCTGGGACTCCCTTTGGAAGGGCCCCTCTTAACCCTGGACAAATATCCTATATCTGAAGCTGGTATAATAGTTTATAAGGATCAAAGAGTTTTATTTGAATTAAGATTCTATTAAAGTAAATCCAAGAGAAAATTACCCTGAACCAATTACATTTCTATATGGTTAAAGAAGATATAAATGTTTTATATAAATATAGTACCAGTTTGCCACTTGTTTTTGATATGACTTTGGGCAAGTTAGGTAGTCTTTAAATTCCGCAGGTTTGCCTTTTACAATGCTCATAGTGTTGTGAAATTAGCTGACATGTGTAGAAAATAATTAGAATCATCCCTAGCAGAGGCATGTTCTAAATTATTTTCTAATGTTCTTCATATTGCACAACTTTAGTTTACACAATATCTTTGTGTTTGTCACTGTTTGTACAGATGCAGTACTGATATTTAAAAAAAACAATGTCTTGAGTTTGGAGCTAAGGAAGATAGCAGACTAGGAGGATCCTGAGCTCATCTCAACCCGTGGACACACTGAGGCAACAACTTTACTTATACAACTAATTCTGAAAACAATCTGAAGACTGGCAAAACAGATCTTCCACAGCTAACTGTAGACAGAAAGCCACATCAAAAAGGGTAGGAGGGGCTGAGACATGGTCAGAAACCAACCCTCCAGTGCAACTAGACATCAATGGAAGGGACATCATAAGCAGAAAGGAGTGAGGGATCACACTAGGTGCCCCTGGCCCCAGGGACCCACACTGGAGAGACAGTCCCCATAATGTTTAGCTTTGATAAGCAGTGGAGCTTAACTCCAGGAATTCTAAAAATAATCAGGGCTTAACTGTGGATGCCTTAAAAACCAGTAGGCTTAACTCCAAGGGAGCCAGAGAGAGAGAGATAATTGAGTCCCCACCCTTAAAGAGTCAGCATACAAAGTAACTTGGCCTAAAACAGCAAAGAAGCAGCAGTTTGAAAAGTGCCTACGGTATATGTGTAGGAGATTTATAGAGTAATCTTAAAATGTGTGCTGCAGAGGGGAGGATTTGCAGATTTCTCTGGAAACAAAAAGGCGAGTGGGTACCATTTCTCTTCCCTCCACTAGCCTTAATAGTTGGAAGACTGCAGGAACCAGCCAAAACTGTCTCAGTCTACTTTGCTAGCACTGCATGCTCCATCCTGATGTTCCTGTGTGAACCCACCCCCTCCAACCTGTCCCCCTCAGCAGTCATTCTCCCAAAGCAGCACCTGCCCTGCCATCTTCATTGGGCAGCCATGGCTGAGACTGGTACTACTCCAAAGTGACTCCCACCCTCGGGATGGGTCGGGGGAGGATAAGCCTACCCCACACACCGCTGCATCCACAGTTCCTGTAGCCAGTTATCTTACGTGGCTGTGTATGGAGAAAACCCTGCCCTTCAGTGCACCTGCAGCTCTGGCAAGGGGCTAATTATACACAGCCTGGCAGACTGCCGACACACCCAAGAACTCTCAATAGTGTGGAAAGGAAATCCTGCCCACTGCACCCACAGCAGGTGGTCACTGGAGCCAGCTGGGCTGAAAGCAATTATGTCTTAGTCACAAAAGAAGGGCACATGCAGCCCACAAGGGATACTCCTCAAGTGCCTGGTTCTGGTGACCAGGGGGGAAGTTGCTCTATAGGGCAGCATAGGACCTGTTCCCCACAAGGCCAATACTTTCAAGACCAGATGCAGCTGACCTCCCTAATACACAGAAACAAACAGAGAGAGTGAGATAAAATTAGGAGACAGAGCAATTTTTCAGAAATTAAAGTATAAGACATAATCATAGTAAAAGAGCTAAATGAAACATAGATAAGCAAAATGCCTGATCATGAATTCAAAGTCATCATAATAAGGATACTCAGTGGACTTGAGAAAAGTGGATGAACTCAGTAAGTACTTAAATGAAGACAAAATAGGAAAAGAACCAGTTAGAGTTGAAGAATTCAATAACTAAAATAAAACATACGCTAGGGGGAATCAACAGAGGTTTAGAGGATGCAGAAGAATGGATCAGTATTCTGGGAAGACAGGGTAATGGAAAGCAACCAAAGTGAATAGCAAAAAGAAAAACAATAAAAAATGATAATAGGTTAAGGGAACTCAGTGACACAATCAAGTGTAATAACATTTGCATTGTGGGAATTCAAGAAAGAAAAGAAAGGGAGAAGGGGCAGAAAATTATTTGAAAAAATAATAACTGAAAGATTCCCTAATCTGGGGAAGGAGACAGACATCCACTTTTGAGAAGTACAGAGAGCTCCTAACAGGAAGAACCAAAGGAGATTCACACCAAGACACACAATGATTAAAATGGTGAAAATGGGGCACCTAGGTGACTCAGTCAGTTAAGCATCTGACTCTTGATTTCAGCTCACGTCATGATCTCACACTTTGTGAGATCAAGCCCTGCATTGGGCTTTGTGTTGATAGCCTGGAGCCTATTTGGGATTCTCTCTCTCCCTCTCTCTCTCTCTGCCTCACTCCCACTCACTTGCATGCATGCTTCCTCTCTCTCTCTCTCTCTCTCTCTCTCTCTCTCTCAAATAAATAAATAAATAAATAAACGAATAAATAAACAAATAAATAAAATGCAGGGCGCCTGGGTGGCTCGGTCAGTTAAGCATCTGACTTCAGCTTGGGCCACAATCTCATGGTTTGTGAGTTCGAGCCCCACGTCAGGCTCTGTGCTGACAGCTCAGAGCCTGTAGCCTCCTTGAGATTCTGTCTATCTCTTTCTCTGCTCCTCCCCCACTTGTGCTCTCTCTCTCTCAGAAATGAATAAACATTAAAAATAAATAAATAAATAATAAAGTGCTAAAAAATAAGGATAAGAGATCATTTTTAAATTGGCAGTAGAAAATAGTTATGTACAAAGGAAACCTTGTAACAATCTCAGCTCATTTTTTAGCAAAAATGTTGTGGGCCAGAGGGAGTGGCATGATACATTTGAAGTGCTGAAAGGGAAAAAAGCTATAACTAAGAATACTCTACCCAGCAAGAGTCAGTCAGAATGGAAAAAGGTAGTGTTTCCCAGACAAAAGTCAAAGGTGTTCATCACCACTAAACAAGCCTTATAAGAAATGTTAAAGGGAATTCTATAGTGGAAATAAAAGACCATAACTAGAAGAAAATTATGAAAGGAAAATACTTACCTGGTATTTAAAGCAAATGTATAGTAAAGGAAGTAGATTAATCACTTAAAAAGCCAGCAAGGAGGTTAAAGCACTAAAGTAGTAAAAATCAATTATATCTACCAAAATTAGTCAAGGAATACACAATATGAAAAGATGTAAAATAGTATATCATATATATAAATCATGAAGAGGAGAGTAAAAATCTAGTGCTTTTAAATTACATATGAATTTAAGTAACCATTAACTTAATATAGACTGCTATACATATAAGAGATTATACATGAACCCAATAGTAACCACAAATCAAAAACTTATAATAGAAGCACAAAAAACAAAAAGAAATACAAGCATAATGCTAAAGAACCTCATAATACCACAAGGGAAGAGAGCAAGAGAAGGAAAGGAACAAAGAAAATCTCAAAACAATCAGAAAAAAATTAAGAACAGGTCAATATATACATACCAATTAATAACTACTTTAACTGTAAATGGACTAAATGCTCCATTCAAAAGACATAGGGTGATTGAAGCGATAAAAACAAAAAAAAATGGGGCACCTGGGTGGCTAAGTTGGTCAAGTGCCTGACTCTTGATATCAGCTCAGATTATGATCTCAGAGTCGTGAGAATGAGCTCCCTATAGGGGTCTGTCCTGAGCATGGAGCCTGCTTAAGATTCCCCCCCATCCCCCGCTTGCCACCACCCTGTGCTCTCTCTCTCTCCTTCTGCCCCTTCTCCCTGATTGCAGGCTCTCTCTCTCTCTCAAAACAAAACAAACAAACAAAAAAGACCATCTATATGTTATATGTAAGAGACTCCCTTCAGACCTAAAAAGAGACTAAACGTGAAGGGATAGAAAAAGATATGCCATGGGAGCAGGAAATTATTAAACCAGGGGAACAATACTTATATCAGAAAAAATGGACTATTTTTAAAATTTATTTATTTATTTAGAGAGAGAGGGGATGAGTGGGGGGGGGGGTGCAGAGAGAGAAGCCTAAGCAGGCCCCACACTGCCAGCACACAGCCTGATGTGGGGCTCAGACTCACGAACCACGAGATCATGACCTGAGCCAAACTCAAGAGCCAGACCCTTAGCCGAGGTACCTCACTAAAGAGACTTTAGAACAATGACTGACACAAGAGACAAAGAAGGACATTGTATGATGATAAAGGGATCAATCCAACAAGACAATGTAACAATTTTAAGTACCTAGGCACCCAAAGAGGAGCACCTAGATACATAAAGCAAATATTAACAGATCTAAAGGAAGAAACTGACAATAATACAATACTAGTAGGGGATTTTAACACCCCACTTATATCAGTGGCTAGATCATCCAGACAAAAAAATCAGTAAGGAAACAATGCCTTTGAATGACACACTAGACCAGATGGACCTAACAGATATAGGTTACATGCTAGACTACAGAATAGGTCTCAATAAATTTAAGAAGATTGAAATCATACCATGCATCTTTTCTGACCACAACAGTATAAACCTAGAAATTAGAAGAAAAAAAGTGGAAAGAACACAAACACATGGAGACTAAAGAAAAGGCTACTAAACAGTCAATAAGTCAATGAAGAAATCAAAAAAGATATTTAAAAAATACATGGAGACCGTTGATATAAATGATACAAAATCTTTGGGACCCAGCAAAAGCAGTTCTATAAGGGAATATTATAGTGGGACAGGCCTACCTTGAGAAAAAAGGAAAATCTCAAATAAATGATCTAAACTTACAAATAAAAGAATTAGAGAAAGATAAACAAATCTTCAAGTTAGTGGATACTATAAAGATCAGAGCATAAATAAATGAAATAGAGCCTAGTAAAGCAATAAAGATCAATGAAACCAAGAACTGGGTGTTTAAAAAATAAACAAAATTGATAAACTTTTAGCCAAGACTCATCAAGATAAAAGAGGACTCAAATAAATAAAAATCAGAAATGAAGGGGTAGAAATTAACAACTGACACCACAGAAACACAAAGGATTATAATAATTCAAAAACATTATATGCCAACAAAATAAACAACCTAGAATAAGTGGATAAATTTCTATAAATATACCATATTCCAAAATTAAATGAGGAAGAAATAGAGAATTTGAATAGACTGTTTACTAGTAACAAATTTGAATTGGTCATCAAAAACTCCCAACAAAAAAAATGCCTAGAATCAGACAGTTTCATAGGTGAATTCTACCAAACAAACAAGAGTAAATACCTATTTTTTTAAAACTATTGCAAAAATAGAAGAGGAAGGAAAACTTCCAAATTCATTCTACAAGGCCAGCTTTACTCTGATACCAAAACCAGACAAAGACATTACAAAAAAAGGCTACAGGGCAATATCTCTGATTAACATATAGACAAAACTTCCCTAAAAAATATTAGCAAACTGAACATATTAATACCTGAAAAGAGTCATTCACCACAATCGAGTGGAATTTATTTCAGGGATGCAAGGGTGTTTCAATATTCCCCAATAAACTGATGTGATATATCACTAACAAAAAGAAGAATAAAAATTTTATGATTATCTCAATAGATGGAGAAAAAGCATTTCATGGGGTGCCTGAGTGGCTCAGTTGGTCAAGCGTCAGATTTCGGCTCAGGTCATGATCTCACAGTTTGTGAGTTAGAGCCCATGTCTGTCTCTGTGCTGACAGTTCTGTGCTGATGGCTCAGAGCCTGGAGAGCCTGCTACAGATTCTGTGTCTCCCTCTCTCTCTGCCCCTTCCCTGTTAGCACTCGGTCTCTCTGACTCAGAAAAATAAATAAACATAAAAAAATAGGAAAAGTCACAATACACAACATCCATTCATGATGAAAACTCTCAACAAAATGAATTTAGAGAGAACATACCTCAACATAATATAGTCCTTTTATGAAAAACCCATAGATAATGTCATACTCGGTGGTGAGAAACTGCAAGTCTTTCTCCTTAAGATCAAAAACAAGACAAGATGCCTGTTCTCACTACTTTTATTCAACATAATACAAAAAGTTCCTAGCCACAGAGGAGCACTTGGGTGACTTAGTTGGTTAGGCATCTGACTTTGGCTCAGGTCATGATGTCACCATTCCTGAATTCAAGCCTCATGTCAGGTCATCATCTCACCATTCATGAGTTCGAGCCTCTGAGCTGTCAGCACAGAGTCTGGAGCCTGCTTCGCATTCTGTGTCCTTCTCCCTCTGCCCCTCCCCTGCTTGCACTGTGCTGTGTCTCTTTCTCAAAAAATAAATAAGCATTAAAAAATGTTTTAATAAGAATAAACAAATAAAGTTCCTAGCCACAGAAGTAAGACAATAGAAAGAAATTTAAAATATTCAAATTAGTAAAAAAGAAGTAAAACTGTCAGAGCATGTAAATGACATGATACTATATATAGAACCCTAAAAATCCACCAAAATGCTATTAGAATAAATAAATTCAGTAAACTTTCAGGATACAAAATCAACATACAGAAACCTGTTGCATTTCTATACACTAACTAAAAACAGAAACAAAAATTAAGAAAACAATCCCATTTACAATTGCACCAAAAGGAATAAAATACCTATGAATAAATTTAAACAATGAGTTAAAAGACCTACACACTCGAAGCAGTAACACATTGATGAAAAAAAATTGAAGAAAATACAAACAAATTAAAAGATAATTCCATGCTCATGTACTGGAAGAATTAATACTGTTAAAATGTCTATACCACCCCAAGCAATCTACAGATTCAATGCAATCCCTATCAAAATACCAATAGCATTTTTTTCACAGAACTAGAACAAATAATCCTAAAATATGTATGGCACTACAAGACCTCAAACCACCCAATCTGCTGATAAAGAAAAATGAAATTGAAGGTATTAGAGTTTCAAATTTCAAGATAAACTACAAAGGCACAGAAATCAAAACACTATGGTACTGGTACAAAAATAGACACACAGATAAAGAGAACAAGATAGCCCAGAAATAAACCCATACTAATATGATCAATTAATCTATGACAAAGAAGAATATACCTGGGAAAATACAGTCTCCAATAAATGATTTTGGGAAAATTGGACAGCTACATGCAAAAGAACGAAATTTGACCACTTATAACATACAAAAAATAAATTAAAAATGATTAAAGACCTAAAAGTGAGACCTGAAACCATAAAACTCCTAGAAGAAAACATAGGCAGTAATCTCTTGGAAACTTATATATGGATTATGTCTCCTCAGGCAAAGGAAACAAAAGCAAATATAAACTGTTGGGAGTACAACAAAGTAAAAGGTTTTGCAAAGCAAAGGACCCTAACATGATGAAATAATCATCTAATGAGTGGAAGGAGGTATTTGCAAATGATACATCTAATAAGGAATTAATATCCAAAAAACATAAAAAATAACATGACTCAATAACAAAACCCCAAAGAATCCAATTAAAAAATGGGCAGAGGGCTGGAAAAGACATTTTTTCAGACACATATATATGGCCAAAAGACGTATGAAAAGATGCTCAACATTACTAATCAACAGGGAAGTGCAAAGCAAAACCACTGTGAGCTATCACTTCACCAGTCAGAATGGCTAGTGTTAAAAACACCAGAAATGGGGCACCTGGGTGGCTCAGTCGGTTGAGTTGGCGACTTCGCCTCAGGTCATGATCTCACAGTTTGTGGGTTTGAGCTCCACGTTGGCAGCTCAGAGCCTGGAGCCTGCTTTGGATTCTGTGTCTCCCTCTCTCTCTGCCCCTCCCCCGCTTACACTCTGTGTGTCTCTCTCTCAAAAATAAATAAACATTAAAAATTTAAAAAAAAACACCAGAAATAAGAGTTGGCAAGGGTATGGAGAAAAGGGAAACCTTGGGCACAGGTGGTGGGAAATAAATTGTTTCAACCACTGTAGAAAACAGTATGGAAAGTCCTCAAAAAATTAAAAATAGAAATACTATATCATCCAGGAATTCTATCACTGAGTATCTACTCAAAGAAAATGAAAATAAAAAGAAAATGAAAACATTAATTCAAAAAGATATATGCATCCCCGTATTTACTGCATCATTATTTCCAATAGCCCCAAATTGGAAGCAATTCAAGTGTTCATCAATAAAGGGATAAAGAAGATGTGTATATGTACAATGGAGTATTACTCAGCCATAAAAAATAGTGATATATTGCTATTTGGAAAACATGGATGGAGTTAGAGGGTATTATACTCAGTGGAGTTACACAGACAATAAAATACAATTTCACGTATATGTGAAATCTAAACAAACAAACAAACCGAACAGCCTCTTAAATAGAGAGGAAACTGGGGGTGGCAGAGGGGAGGTGTGAGGGAAGGATAGGTGAAATAGGTGAAAGAGATTAAGAGGTATAAACTTCCAGTTATAAAAAATAAATAAGTCACAGATAAAAAGTACAGCACAAAAAATACAGTCAATAATATTTTCATAACATTGTATGGAGACAGATGGTGACTGCACTTACCATGGTGAGCAGTGAGTAATGTATAGAATTGTTGAATCACTATTTTTTATACCTGAAACTATAATACTGCACATCAACTATACCTCAATAAAAATGTTTTTTACTTTGAAAAAATCTCAAACTTACATAAAAGATGAAATACAATAAAAACAATTTTTCCTTTGAACCATTTAAAATGTTTTTTGCCACCCAGAGTCTCCAAATATTTTAGTGCATTCACTGCAAACAAGTATATTCTCCGGTATAACCACAGTACTACTATCAATAATAAAACATAACCCCGATACTTTTCTTATAATCCTCAGACTCTAATGTTCCACCAATTACTTTCTCAGTAATTTTTTTAGAGTATAAAGGTATAATTCAAAATTATGTGTTGCCTTTAGTTATGTTGCCTCCTTCAGACTGGACCATTTCCTCAGTCTTTCCTTGGCTTTCATGACCTTAATTAACACTTTTAAAGATTATAGAAACATTATCTTGTAGAATGTCATTCAGTTAGATTTTGTCTAATGTTTCCTCATGATTAGATTCAGGTTATACATCTTTGCCGTACACAAAAGCGATGCTGTGCTCTCACTGCATTCTGTTATTGTTGCACAAATTTTGATTTGTCCCATTACGGCTGATGTTCCCTTTGATCCCTTGACTAAAATAATTGCGAGGATCTCCATTTTTCAAGTTACTTTTTTAAACTTTGTAATTATTAAGTATTTGCCTTGTAAAGCTAGATAAATATTTTCTTCAAAAGTAATTTATTCATTCATTATAATAGACTATGGTTTCCTATTTTATTCAATAACTTATGATCCATAGTGTTTTTTTTTATTTAATGCTCATATTGTCTAAGATTTAACCACTAGGAGCTCCCTGAAGCTGACTCTTGTGTTTTTTGGAATGACCTCATTACTCTTTGAACACTTCATTGCTTTCTACCACAACAAAATTTCTCAGACATGCCTATACATTTCCTACCTTATCCCTGGAATGAGACATTTGTCTTAGGAACCCTGGTTCCATTAAGTAAATAATGATATTTAAAACCAATATCTGATGCTACCTGAGCTCAATGCTTTGGAGGATTTTCACTGGTATCAGGCCTCCTAAGTAGAGAGAGTTAAGGAATATGTGAATGTAACACATACATGTACACATATGTATATCTGTATTTCTCTATATATTTCTGTATATTAAACACCAGTAGTTTACTGACTTGTACCGCTGATTCCAGACCAAAAACACAGGGTTCAATATAATTTTATCCCTTTTCATAGTTGTGATTATGTTTTGTGACAGAAATTTGATATTTTTTGCCTATTTTTTAAATTTAAATTTTACTTAACATACAGTGCATACAGTGCAATATTGGTTTCATAAGTAGAATTCAGTGATTCATCATTTACATACACCTAGTGCTCATCACAATGAGAACCTCCTTAGTACACATCACCCATCTAGTCCACCTGCCACCCACTTCCCTCTGTCAACCTTCAGTTTGTTCTCTATCATTAAGAGTCTCTTGTGGTTTGTTTCCCTCTTTTCTTTTTTCCGCCCCTTCCCATATGTTCATCTGTTTTATCAAATTCCACATATGACAGAGTGTGTGTGTGTGTGTGTGTGTGTGTGTTTGTATGTATATGTGTGTGTGTAGGTATATAACACATCTTCTTTATCCATTTGTTAGTCAATGGACATTTGGGTTCTCTACAAATTTTGGCTATTGTAGGTAATGCAGCTATAAACACTGGCATGCATGTGCCCCTTCAAATCTGTGTTTTCATATCCTTTAGGTAAATACCTAATACTGCAATTGCTGGATGTAGGGTAGTTCTATTTTTAATTTCTTAAGAAGTGTCCATACTGTTCAGAATGGCTGCACCGGTTTGCATTTCCACCATTAGTACAAGAGGGATCCCCTGTCTTCACATCCTTGCCACCAAGTGCTGTTTCTTGTGTTGTTAATGTTAGCCATTCTCAAAGTTGTGAGGTGGTATCTCATTATGGTTTTGTTTTTTATTTCCCTGATGCTGAGTGATGTTGAACATTTTTTCTTGTGTCTGTTAGCCATGTGGATACATTCTTTGGAAAAGTACATACTCATATCATCTGCCCATTTCTTAACTGGGTTGTTTTTTCGGTGTTGAGTTTGATAAATTCTTTATAGATTTTGGAAACTAACTCTTCATCATGTATGTCATTTGCAAATATCTTCTTCCATTCCATAGGATGCTTTTTAGTTGTCTGATTGTTTTCTTCACTGTGCAAAGCTTTTTATCTTGATGAAGTCCCAAGAGTTTTGTGTCCCTTGCCTTTGGTAATATGTCTAGTAAGAAGTTGCTCCAGCCAAGGTCAAAGACAGAAATTTTATATTTAATCCATCATTGCCCTTGCATGTAGCCCATGTCCCCAAAATACACCAACCTATCCCACTGGTTCTGACATTGTGTTTGGACGTTCTCTTTACCCTACTCTTGTTGCAATCCCCTGTGCTTCTGTGCATCACTATACAGTAGACTTCCTCACCCCACTTGTGTTCTGAAACTCACTCTGGGCCAATGTCCCACCTCTTGTATACTCCCACCTCATCTCATTTGGGCCTCTACCCTAATGACTTTAGTACTGAATTATCCCAGGAGGGAAAGGCTCCCCAGAGGCCTTTAGTGAGAAAAATAGATATGAGAGTTGTCAGAAAATATTAGGTTTATAGATAAAATTATTCATTTCTTACAGCATGTGGTCACAAATCCTCCCTGATACGGTCACTGGCACCCTGGTCTTCATACCCCAGGGCCTATAGCTAGTTAGAAACATTCATGAACCTACAAAGTCTCAGCTCGAGTTTTGCCCCTCTCTTATTTTGGTACCCAAAAGTTTCCCTTGTTTTCATTTTGAACTTGACTATCCATTTAAAATTTGGAGTTATCATGTATCCATGCTATCTATGTGTTTGTAATGAGAAAAATGTTTATTTGTATTAGTTTAGCTCATCATATTGCCCCACATCTCTTTAGTACAGTTTTAAAACATTTTCTATCAGATTTATGTGATCACTTTTTGAATGATATTCATCAAAAGACAGAAATAGGAGATGAAAGATGTTTCTATTTATCTTTTACGAAGAATGTTTCCAGCAAGTACTATAATTAGTACAGTTATCATAAAAGTTAATTACTCTGAAGCATTGTTTCTTAAATGGGACAAGCCAATGAAGTATCATTTGTTTGTTTATTTTTTTGTTTTGGCTTTGTTTTGCTTTGCTAAGGTTTCATTTTAATTTCAGTTAACATACAGTGTGATATTAATCTCAGGTGTACTATATAGGGATTCAACACTTTCATATAACACCTGGTGCTCATCACAAGCACACTCCTTAATCCCAATACCTATTTAACCCATCCCCCACCCACCTGCCCTCTGGTAACCATCAGATTGCTCTCTCTAACTAGTAGTCTGTTTCTTGGTTGGTCTCTTCTTTTTCTCTCTTTGCTTGTTTCTTAAATTCCACATAGGAGTTTTATCATATGGTATTTGTCTTTCTCTGACTGATGTTTTTCACTTAGCATTATACTCTAACTCCATCCATGTCATTGTAAATGGCCTATGTACTATATTAATGGAACACCTCCCACAGTTTACTAATTGGATGCAATAATGTTGTGAAATACTAAAATAATAGAAGGATTCCCACCTCCATTCCAGGCTCTTATCAGGCAGAGCTGCCATGGACAAGAGGAACAAAAGAGCAGAGAGAGGCATTATATTCTTGACATCTAGTTTCAAAATCTGTTGTGTAAATTCAAGGGAGAAAGAGATACAATCATATTCTGTGATAGTTCATCTCTTCTGATAGAATGGAGATAAGTTTATGACTGGATTTTTGAAAGTCAATGGCCACTGAAAGTGGTTTTTGAGTCAGAAGTAGAGTCCATACTCTGCCTAAGAAGGCTTACACTTTCTCTCGTGTAAGCCATGTAGTAAAGTCAGATCCTCAAGACCCTTCAGGCCCCATTCATACATATGACTGCTGTACCTCTTCTATGCTAGTCAGGTCTGCAACTGTCCTTTCTGAAGCTATTTCATGAGGACAGCGTCAGTTCCTCTTTCAATATTTCAAGACCACTTAAGGACCAGTCCTTATCCTCACATCAGAGAAGTGGAGTCAAAGTTCCATAATTTCTTAAGGTTGACACTACACAAGGAGTCATGCATAAAGATACAATGTAACTGGTATATGTTTCTAATAGTTGGAAAATGTTTGCACGTGGATTATAACTTTGTTGTCTTCACATGTAATTTATTTGTATATTTGTTATGACAATCTTACTGGCAGTAGACTATATTTTTCACACAAGTTTAGCATATTACAATAGGTTTTTGACAAATAAAAGTAAGTGTCTTGTAACTTGTCTATTCTGTTAATTTTTAGAGGAAGATTCCCAGTAATTGAAAAACCTTTTTAATGTAATATCTCAATAAGAACCTTCTGCTGCTTTTCCCACTATGTTGTGAATGGTATCTTAAAACAAAACGAAATAAAAATCTACTAACGCCTTTTAGTATAAGTATACTGATTAATTTGATATTTTGTATTCCAGTTTATATAATGTGCCATTTGTTTTCTGTTAAGTAACATTTAAAATCCATAAGCACTTTCATTATGACATGAATTACTAAGTAATAATGTATATACATTTACCATTAATAATGCACAAAGCAGTATTAGATAAATATAAATTAATGATTGAAAAGTGGTGCTCAGCTATTATAGAAATTGTTTATTTTTAATATGGAAATTTTATCAGTATAAAAATTAACTTCATTAAAATTCGTTAGCTTAAGTGTGCCTGGGTGGCTCAGCTCGTTAAGCGTCCCACTTCAGCTCATGATCTCATGGTTTGTGGGTTCAAGCCCCACATAGGGCTCTGTGCTGACAACTCAGAGCCTGAGGCCTGCTTCAGATACTGTATCTCCCTCTCTGTATGCCCCTCCCCCACTCATGTTGTCTGTCTCTCAAAAATGAATAAATGTTAAATTAAAATTTATAAGTTTAACATATTTTATTTTTAAAAGCTATAAATTTTAAGATAAAACACTAACTCTTCTTTAAATAGTACTTTATAATACTTAAAGAATATCATGGCCTTCCTGTGTGATCCACAGACCAAGACTGGCACCCAAGAAAGTTGTTAGAAATGCAGAATCGCAGGCTCTGAAACATTAACTGCGTTTTAACAAGATCCCATGTGATTTATATGCATACTAATGTTTGAGAAGCACAGATCTTAATGACATAGGTAAGTTCAAGAATTACACAAAAATAAAATATAAATTGATGAATTGAATAAAAAATACAACTATGTAAAAAATTTACTTTTGACATTTAACAATGACCACAGTAAAGAAGTGTGGTATTGATGGAATGTTGATATATGGAAAATATTAAAATCTGAAGTTGCTTTCTAAAATGTGGTATGACTCCTGTTGCAATATTGCAACATACTTGCAGTAATCATTTAAAAAAGGTTTCTAAATACTCTCAGTTTTATATCCATTTGAATTTTCAATTATCATTTCTCATTGGAGAATGTTACGTCTCAAAACTACATTTTATTAAAAACTTAAAGTCAATTTCTGCAAGATGCCAACACAGGTAGATCCTAAACTCACCTCCTCCCATGTAAACATAAAACCTACAGCTACTAATGGATCATTTCCTTTGAAAAAAATCTAAACACCAATGAACTGCTTCCTTATAACCAAGCATTAAAAGCCTATATTAAGTTAGGTAGGAGAGGCAGAGACACAGTATTGCCAAACACCCCATTCCCTGGTGTCACAACACACAACAAGGAGGGATCACATCAGTCCCTTCAGGAGGAGCCAGAGCATAATACCCCACATGGAGCATCACAATCCCTGACATCTGCATCAGAGAGACAAGCACAGAATATCTGGCATAGAAAACCAATGGTACTCATGGCTGAGGGCCCCAGAGTGCTACAGGTAACTAAAATTTCCCTTTTGGAAGGCTTACATGTTAACTCATTTGTCTCAAGACCAGGCAGGGAAAAAAAGAGTTTGAAAAAAGCCTAGACTGTATGTGAGATTCATGTCCTGATCTGGGCACATTGGTTGAAAGGCCAGGCAACAGTTTAGACATCCCTGTAAATGTAGATGCTGTGAACACCACTGTTGTACCCACCACATAGCCTTCTAGCACAGTCAGGCAAGCTTGGATGAGAGACCCTCCCTCAACCTTCCTAGGATGGAGAGGGGCAAGTGACTGCAGCACTGGTGAAGCTGAAAAGCACTGATAGTTTCAGTGCTTCCCTGCTCTATAGCAAAATCACTGAGCAAGGGTGACAACTACAGTTGTCATATTTCCCTGCTCTGACTGGTGTGCATACACAAACAAGGTACTTTTCGGCTACATTCTTAAAGCCTGTGGGAGCACAAAGTCAACACATTTTCCTTCTGCCTTTCTGATCAGGGAGGATGACCCTTCTCCTACACCCTCCAGCTACCTAACTATAGCCAGTAGTCAAGTGTAATCCACACATGTGACATCCTTTGATAACGTGACCCTAATAGCCATGGGGGCTGGTATTCTTGAGCTTCATGAGATTTAACAATTGGAAAGACAGTTCTTGGCAGATCACCTCAGAGTACTGCACAAACAGCAGCCTAAACCACAACTCCAAGCTTCCTGTGAAAAAGGTCTATTCCTTTAGCTTGGAGCTTTAGCCTGAGGGACAGACTTCAAGTCTCCTAGACATCTAGAGGCTAAAGATGAACTCTAAGGGAACATAAACAGAAAGGCATTTTTCCACACCTTCTTAGCTTTGCAGTTCCATGAGACTTCCCATAAAAATGCTTACTCACTAGTCTGGAGCCCCTATATTTGCAACTGTCACCTACGGGACACCTCCAGATTTCCAGGTCTTAGCAGGGATTTGATTGCAGCCCCATAGGACTATATATATTTGCATACTTTAAAACCTGCTGAGGATCTGGCTTCCTATCAGCCTTAAATTAGATGATAAATAAAATTTCTTCACTTGGAACACTACAAATTAAGGCATACTCTCAACTATGGGGACATAGCAAAAATAAATCAGGCAGTTTAGATAATCACAAAGCTTTGAGAGGCAAGCTAAGTGATAAAGTTCATTGCCTACACATGTCTACTCCTTCATAACTGAGGAGTATCTGTTTTACCTAATACATAAAAAACAAACACAGATAGTTGAGCAAAATTAGGAAACAGAGAAATAAGTTTCATGTGAAAGAACAAGACAAAATCTCAGAAAGAGACTTTAATGATATGGAGACAAATAATCCATCTGATAAAGATCTCAAAGTAATGGTCATAAAGATGCTCACCAAACTTCAGAGAAGAATGGATGAACACAGTGAGAACTTCAACAAAGAGAAAATGTAAGAAAGTACCAAACGGCAGTCATACAGTTAAGAATGAAGTAATTAAATTAAAAAATAGACCAGAGGGATTCAATAGCAGACTAAATAAAGCAGAACAATGGATCAATGAAATGAAAGACAGAGCAATGGAACTCACCCAGATAGAGCAGCTGAAAGAAAAAAGAGTTAAAAAAGTAAGGTATCTGTGAGAAACCTATAGGACAATGTTAAAGCATAACAATATTAACATTATAGGGGTCTAAGAAGCAAGAGAGAGATAAAGGAGCAGGAAAGTTGTTTAAAGAAATACTGGCTCAAAACTTTCCTAACTTAGGGAACAAAATAGACATGCAGGTTGAGGAAGCACAGAGAGTTCCAATTAGGATGAAGCCAAAGAATTTCACATCAAGACATATTATACTTAAAATGTCAAAAATTAAACAGAGAATCTTAAAAGCAGAGACACACAAATTGTTATGAGCATGCGTGCGCGCGCGCGCACACACACACACACACACACACACACAAAGCTTACTAGCAGATTTCTCAGCAGAAATGATACAGACCAGAGAAGTATGGCATGACATATCTTAAGTGCTGAGAAGAAAAACTCCAAATAAGAATACTCTATCCAGCAAGGTTTTCAGGTAAGCAAACTTAAAGAATGTATTACTACTAAAATGTCCTTAAAAGAAAAGTTAAAGAGACTATTTTTAAGCTGAAAAGATATGGCACTAACTAATAACAAAACATGAAAGTAAAAAATCATAATTAAAATGTAAATACATAGTAAAGGTAGTAGATTAATCATTTATGAAGGTTAAAAGACAAAAGGAGTAAAATTAAAACTACAATAATTAGTTAAGAGATACATAAAATAACAAGTTGTAAAATATGACATCAAGAACATAAAATACAGTGGATATAAACATAGAATTTTGGAATGCATTCAAATTTAAATTACTATCAAGTTAAAATAGACTGTTATATACATAAATTGATGCTTGTGATCATTATAGCAACCACAAAGCAAAACTTATAGTAAATACACAAAATGAGAAAGGAATTTAAACTTGACACTAAAGAAAGTTATCAAACAGCAAGAAAAAATGGAAGAACCACAAAAACACCCAGAAAACAATTACAAACTGGCAAAAAGTACATATCTATCAGTAAATACTTTAAATGTAAATGGACAAAATTCTCGCATTGAAAGACAGAATGGTTGAATGATTAAAAAAATAAACAAAAAAGAAGACGTCTATATACTGTCTACAAGAGACTTACTTCAGAAGTAAGGATACACAGAGACTGAAAGTGAAGGGATGGATGAAGAAATACCATACAAATGAAAACAGAAAAAAAAGTTGGTTTAGCTACACTCATATAAGACATAAGAGTTTAAAACAAGATTTTAATAAAGGACAAAGAGACACTGTACATAATGGTAAAAAAGGATCAACCCAGCCAGAAGAATAACACTTATAAATATATATACATCCAAACATGGGAGCACTGTATTATATAAGCAAGTATTAACAGACATAAAGAGAGTGATTGATGGCAATACAATAATACTAGAGTGCTTTAATACTTCAGGATAGATCACATGTTGGGCCACAAAACAAGTTTTCATAAACTGGTAAAAAATGAAATCACATAAAGCATTTTTTCTGACCACAGTGGTATGACTAGAAACCAATCACAAGACAGAAAAAACTAAAAATACGTGAAGATTAAACCCATAGTTACTTAACAACTACTGGGTAATAGAAGAAAACAAGGAAGAAAAAAAAAGCTAGAGACAAAGTTAAACTGAAATGCAGCATACGAAAATCTATGGTATGCAACAAAAGCAGTTCGTGGAGGGGGGGGAGGGGAGGGAGGATTTTCTAAAAATACAGGCCTGTCTCAAAAACAAGAGAAATTTCAAATAAATAATGAACTTTATACCTAAAGGAACTAGACAAAGAAGAACTACCAGAACCCAAAAGTTAGAAGGAAGGAAACAATAAAGATTAGCAGAAATAAATAAAATAGATACTAAAAAAAAATCCAGAAAATATCAATGAAACTAAGAGCTGGTTCTTTGAAGAGATAGGCAAAATTGACAAATCTTGCCTAGACTCACCACAAAAAAAGAAAGCTCAAATAATATCAGGCATGAAAGAACAGAAGTTACAGTGGATACCACAGAAATACAAACTGATCCTAAAAGACTACCAAGAGCATTTATGTACTAACAAATTGGACAACCTAGAAGAAATGGGTAAATTTGTAGAAATTTACTTTATTCCAAGAATGAATCAGGAAGAAATAGAAAACCCAAATAGGCCAATTATTAGTAAGCAGTATGAATCAGTAATCAAAAATCTTTCAACAAACCTAAGTCCAGGACTAGATGGCTTCACTAATGAATTCCATCAATCAAACAAGACTTTATACCTATTTTCTCAAACTCATCCAAAAAATTGAGATGGGAAATCTACTAAACTCATTGTACAAGGCCAATATTACCCTGATTAAAAAAAACAGAGAATAACACTACAAAATAAAATTACAGGCAAATATCCCGTATCAACATAGATTCAAATATCAACATAGATTCAAATATCAACATAGATTCAAATATCCTCAACCAAAATATTGGCCAACTGGGTTCAATAGTATATTAAAAGAATAACTCACCATGGTCAGGTGGGATTTATTCCTGGGATACAAGGATTAACAACCACAAGTTAATCAATATTTTGTATCACATTAACAAACTAAAAGATAGAAATCCTATGATTATTTAAGTAGATGCACAAGAAAACATTTCACAAAATACAATATCCATTTATGAAAAAACTCTCAATAAATGGATCTAGAGAAAATGTACCTGAACATAATAAAAGCCATGTATGATAAGCCCACTGCTAATATCATAGTCAACAATGAAAATCTGAAAGCTTATATTCTAAAATTAGGAACAAGGCAAAGATTCCCATTATCACCACTTTCATTCAACAGAGTATTGAAAATCTTAGCCACAGACATTAGGCAAGAAAAAGAATAAAAGGCACATAAATTGAAAAGAAAGAAGTGAAACTATACTATTTGGAGAGGATATGATACTATATATAGAAATTCTTAAAGGCTCCACCAAAGTACTGTTATAATAAATTCATTCAGCAAAGTGGCAGGATAGAAAATTACACCAAAAAAACCTGTTGCATTTCTATACACTAACAACGAACTCTCAGAAAAAGAAACCAAGATAACAATTACACTTGCCATCACATAAAAATATAATAAAATAAAATATCTAGGAATAAATTTAACCAAGGAACTTAACTGTAATCCTCAAACTTTAAGATACTGATGAAAGCTATGTTTATTCCTAGGTATCTTCTATTTTTTGGTGCAATTGTAAATGGGATTGATTCCTCGATTTCCTTTTCTGTTGCTTCATGATTGGTGTATAGAAATGCCAAAGATTTCTGTACATTGATTTTATATCCTGCAACTTTGCTGAATTCAAGTATTAGTTCAGCAATTTTCTTTTGTGGAGGCTTTTGGGTTTTCTACGTAGAGTATCATGTCATCTGCAAATAGTGACAGTTTGACTTCTTCCTTGCTGATTTGTATACCTTTTATATTCTTTTGTTTGTTGCTGAAGCTAAGACTTCCAGTACTATGTTAAATAGTAATGGTGAGAGTGGATACTCCTGTCTTGTTCCTTACCACAGAGGAAAAGTTCTCAGTTTCTCCCCATTGAGGATGATATTAGCTGTGGGTCTTTGGTATATGGACTTTATGAAGTTGAGCCATTGTTCCATCGATACCTACTTTTGAGGGTTTTTTTTTTCAGGCAAGAATGGATGCTGTATTTTGTGAAATGTCTTTTCTACATCTATTGAGAGGATCATATGGTTTCTATTCTTTCTTTTATTAATGTGGTGTATCACATGATTGATTTGCAAATAATGAACCACCTCTGCAGTCTAGGAATAAATCCTACTTGATCGTGGTGAATAATTCTTTTAATGTACTGTTGCAGGAATAAACTTAACCAAAGATGTAAAAGATTTGTACTCTGAAAACTATAGAACACTTATGAAAGAAATTGAAAAGGAAACAAAGAAATGGAAAAACATTTGATGCTTATGGATTGGAAGAACATTGTTAAACTGTCTAAACTACGCAAAGCTATCTACACATTTAGTGCAATCCCTGTCAAAATACCACCAGCATTTTTTGCAGATCTACAACAAACAATCCTAAAATTTGTATGGAACCATAGAAGACCCCAATTAGCCAAAGCAATCCTGAAAAAGAGAAGCCAAGCTGGAGGCATCACAATTCTGGACTTGAAGTTATATTAAAATCTATAATGATCAACACAGTATGATACTGGCACAAAAACAGACACATAGATCCATGGAACAGAATAGAAAATCCAGAACTGGACCCACAACTATATGGTCAACTAATATTTGACAAAGCAGAAAAGAATACCCAATGGATAAAAGACACTCTCTTCAGCAAATGGTGTTGGGAAAAGTGGACAGCACCGTGCAAAAATGGAAACTGGACCACTTCTTTACACCATAGGCAAAAATCAACTTAAAATGAATGAAAGACCTAAATGTGAGATGGTAAACCATCAAAATCTTAGAGGAGAACACAGGCAGCAATCTCTTTGACTTGGGCTGTAGCAACTTCTAGCTAGCCATGTTGATGGAGACAAGGGAAACAAGGGCAAAAATGAACTACTGGGACCTCATCAAGATAAAAAGCTTCTGCAAAGAGATGGACACAATCAACAGAAATAAAAGGTAGCCTACAGAATGGGAGAATATATTTACAAATGACTTATCTGGTAAAGGGTTAGTATCTACATTCTATAAAGAACTTACCAAACTCATCACCCTATAAACAAATAATCCAGTGAAGATATGGGCAGAAGATATGAATATACACTTTCCCAAATAAGACATCCAGATGGTTAATAGACACATGACAAGATGCTCAACATCACTCATCATCAAGAAAACACACATCAAAAACACAAGATAGCACCTTATACCTGTAAAAATGGCTAAAATTAACAACATAGGAAGCAAAAGTTGTTGGCCAGGAGGCAGAGAAAGGGGAACGCTCTTAGACTGTTGGTGGGAACGCAAACCAGTGCAGCCACTCTAGAAAACAGCTTGGAGGTTCCTCAAAAAGTGAAAAATAGAACTATCCCATGATCCAGAATTTTCACTACTAGGTATTTATCCAAAGGATACAAAAACACAGATTTGCATTACCCAAAGGATACAAAAATACAAAAAAACACCCCAATGTTTCAAACAGCATTATCAACAATAGTCAAACTATGGAAAGAGTCCAAATGTCCATCAACTGATGAATGGGTAAAGAAGATGTGGTGTATGTGTATG
This sequence comes from Cryptoprocta ferox, assembly GCA_028646485.1. Taxonomy (NCBI): domain Eukaryota; kingdom Metazoa; phylum Chordata; class Mammalia; order Carnivora; family Eupleridae; genus Cryptoprocta; species Cryptoprocta ferox. Next base: position 60,603,649 of record CM053572.1, read on the forward strand.
TACATATATATGCATATTATTCAGCCATAAAAAAAATGAAATCTTGCCATTTGAAATGATGTAGATGGAGTTAGAGTATATTATGCTAAGTAAAATAAGTCAGTCAGAGAAGATAAATACCATATATTTTCACTTATATGTGTATCTTAAAAAAACAAAAAAGATGAACATAGGTGAAGGGGGAAAAAGAAGCAAACCATAAGACAATTTTAACAACTGAGAATGGAGGGTTGATGCAGAGAGGTGAGTGGGGGATGGGCTAAATGAGCGATGAGTATTAAAGAGGATATTTCTTAGGATGAGCACTGGCTGTTATATAAGTGATGGATTACTAAATTCTACTCATGAAACCATTATTACAATATATGCTACCTAACTAGAATTTAAATAAAAACTTGAAAAAATAAGATATCGATGAACGAAATTGAAGAAGACACAAATATTAAAAGATAATCCACGCTCATTGATTGGAAGAATAATATGAAAATATCCATTCTACTCAAAGCAGTATACAGATTCAGTGCAATCCCTAGTGAAATTCCAGTGACATTTTACACATATCTAGAACAAATAATTCTAAAAAATGTATAGAAACACACATGTACACAAAGAGCCAATACAATCTTGAGAAAGAAGAACAAATCGAGACGTATCATTCTTCTGGATTTCAAAATACACTACAAAGCAATAGTAATCAAAAAAGTATGCTTTTCCCCAGAGCAGACATGTCTGTGTTCATCTGTGTGGGAGGCATGGGTTGAAAAGTCCTGCTCCAAATTTGGAGAGAGAGGGAAGAGTGCCTCTAAACTTGGTACCCATGAGCCAGGAGGAGGCAAGAGAGATCATAACACCTGATAAGCACCCAGGATTTAAAACAAAACAAAACACCGTAATATTGGCATAAAACAGACACATAGATTAATTAATGACTCTAATCTTACATAGCCCAGAAATAAACCTACTCATCTATGATTAATTAATCTACAACAGAGGAGTCAAGATGGCATAAGGACAGTCTCTTCAGTAAGTGGTGATTGGAAAATTGGACATCTACATGCAAAATAATGAAATTGGGCCACTATCTTAAACCATAAAAAAAAGATTAACTGAAAATGGGTTAAAGACCTAAATATAAATCCTGAAGCCATAAAAGTCCTAGAAGAAAACATAGGCAGTAATTTACTTGAGATCTGTCTTAGTAATGATTTGTTTTGCATCCGTTTTCCCAGTCAAGGGAAACAAAAGCTAAAATAAACAACTGGAACTACATCATACTATAAAGCTTCTGCACAGTAAAGGAAATAATCAACAATCAAAAAGCTAACCTACTGAATGAGAGAAGATATTTGCAAATAATTTATCTGATAAAGAGTTAATACTCCCAATACATAAATAACTCATACAACTCAATAACAAAAAAGCAAACATTCTAATTAAAAAGTGGGCAGAGGGGGACACCTATGTGACACCTATGTGTCAGTTAAGCATCCAGCTCTTGATTTCGGCTCAGGTCAGGATCTCATTGTTCATGAGATTGAGCCCTGCATTAGGTTCTGTGCTGACAATGTGGAGCCACCTTGAACTCTCTACTCTCTCTCTGTCCCTCCTTTGCTCACACACAGGCATGCTTGCTCACTCTCTCTCAAAATACATAAATAAATAGTTTTTAAAAATTAATAAATGAGCAGAAGACCTGAACAGGCATTTTCCTAAAGAAGACACACAAGATGGCCAATGGACACATGAAAAGATTCTCAACATCACTAATCATTAGGGAAATGCAAATCAAAACCAGAGTGAGATCTCACCTCACACCTATCCGAGTGGCTAGTATCAAAAAGACAAAATAACAAGTATTGATGAGAATGTGGAGAAAGGGATCCTTTGTGAACAATGATGAAAATGTAGCTTCTATGGAAAATAGAATGGAGGTTTCTCAAAAAGTTAAAAATAGAGCTAGCATACAATCTACCAAAAAAAATGAAAACACTTATTCAAATAGACATATTTACCCTCATTTTAATGCATTATTTAAGCATTATTTACAACAGCCGAGATATAGAAACAACCTACATGCCTATTCTTTGCCACGATATGGATGAACCTTCAGAGTATTATGCTTAATGATATAATTCAGACAGAGAATGACAATTACCATATGCTTTCACTTACATGTCCAATAAAAAAAAAAAAAACAGAACTCAAACTCATAGATACAGAGAATGGACTGGTTCTTGCCAGAATGGAGGGGGAGCGGCACAAAATGGGTGAAAAGAATCAAGAAATACAAACTTACACTTAAGGAATAAAGACGTCATCGTGAAGAAACATACAGCATGAGAAATGCAATCAACAATATTAAATAACTTTGTACAGTCATTATTAACTGTGTCTAACTTTGCATAGTGACAGATGATTACTAGAGTTACTGTGGTGATCGTTTTGCAATGTATACAAATATTCAATCACTGAATTTTACATAGGAAACTAATAAAGTATTGTATATCAACTATACCTCAATTAAAAAACCCTTAACGTCATTAATTCTAAAAAAAGGTTTCTGTGTAATCACCTTTTGTAAAAAATGGAAATATTAGCACCAGTAAGCTTTAATACTTCCAGAAAGATTATTTCTCTTGCTTTAATGGAAACAACTTTTTTATATTCTAATGACTCGGCTTTTAATTCTCAACTTTCTTTTCCTTGATTGTTAGTTATTTTGATTTTGTGTAATTTACATGAAATGAGTTTGTTGCTGTTACTGTGAAATAAGTAATATACTCCTCTAAAGCTTCTTTACTGCGGAAGAAATATTTTTTTTTCTAACATCCACGTGGAGAGACCGTAAGCATTAGCTCAAGAGAATCAGTTGATTTTAGTTAGGAAAAGAAAATTCTTTGACATGACCAAGGCCAAGACCAGACTCTGTCTGGCTGACATTATTCTTATCCTACATCCCATTGAACAGCACTAATGTCATTCACTAGTTTACATTATGATTCTACATCTTACTGCTTTGGGACTATTAATGCAACAGTTTCTGAGATACTCACTTTCTCTGCAGTGTCCTTCCTTTCTTTGATTATTCTCACTTACAAAAATCAGTTTTTCTGAAATCAGTTACATGAAGCAACATTCTAATTAATTTCTGCCATTGTTTAAATATCTTTAACATGGAGAGGGTTTGTGTTATATGTGCGTGGTTTAAATTTATTTATTTTGAGAGAGAGAGAGAGAGAGAGAGGGAGAGAGAATCACAAGCAGAGTCTGCAGTTCCAGCACAGGGCCTGACACAGGGCTTCAACTCATGAACAGTGACTTCATGACCTAAGCCGAAATCCTGAGTCACAGTTAACTGATTGACCCACGCAGCCCCCTACTTTTTTTTAGTCTTATTTTAGCCACTTGTTTCTTGCGATACTGGGTCATTTTTTTTCTACAAGTGCTTTTAAAAATCATGTTGGGTGGGGCACCTGGGTGGCTCAGTCAGTTAAGCATCCAACTCTTGGTTTTGGCTCAGGTTATGTTCTCACTATTCTTGGCTTCAAGCCCCTTATGGGGCTCTGTGTTGACAGTGCAGAGCCTGCCTGGGATTTGCTCTCTATCCCTCTCTCTTTGTCCTGCTCCTGTTGTGCTCTCTCTCTCACTCTCTCTCTCTAAAAATAAATAAACTTTAAAAAATAATAGAAAATTATGTTAGGCATTCATTTTTTAAAAGTTTGTGTGTATAGTATTTCTTAAGCTCACTAAGAAAAATTAATGTGAAACATAGATTTATCACATGGAGAACCTGCTTCTCTGGAATACAGCGATATATGTCCACTGGTCAGTCTCATTTACATGAGGGAAACTCCATTATGTGCTGTGAGCAAGAAAAAGGTTACCTGACCCAACTGGAAAGTATTAGCTTTTTTGTTCAGCTATGAAAAAATTGCTTTGCCACTTAGGTCAGCATCATGATGTAAATCTTAATGAAAGTTTCTGAGATGGGAGAGTAAATCAAGCTGTTTGACCACCTTGATGCTCTCTTAATCTGCCTTTTTCTTGCTTTACTTCCTTCAGTCGGGTTTAGAGAGCGCTGATCTCAATGCAGATCCCCTTGCAGAGTAACTGTCACTCCGCCCAGCCATATCAGCCCTTTTGGCATCCAAGGCTGAGGATACTGGAGATTCACATATTAGTTTTCTTTCTTTGTGGAATAAAAGTAAAATGCTTAAAATTTCATTTCATTTCACTTGAGATTTTTTCCTTTTCCCCCCAAATTTTTATTTAATTTCTAGTTAGTTAACATAGTGTTGAGATTTTTTTTTTTTTTAGCAAACTGTCTTTCTTTTGGGATCCTATGCCTTTATTTGACTCTACATAATTGAATGAGATTTTACTAGAAAATTATCTGGATTGTTTTAATGGATTAGTAGGGGGCACAAGATACTAAACAAACTAACTCGATTGTGCAGTTTCTATGATCTTTATAGGCAGATTAGTTAAATTAGACCTTACTTTTTATTAAAAAATGAATTATTTGATAACACAATAAGGCACTCAGATAATATAGGTGAAATTCAAATAAACTTGGAAAAAATGCCATGTAATTATTTAGAAATTTAGTCATTCATGTAATCAATCATATACTCAATAACTACTACTTCAATTGGTATAAATATGTCAAGTCCTTTTCTTGGTATGGAGATACAGTGATGAGAAACACATACAAGGCCCTTATCCTTATGGAAATTAGGTGACAGTGAGGGGTGAGAGAAAACAAGTAGATCATTTAAGATCGGGGTAAATATCACGGAAAAAATAAAACAGAGTAATATGAAGGGATGACTTATGAGGGGAGATTTAAAAATTAATTTGATGATCAGGGGAAAGCCTTGTTTAGGATGTGACATTGGTAGTTAAGGCATGAATGACAAAAAGTAACATATCTTACAGCAGAGAATTCTAGGCAGGGAGTATAGCAAGTAAAAAGTTTTTTTTTTTTTTTTCCATATCAAATTTAATTTAGATGATGGTTCTTCATATAACCAGAGTTACAAACACGACCGTACTGTCTGTTGTTTGAATATGAGGGGTTGGGGTCTACCCAGAGGAAAGTATCATGCCTTTGAACATTTAGAAATTTCTGGTAGATTTCTTGACCTTGGTGTAGTTTTTAGAGAACAAAAAGAATACTGTGTTTTGCCAT
>CM053572.1:60609339-60652964 GCA_028646485.1 Cryptoprocta ferox
GAGTCTGAATGGACCGATGTAGAAACAAGGGTAGGGGTAAAAGTTAAATTAACCTATGTTAACCCCCCTGGTTTCGCTTTTCCTGCTCTTGGAAGCAGTTGAGGTCTGACCCTCACATCTCCAGTGCAGCCTGTGGGCCGGTTGTGGCTCTCACTGGAGCTTTGCAGTGCAGAGGGACAGGGCCCGGGAATCAGGTCGGAGAGCGTCAACTTGTGTTGGTGATTTCTCCAAAGCAGAGCCAGGAGTCTTCTGAGTCAGCTTGGAGAGCTGCAGCTTGGGTGACGATCACAGACCTCAGCGACCTCATACACTGGTGCAGAGCAGAGATTCCCCCTCTTAGGCTGCGTCCGGATAAAATGCATCCTTGTAGAGTGTGGCTCAGTGCCTGGGACACAGGCGCTCAAATGCTACTGCTCTCGTAACAAGCTTCTCTTTTCCTCCTCTTACGTCATTTATTTTATCCAAGACGCAGCGCTGAGCAAGCGAGTCCTCCAGGCTGAAATTTAGCCCCTGCGCTCCAAGCGGTCACGCCAGCTCGGGGAAGCTGCCGGCGTCATTAAATGCCTAAATACTGTTACACGGGATACAGGACGTGAGGGTGACGTCCATTTACCTAGATAACTTTTATTCTAAAAATATTTTTACTGTTCACGAGCCCCGAGCATATGCCACTACAAGCGAGGACGCACGAACTTTTCCGAACTCGCAAACGAGCGACTCCCGCTTTGTGCGCAGGCGCCTCAGTCGCAAGTAAAAAGTTTTAAAGCAAGAATAAACTTAGAGGAAGGCCAATGGGATTGGAGCCCAACAGACAAGGGGGAAAGTTCTAGGAGACAAAGTTGGAGAGTTAGGCAGGTTATTTAAGGACATCTAGGCTCCATGAGTAAGGCTATGATTTTTTTTTTTCAAGAGCAATGGGAAGCTAATGGAGATTTAAGTAAGAGTGTTACACATTTTAAATTTTTTAAAATATTTTTTTTGAGAGAGAGAGAGAGCAAGAGCACACAAGCAGTGTTGGGACAGAGAGAGAGGGAGAAACAGAATCTGAAGCAGGCTCCAGGCTATCAGCACAGAGCCCTACGGGGCTTGAACCCACAAACCGTGAGATCATGACCCGAGCTGAAGTTGGTCACTAACCAACTGAGCCACCCAGGTGTCCCAAGGGATAGTTAATATTTTAAAAAGATAATTTTGGATGGATTCTAAGAGTAGAAGAACATAAAACCAGAAATCAAGAGGTAAATGGGGTAACCCAGGCAAGAGATAATAATGGCTATCTAACAGTGAAGATGAAGGAGGTAGGCTGGAATGTATTGTGAAGTGAGAACAGGACATGATGATAAGTTGGATAGAAGGGATTACAAAAAGGAAAAATACAACTTGTTCACTTGCGCACCTGAATGGATTTGCCATCATGTGTTGATCTGGGAGAGTCTGAGAAAGATTTTTCTGGAGAAACTCTAGAATTTTTTTTTAAGTGTGAGACATAATTACATATCAAGTGAAAAAAATCAAGTTGGTAAATAGATATACAAGTTCAGAGATTGGGGGAAATTTAGGACTGGAGATATTTATTGGAATCATCTGCATACTGATCATGTCTTAATCCTTACTCATAAACAAGTTACTGGTAATCCCAACAAAACTGGAGAAAAAAGGGGAGTAGCAAACCCAGGGGGTATTAAAGAGTCAACAAACTGCTTGATCACATGAGATGTCTTCTGTGGGGATGCCTGAAACCACCATGCCTCTGAATAGTCTTTCTAGAGAAGAGGAAAAAAGCAAGATTCTCTTCTGGTTCATTTTCATTCCATGGGTTCTAATCCTAGATCACTTGACAAATGGTAGGGGAACTGATGGAATTTTTTTTCCTAGGACAGAGGTGATGGTGAATACCATTGTTTACATTGTCCCTTTACCTGGATAGTGTAAAATCCAGGTGCTCTAGCCTGTCTTGTCTCAATGAGTGTCAAGCCTGGAGTCCACATTAGCTCTAGCCTTTCTCCCAAGGTAGCCCACCTGGCCCATTCCTGATTCAGCTCCATCTCCATCCTACCAAGGTGCTCCTTGAATGGATTGCTCTCACTTGAGCTTGCTTTAATTCCAGCTGTCCTTCCAGAGTGGTCCCATGCACAGCACACTGGGGCTCCTGTTCTACTCCCCATCCAGCTCCAGACAGCCAGCAAAAGCTACCAGGCTTTTGGTAGCTTTTGAAATCTACAAAGGGAACATTCCTACACAAGGCCATTCCTTCAAGATTGAGAGGGTAACTATTTCATCAAATTCATATAAACACACACAGAAAGTCCAACAAAATGAGAAGACAGAGAAATATGCTCCAAATGAAAGAACAAGACAAAACTTCAGAAAGAGAACTAAGCAAAACAAAGATAAGCAATCTGCCTGATGAACAGTTCAAAGTAATGAGCATAAAGATGCTCACTAGGCTTGAAAGAAAAGTGAAGAAAGTCAGTGAGAACTTCAACATATACAGAAAATATTTAAAAGAATCCATCAGAATTGATAAATATAATGACTGAAATGAAAAATACACTAGAGGGAATCAGCAGCAGATTAGAGAGTGCAGAACAGATCAATGATCTAGTAGATAGGATAATGGAAAGAACCCAAGCTGATTAGCAAAAAGGAACAAGTGAAAAAAAATGAGAATAGGTTATGGAATCTCTGGGACTACACCAAGCACACTAATATTTATATTTGCTCTGCAGGGATCCAGAAGAAGAGAGAGAGAAAGGGGAAGAAACCTTGTTTGAAGAAACAATGGTGAAAAACTTCCCTAAGTTTTCCCTGGAGAAGGAAACAGATATCCAGGGTCAGGAAGTTCAGTGAGTCCCAAACAAGATGAACCCAAGGAGGTCCACACCACAACATGTAATAATTTAAATGTCAAGATTAAAGACAAGGAGAGAATCTTAAAAGAGGCAAGAAAAAAGCAAGTGTATAAGGGAAAAGCAAATGTACAAGGAAATTCCCATAGGCCTATCAGCTGATTTTGAAAGAAAATTTGCAGGCCAGAAGGGAGTGGCATGATGTATTCCAAGTACTGAAAGGAAAAAAAACAAAAACACCTACAACCAAGAATACTCTACCTGGCAAGATTATCATTCAGATTTGAAAAAAGGAATAAAGAGTTTCCCAAGTAAAAGTTTCACCACAAAAGCAGACTTATAAGACATGTTAAAGGAACTTCTCTAAGTGAAAAAGAAAAGTCTGTAACTACAAGAAAATTATGAAAGAAAAACATTTTATGGGTAAAAGCAAACATTTAATAAAGGTAACAGATCAATCACTTAAAAAGTTATTATGGATGTTAAAAGACAGAAGTAGTAAAAACAGTATTATCCAACAAACAGTTATAGGGTTAACTAATTAAGGGGTTCACAAAATAAAAAGATGTAAAATATGTCATCATATACATAAAAGGCAGAGAGATAGGAATAAAAATGTAGTGCTTTTAGACTGTTTAAACTAAAGCAACCATTAACCTAATATAGACTGATATATATTTAAGATGTTATATATCAACCTCATGATAATCACAAACCAAAACCTGTATAGATATAAAAAAATAAAGAGAAAAGAATCCAAGCAAAACACGGAAGAAAGTCATCAATCACAAGGGAAGACAGCAAAAGAAAGGAAAAAAACTACACACATGCACATAAAAAAACCCAGAAAACAATTAACAAAATGGCAATAAATACATCCCTATGAATATTTATTTTAAACATAAATGGTCTAATTGCAGCAATCAAGGACACAACGTGATTGAATGGATAAGAAAAGAAGACCATATGCCTAAAAGACACTCACTTCAGATCCAAAGACACATACAGACTGAAATAAAGGAATGGAAAAATATATTTCAAGCAAATGTAAAAAAAAAAAAGCCAAGGAAACAATATTTTTATCAGACATAATAGACTTTAAAACAAAGACTAAAACAAAGAGACAAAGATGGGCACTAGATAATGATAAAGCGATCAATCCAAGAAGAGGATATAGCTATTGTAATATCTATACACCTAACATAGGAGAACCTAAATACATGAGGCAAATATTAACAGGGCTAAAGGGAGAAATAGTAATATAATAATAATAGGGAGGCTTTAACACCCCACTTACATCGATGGGTAGGTCATTCAAACAGAACATCAACACAGAAGGGTGCCTGGGTGGCTCAGTCAGTTAAGCATCTGGCTCTTGATTTCAGTTCAGGTTCATGGATTCAAGCCCTGTGTCAAGCTTCACGCTGTCAGTGCAGCACCCTCTTGGAATTCTCTCTCTCTCCTTCCCTCTCTCTCTGCCCCCCCCCCCGCATGTGCGCCCTCTCTCTCTCCCTTTCTCTCCCTCTCTCAAAATAAATAAACTTAAGGACAAAACATAAAATCAACAAGGATACACGTGGCTTTGAATGACTCAGATCAGATGGATCTAAGATATATATGGAACACTCCACCTCCAAAGAGCAGAATACACATTCTTCTCAAGTGCACATGTAATATTCCCCAGGATCAAACTCCAGACAGGGCACAAGAAAGGTCAATAAATTTAAAAAGAATGAAAGCATACCATGCATCTTTCCTGACCACAATGATATGAAAGTAGAAATCAATTACAATAATAAAAAGAAAAACTAGAAATCTCCCCCGAACACAAACTTATAGAGGCTAAACAGTATGCTACTAAATAACCAGTGGGTCAAAGAACAAATCAAAGAGTGAATTTAAAAATTTGGAGCCAGATGAAGATAAAAACACAATGGTTCACAATCTTTGGAATATAGTAAAAGCAGCTCTAAAATGGAAGTTTATAAAGATATATCTACCTCAAGAAACAAGAAAAACCTCAAATCAACAATCTAAACTTACATTTAAAGAAACTGGAAATGAAGAGTAAAGCCCAATTTTAGGAGAAGGAAGAAAATAATAAAAATCAGAATGGTAATAAATAAAGACTGAATAACAATAGAAAAGACCAATGAAACCAAGAACAGGTACTTTGAAAAGATAAGCAAAATTGATAAACTTTTAGCTGGACTTATTAAGAAAGAAAGTGAGAAGACTCAAAGAAATAAAATCAGAAATGAAAGAGTCGAAGTTACAACTAACACCACATAAATACAAAGATTATAGAAGACTACTATGAAAAACTACTATATGCCAACAAGTGGGACAACCTAGAAGAAAGGGGTAAATTTCTTGGTACAATCTTCCAAGACTGAATTAGGAAGAAATAGAAATCTGGACAGACCAATTACTAGTAATGAAACTGAATCTGTAACAAGAATCTCCTTAATAAAAGTCAGTACCAGATGGCTTCACTGGTGAATTCTACCATTTAAAAAAGTGTTAATGCCTATGCTTCTCCAACTATTACACAAAATGGAAAAGAAAGCTTCCAAATTAATTATCTAAGGCCAGCATTCCTTCAATACTAAAACCAAAGATAATAAAAAAAAAATACAGGCCATTATCCCTGATGAACATAGATTCAATAATCCTCAAAAACTATTAGCAAACAAAATTCAAGAGTGCACTAAAGGATAATCCACCACTATCAAGTGGGATTTATTCCTGGGCTGCAAGAGTGTTTCAATATCAGCAAATTGATGTGATACAACCCATTAACAAAATAAAGTTAAAAATTATATGATTATCTAAATTGATATAGAAAAAGCATTTGACAGAATTCAGCATTCCTCCATGATAAGAACTCTCAACAAAGTGGGTTTAGATGGACCATACCTTGACATAATAAAAGCCATATATGACAAACCCACAGCTAATATCATACTCAGTGGTGAAAAACAGACACCTTTTCCTCTAAGATCAGGAACAAGACAAGGAGCAAGACACCACTTTCATTTATGAAAAGACAGTGCTGGAAGTGCTAGCCACAGCAATCAGACAAAAAATAAAAGGGAACCAAATAGGTAAGGAAGTAAAACAAAACAAAACAAAAACTGTCATTATTTGCAAATGACATAATACTATATATATAAAACCTTAAATATTCCACCAAAAAACTATTAGAATAAATGAATTTGTTAAAGTTACAAGATAAAAACTTGAAAAACATAAATCTGTGTCTATATACTAAACAAAAACAGCAGAAAGAGACATTAACAATCCCATTGCACCAAAAAGAACAAAATTCCTGGGAACAAATATAAACAAGGAGGGAAAAGACCTATATTCTGAATACTTTAATAAAATTATGAATAAAAATTGAAGATGACACAAAAAATGGAAAGATATACAATTTTTATAGATTGAAAGATTATTAAAATGTGCATACCGCCCAAAGCAATCTACAGATTCAATACAATCCCTATCAGATACTAATAGTATTTTTCACAGAAATAAAACAAATAATCATTACATTTCTATGGAACTACAAAAGACCTCAAACAGCTAAAGCAATGTTGAAAAAATAGTACAAAAGCTGGAGGTATCATAGAACCAGAATTCAAGGTATATTCCAAAGCTATAGTAAGTAAAACAGTATGGTACTGGTAAAAAAAAAAAATAGACATATACACCAATGGAACAGAATAGAGGGCCAGAAATAAACCCACACCTATATGGTCCATTAATATATGACAAAGGAGGCAAGAATATAAAATGGAGAAAAGACAATCTCTTCAATAAATGGTGTTAGGAAAACAGGATAGCTACCTGCAAAAGAATGAAATTTGACCACTTTCTTACAACATATACAAAAACAAATTCAAAAATCAATTAAAGACCTAAATGTAAGCCTTCAAACCATAGAACTGGTAGAAGAAAACATATACAGTAATCTCTTGGACACTGACTTTACCAATATTTTTCCGGATCTGTTTCTTCAGGCAATGGCAACAAAAGCAAAAATAAGCAAACCATTGGGAGTACATCAAACTGAAAAGTTTTGCAGAGAAATAAATAATTAACAAAACTAAATGACAACTTATTAAATGGAAGAATATATTTGCAAATGATACATCTGGTAATGAGTTAATATTTAAAATATATATAGTACTCCTACAACACCAAAAAACCCCAAAAACATAATTTAAAAATGGGCAGAGGGCCTGAACAGTCATTTTTCCAAAGAAGACATACAGATGGCCTATAGACACATGATAAGATGCTGAACATTATTGTTAATAAGAAAAATGCAAATTAATATCATGATGAGTTATCATTTCACACTAGTCAAAATGGCTAGTATCAAAAGCAATACAATACAGAACAAAACCAAATAATACGCACTGGTGAGGATGTCAAGAAAAGATACACTGTTGGTAGGAATGTAAATTGGTGCAGCCACTCTGGAGGTTCCTCAAAAAATTAAAAATAGAAATACCATTTAATTCAAGATTCCACTTCTGGGTATTTACTCAAAGAAAATAAAAGTAGTAATTTGGAAAGCTATATGAATCCCTATGTTTATTGCAATGTTATTTATAATAGCCAAGATAAAGAAGCAACCCATTGATAGATGAATGGATAAAGCAACCTTTGATAGATGAACCTATTGATAGGGGAACGGATAAAGATGTGGTGTAAATATACAAAGGAGTATTACTCAGTTATTTAAAAATAACAAAATCTTGTGATTATTGACAACATAGATGGACCTAGAGGGTATTATCCTAAGTGCTAAGTCAGGCAGAAAAAGACAAATGCCACATGAGTTCACTTACATACGAAATCTAAAACCACAACAAAACAAAACAAAAAAATACACACACCAGAAATGAACTCCTAAATATAGAGAACAAACTAGTAATTATCAAAGGATAGGTGGGGGAAGGTAGTAAAAGAGGTACGATGCATGGTGACAGATAACTACATTTACCACATTGACCATTTTGTAATGTATTATAATTGTCAAGTCACTCTGTTGTACATCTGAAATACAACACGTATGTCAACTACACTTCAATTTAAAATATAAAGTAGAAATAAAGACATGAAAAAAGATTATAGTACAAAATGATAGATAAGTCATACAAAGGAGTTCCAAAAAAAATGCTTAATTGGAATCCCAGAGAAAGAAAACTAAAACAATTGGGAAGAAACTATTTAAAACCTTAACTAAATGATTTGAGACAAACAAAACTACTTGAAATTTTAAATTGAAACGGCACGTTTTTAACAGATAAAACCTTTCCCAGAATGATCCACATAGATGCACTGCTTAGAAATATGTGACTTTAAGGATAAAGGTTGTCCAGTAAAACTTGTAGTTATCTAAAGAAACAATACATATAGCCTATGATTTTATATCAAGTTTACTTCAAGCATAAATGCTACGGAGAAAATGTTTTGAATATGCAAGAGGTCAACAAATATCATCCAAATAAATTGTTCCTGAGTCAAATACTAGAGAGCACACTTCAAGATGAGTGATAAAACTTGGGCAAAAGGACTAGTAGCTTTGGAATTTTCAGAAGATTTATACAAAGAGTGAATATTCTCATGTATGAACATAGTTAAACTATGGGTAGAAGCAGAATATGGAGACTAATAAATGGTAACTACAGTTGTATATTTAAAAGCTCTACTAGTATCTATAAAAATACTCTAAGAATTTTGCCAGTATATTTAAGCACTTCTTGGCTTTAGAATATGTTCAACAACCAGACACTTTAGAATTTGGAATGTTGATTACATCATCTTTTCAGATCAATTGCCTAGCTTTCTGTTTAAATAGGCAATATGTATAGGGAAAGCATATACCACAGGAGACATGAGGCTCAAGATCTTGCTTCTGATCTTATATACAGACAGTAAAATTTTAGAATCCATTAAGAATTGTGGATCTTGATTTTCATTTTAAGGAGCCATCAACCTGATATGTATAACTCTAATAGAAAATAATTTCAATACTGAAGAATATAGTAGTAAAGACTGAAAAAGAGGATACTGGAAAGAGTTCAACTGGGCAAATAGATTACTGGTGATTTGACAGACTTATAAACTTTTTGACTTAAGAACATTCTGGTCTAAGTTGCTACATTTATAAAACTATAGCATATTTGTCTTTTCTCCTGTTTATTTCTAAGTGAGAAAATAAAATAAATATACTTTCAAAACCACTCTGAAATCATACCCCAGAATAACACTCAAAACAAGAATGTCTATAGGTATTAATCGATGTCACAACTTGAAATTTTTTAATTCAGAAAAAAATCAGTTAAAATGTGTCTAATGTTTTTAAAACAAATATAACTGCATGTAATATTTCTGGGCCAGTGTCATATCATTATGCCCAAGTATATAAAATAAAAAAATGTTAAGTTATAGTAAGAAGCTCTTTGATATATTAGCATAATATTGGTATTATAATAGACAGCTGAATTTATCTGCCTCACTTAATGTGACCAGGATTAAAATCAACTTTTTGTGGATAGGTGGTTTATAATAATTCAAGAATCAACCAGCATCTTATATTATGAAAGGTAAATATGAGGAAGGATTTGGGGAAGGTTTTTTTTCCCCAGGAGCCCAAGCTGGGAAATGTTTGTTAATCCACACAACTGTGTGATTTTGTTTTATTCAATTATTCAATCTAATTATTCACACATGCCGATTCTGAATATCCCACATGGGCTAAAGCTGTGTGCCTGTATTTTATGTCCTTATTGTCTTCCTTTTAGGATTCCTCTTACTTGGACCAGTGGGCTGTATATTTGTGTGGTTAAGAGAAAGGAATTGGCATTATTCAGACTTTCTGTTTCAGACTTTGAATAGATTAGGCCTCCACTGAATGAAATAATATAAAGAAGAAACTGTAAAATTAGTATTTAAAAAAACCCAACCAATAAATTCTATGGAAAATGTAAAAGGAGTTTAGAAAGACATTGTGCTGTATTTGCTCTATGATATAACAAGATGTGGATGATGCTGGAAGTCAAGATCAATGAGCATGAATGGGGAATCAGATATGGAAGGTCTGTCACCTGCTGAGGCACCTGGGGTCATGACCAGTGAAATACTTTAGTATTCCTACCTAGAGGTAGGAATACACATCAGATCATGTTTTTTAAAAAGTCTAAACAAAATCACACTTCATACGTACTATCAGAGAGTCCCCCGTTCCTGGGTAGAGATTGAAGAATGAATGGTTCAGTTCTCCAAAAGCCACTGGGAAATGTCAGCACCATCTAGTTAATGAATTCCTGATTTGTTTGGCATTTGCACTTTCTTAAGAAATTGCTGATGTGTTTAGACTTCCTCTTCTCCTCAGCAGCAGTGAAATGTGTTGATTATGATGGCCTTATATAACATCATCCAGGCAGAAAGCTAAAAGATTACACATTAAAAAGAAACAGGCCTGTTTATTACGAGGCATTGTGCTTCCTCATATGCATATCTCTGTTCTTCAGTCTTTGACCAGGTTGCTTTGTGGGAGATACTTTGTTAAAAGTATTTCCATGGCAGGCCTCCACTCATAAAAATGTCATTTTCTCTGCCTGATTGTGATAGGAAGTCTTTTTCACCTATTGAAACCTGTTAAATTTCCTTCAAATATTTTTGTTTAACACTTAAAAAAAGTTCGTGGAGGACCATTTAAAAGCATGTAGGTTTAATGAGGAATTGATGTTTATATTTAAAAACACTTTTCAAAGAAACTGCTTCTGTACTGCTGAATAAAAGCCTGCCATCTTCACAGATTTCATTCATCCAGGTCAAACAATCCAGACCATTTATATTCCACACCATTTTCCTTTAACTACTTTTAACCATGTTTGTTTTAGGAGATTGTCCACCACAGCTAAGAATCCTGCCACTTTAGTTTAGTTTGTTTTCAGATCAGCCTGCGAAGAAGCTGTGAGGTTAAAATTACTCAATTAAAAGTCTTTGGTATGGCTCTAAAGCAGAAACACAACAGTTTAATATTCTCTACCTCAATATTATTGCCTTGATCAGGCTAGTATTGCAGGTTGTATCCCATATTACACAGCTCTTTCAACAGTAAGCTAACTTAATTACTATGCTTTATATTCATATTTATCTAAAGGGACAAAATTCTTCCATTAGGCAGAATTCTATATTTTAATAACACATTTCCACTCCTACGGAGCTTCTGTTTCTGTTTCATATTGTTCTCATATGAGAATTGTCTACTCTAGCCCTCACATGTCCTTGACCCCCACAGCTGTTCCTTTCAACCTTTTCTTACGCATGACCTTAGCACCTAACTCTCCCCCACTCCTTCTGATGAGTATGAATTACCCAACCAATACCTATTAACCTGTAAGAACAATTCCTCCCTATTCAGAGAACCATTTTTTACTAATTTGACCAAATTAACTGATCTTTGTCTGACTCTTTTTGCTAATGCTCTAAAAATTTTGCCCTCATTTCCCCAAACAGACCTCTCCTTGAGAGCTTTCTGATATCTGGCATTTTTAGAACAAAGACTTATGGCAGGATTTTTCAATTTCTGCATTATTGACATTTGAGGCTACATAGTTCTTTGTTGTGGGAGTTTGTCCTATACATGACTAGATGTTTAGTAGCATCCCTAGCCTCTACCTACTAGAAGTTAGTGGTAGCACACTGACCTCCCAAGTTGTGACAATTAAAAATGCCTCAGACATTAGTATATGTCCCTTGTGCCATCAAGCTAGGGTCAAAAATGAGACTCAATTCCCCTGTTGACTAATAGGAGGTATTATGAGAGATTCTGAAAGTCTGAAAATCTTCCACTGTATCCTTTACATGTCCTTGTCCTACACAACCATTCCTCTCCACCTCCTGTTAACACAGCCTTGGCTACTAATTGTTTCTCCTCACCCTACTTAATAAACCAAAGTTGCCCAACCAATGGCTACTGCTATACAGAATAATTCCTCCCTCCCCCACTTCCCCACCAAACCATTATGACCAGCTATTCCCAGAACTGGCTGCACTTTAGCTGACCATAAAACTCCACAACAGCACTGGTCAATAGAATGTGCTATAATGATGGAAATGGGTCTGTGCTGTCCTATATGGTAAACTGTAAGCACGTGTGACTTTTGAGCATTTAACTGTGGCTAGTGAAGCTGGGGAACTGAATTTTAAATTTTATTTTAGTTCATTTAATCTTACACTTAAATAGCATATATAACTTGTGGCTACTGTATATGACATAAGAGCTAAAAATTTTACTCTTGTTCCCCAAGAAGGAATTCCTTTTGGAGCCTTCTCTTGCCTGACATTTAGATTAAAAGGTTGCCCTTAATGGAGTCAACTTCCTTCATAAAATAGCCCATTCTTGAACTTACTTCAGTTTCATCTTCTCCTTAGTCTTTCATTCTCTCTTTTTTTCCTTCTACTTTCTTATGCTCCTTTTCTTCTATCTTTTCTTTCCTGAACTGCTCCTTTTCTTTCTTTCATTTTGCCAATCATTGCAAAACTATCTGTCAGGTCAGTTGTCCAATAGGAGTTATGGTGGCAAATAAAGCACTGTGTAGAGAGGCAGGAGCTGAAAGACAGAGGTTCATCTTCTTGACCTGTGATATTTAGTAAGAACCCTCTGACCCAAACCTTGCTCCACCTCATTTCAAATCAACTTTGATCATCTTTCTATACACCTTGCTGTCACATTCATACTATTCACCCCTTTTTTTTGGCTTTTGCTACTTAATCTGAAACCTAGCCACTTATGACAATGATTACACACATGTATAAATAGAAACTGTATCTCCCTGAAACCAAAATAAATGTTTTAGTTTTGATTGAAAAATGTAGTTGTAGGAAAAGCAGCCAAACTATCTATTGGGTGTAACATGTTCTGTGATAGAATCAAAGTTTGTTAGCTCCAACATTTCCAAATTCACAAAATATATTAAAAGAGAAATACTAAGGGGTTAAAAAAAAAACAATCACATTCAAAAACTAGAAACTCTAATTAAAATGTTGGGCTGAGCTTACATGTTTGACTTTTTCTGCTAGAACTTCATTAAAATAAAAGTAAAGAAATAAAAAAATAATTATAACTGGTTCATTAAATGGGCTGGCATTGGTGCAGATACAAGAAGAAAACAAAGCTCTAATTTTTTTTCAACCTCTGCTGTGCAATGCTGAATTTCTCTTTCCCACCCTGGAGATCTCTCAGGTATATCTGATAGATGTTTCTGTTATTTTAGATAATAAAATCTCATTGATCTAACCCCAACCAAAATTTCTATTTCATATACATTTTAAGTTTGAATTCTCCCCTTCTCCCCTATCTGAGGACTGACTGGACTGCAAAACTTACAACAGGATAAGGAAGGATGTTCTGTATTTTACTAATTCCTATCAGCTCATCCTCTTCTCTCCCTCCATTCACTATTCTGTGTTTGGCTATTTCAAGATTAAAGTGGGACAGAGGGATGAGTGGCAAAAGAAAATAAAATATTTATAACTTTTTTGGCTGTTAGGTTTAGTTTCTGGCAGCTAAATGTGTGTCTTATGAGGTTTTACATACCTTTAGATGTACCCATATCCCCCCACCTGCCACCCCGGGCCCCAGGGGAGCTGGGAGTCTTCCCCTTAGAATAGTGTTCACTCTCTGGCTGACCTGCTATGACTCCTCCTCTGCTCCTACACTGCCTGCAGATTCCATGTCCTTTCTGATGCTGTGACCTTCTACCAGACATAAACACTTTAGGCAGGTGATCTTTCAAGTCTCTTGTCAATTTGCTTTCTACTGTATTTACTTAGCCCATGAGGAAAAACTGATGACAACATCCTGACAACAACTTTGTTTTTTCCCCATCAAAACCTAAGTGATTAAGTGCTACTGGAGTTGTTTTCCAACTCCTGGTGACTTAAGTCACCAGGTTTGTAACTCCAATATTTATGGAAAACAAGTTATTTGTTCCAGGAGTTTTCTCACCTCATGCTGCTCTGGCTCTATAACAGAACAAAGTCAACTATAAAGAAAAAAGAATCCCTCTGGCATTAATATTTCATAAGTAGTACTGAATGCTAGAAGACTGCAATTAACCCTTAAAATTCAAAAAAAAAAGTAATTTCAACCTAGGATTGTATTCTAATTGTACTATGCATCAAGTGAATAAAAGAATTTCAGGCAGCCAAAGACTCACAACATTTATTTCCCACTTATAACTTCTTAATGAGTTATTTGAGGATGTATATCCAGAAAACAAGAGAGTAAATGAAAAAAAAGAGGCCACAGGGAGAGGCAGGCTACCAGAAATAGCAGTTCCAATTCAAACAAGTAAGGGAGAATAAATCTGTTTGGTCCTATGATAACCAAGCTGGTCTAGAGAAGAATGGGATTCAAGTCTTTTCTCACAGAAAGATCTCAGGACTAAAAAGGGAATTCAATATAATCATATTATGACTTAGAGTTTGGGAAAAAAAAAAAACCTTGAAGCTATGCAAGATACAAACCACCACCACCAATGTTGACTGTTCCTGGCTGTGAACTATGGTCTCACCAAAGCATAAGAAGCAGGAAGCAGGCACTATAATTCACTCCATCTGAAGTCCCTGTCTTAGTTTCTGGCTCTCAGAGAGCGCAAAGAATATACTTTTAAACATTTAATCATTATTTTTCTGTATGTTTTAGTGGCTGAATTCTCTGCAAACCTCTCAATCCCCTTACAGTTGGTATTTAAGTGTAAAGTATTAATAACATTGTATAAATGATTCTCAAGCTATAGAAAACTGATTAAAAGGCAAATTCCTTGAAATCAGATGATTGCATCTGGGATAAAGTCCAGAAGTCTGAATTATTGACAATCATTTCAGGAGACTCTTATGGAAGTGATCTGTAGCCCCTGTCATTTGAAACCCTGATTCACAGATTTTACTGATTTATTCACAGGGAATTCAGAGTTAACACTAGAGTGGATATTGTTTTCTAATGTGGAAAACATTTTTTCCTAAATTTATCACACATTTCTCACTTGATCAACTTATATAAAAATGAAACTTCTAGTGTGAATAGATATTTTGTTTTAAAGGAATAGGCAACTTTATCCCCTAGGGAAGGAAAAATATCAAAATTATTTTTTCATTTATTTACTCTGCCTCATTTATGTGCCATGGTAGTAACTTAGTTTCTCTATACATTTTTCTCTTAAAATTGATACTTTTCAGCTGTCTGGACTTAGACACCCTAAGAAATATGAACATGAAAGAATACAAGTGATTTTGATTGCTGTGCTAACATGCCTCTGTGGTGCTAAAATCGTATTGTTTAAACATTATTTCAAAAAACCTATTAGATTATTGGCTTCTCAGGCTTGCAATTCTTTCCTGAGAGCTCCTAAGTTTTCCTTTTCTAAATATTTCTACAGAGTATTATATTATGCAGCACATGTATCTTTATTCATTCACTTATAGATGCATTTCCTTAAGAAGTGGTGTATTAGTGATCTCGGTTATGTACAATGAGATAGAAACTAGGCATTATTTTTCTTTCCAAGAAAACTAAATTGATGCACAGAATGATTGCTAGTAGCTGAAATTGCAGCAGAGGGGTGTACTTGCCTTATTAAGATGAAATTTCTGGTTTTATTTATTCTGGAAAAAAAGCTCTATCCCCAAATAAAGGATTAGTCTGGGGACCTGGTACATCAGTGCTGCCATATCGAATAGAGAAGTGAATGGGATGAATATTATAGCGCACTCTTCATATTGGTTTATTTGTAGGTAGGAAAAAATGAGAAATTGGAGAAAGTATTAGTTCACATTAAAAGGTAAAACACGGAGAGGCCACTGTCAATTCAGGCTGTGCTTGTTGATTTCCAAATAACAACCTTGTCTCTGGAGTCATTAAAAGTATTGCACTCCAGAGAAGAGGCTGAGGTTCTCTGCCTTCGAAGTTGAATAGACCTGGTGTATCATTTTGTCATTCTTTATGAGAACAGTGGCCCTGAGGATCTTATATTTAAAAAAAAGCTATCAATGATTATCTATGCCACCTCCTTCACAAAAGAATGTAGGCACATGCATTTAATAAAATTTATTAGTTATAAAACCAGTAAATATTTCAATTCTTTAGAGCTAACATTTCTCCAGGTCTTGTATGATCAGTTAACATTTGCATTTTTTAAAAGACATATCTTTGTGCTCCTACAAGATACAGCATTTTTAAATATTAAAATATATATATATACTTAATCTAGAAAAGATGTATTAAACTTCCTAATATAATAAAAGATGGAAAGGTATATAGAAATTTAAATTACTGTTTCAAGATTTCCCAGGGACAAATCAATACTGTGCCACCAGTAAGTGTGCAACTCGTTTTATAGATATGTAGATAGAGTTTGCCCTGCCAGTGCTCTGCCTGGACAGGCTAAAAATGTCCTTTTCTTGGGGAGGGGTCAGCTGATGCAGAGGAGGCCTGGAGATGTGCTTCCTTAAGAAGTGGTAGTGATCCCCACAACATACACTGCATACCTTACACTGAGAGGAGAGTGGCTAGTTCTCTGAGTGAGAGAGCCAGTGTTAGTTTAGGAAACATTTTAGGAATAGCAAATGTTCTCTCAAATCATTAAATTCCCTTATTATGAACTAGTAAGGGAACTAAGGAACAAAAGAATTGCTCATTTGACTGTTTAAGGCATAAGCTTTGGATAGACTATCCAGCGTACCCATCTGGGAAACTCCCTTCTCAAGAACCTTCTAAATTTAAGATGTCACAAAATCTTTTCAGCACTTCTGAAGTTTATTTCACAAATTATGAAAATGTAAACCGTGTTGTATGGGTATTTTTATTGGCAGTTAAAAATAATTTTATTTACAATGATTGGGTTCCAATACTGTTTTGATGGATAATGCAAGGTAATTGATGCTGTTCAAAAATCTGTATTCATTTAAAACAAAACAAAATTTGTCCTTATTTTCATTTCTAGTAACTCTGAACGGCATTGTCTGATTTCCCTTCAATGTAAAACATGAGTCCATTTAAATAAATTATACATTTCTTGGGTGATGTTAAGAAGTAATCAGTGAGCTTGTAACATACAATGTAACAGGTAAGTTGGGAGGTGAAATAGAAAAATATGATTTAAGAATTATCAAATTTAGAATATTGGTAAGGGCTCATTTTACCACCCTTTGTCTATTCCCAGTGCAAACTTTCATCTGCAAGAGTAAGCTTTACTTAGACCAAAATGGTGAACTCTTAAGAAGAATAAAAGCTTCTGACACTTTTCTTTAGGGATTTTTCTTAACATTGCTAAGTATCTTATTTCTCACTAATAAGTTACATTTTAAAGTTTTCTTTCTTTTTAAAAATTTATTTAATGTTTATTTCTTTTTGAGAGAGAGAAAGAGCATAAGCAGGGGAGGGGCACAGAGAGATGGAGACACAGAATCTGAAGCAGGCTCCAGGCTCTAAGCTGACAGTACAAAGCCCCCAGTGGGGCTCAAACCCATGAACCACAGACCATGACCTGAGCTGAAGTTGAACGCTTGACCGACTGAGGCACCCAGATGCCCCGAAAAGTTTTTTTTTTTAATCTTTGATTTTTTATCTATGATTAAAAGTACATTTAAGAGCACCTCAATGGCTCTCAGTCTGTTAAGCAACCAACTATAGGTTTCAGCTCAGGTCATGATCTCACCGTTCCTGAAGTCAAGCCCTGCCCAGGGCTCTGCTGTGCAGAGCTGGCTTGGGATTCTCTCTCTCTCTCTGCCTTCTGCCACCTCCCCCACTAATGCCCGCGGGCATGCACACCTGCTCGCACCTACACACACACATTTTCTCTCTCTCTCTCTCAAAATAAATATACCTTTTTTAAAAAGTATACATGTAAAAGAAGAAAAATTACAAGTTCAGAATTTTTCAGACTGCTTGCATTTTAGAAATTGCGATACTGCATAGTACTTTATTATACGCTGTTGTATTTGTCATAACATTTTAATTCTGGTAAATTTTATGCATTCATTTTTATTTCCATTCAGATTGATTTAGTTCCTATATTTATTCAGTTTGTTTCATTTTATGTAACTGCAAGTTGAAATAAGTAGAATTTAAGGAATTTTAGGACTTTTTCATCTTCTAGGATACTTTTAAAAAGTATTTTAAAAGGGTAAATAAATCCTGACACCACAACTTCAAATGAATAAAACTTAAAGACACACATGAAACATTTAAGTAAAAAACACTGAATAAAAAATGTAAATCCTCAGTTATATTTGTAGCCATACTTGAAAACACTAATGTTTTTTATATAACACACATCATAGTTGCTTCAAATTTTCAATCTGATGTAATTGAAAATTCATTAAATTACCCACTCAAGTGATCCAAGATTGGAAGTATTATACTAAATTTGTGTAAACTCACAAAGAAAGGCTCACAAGTTCTAGCAAATTGATAATCTATAATATTGCCACTGTTGAAAATGTGTGTAACATCCATTAGGATTAGGATTAGAATACCAATTCCTGTTTTTTAGAGAATGTATTTTAATCTGTTTCTTATTTGTAACATTCTTTATAATATTTTAATTCTCATAAATAAAATTTGTTTTTTAGATAAACTTGTGAAGTAAATGAAACCCAACAAAGACAACTACTTGTTGAAGATCATAAGGCTGATTCAAATCAGCATCAGAATCCACAATCTTTTGGGTAGCACTGACATTTTAACAGTATTTGTTCTTTCAAATCGTGAACATGATATGTTTTTTTCCATTTCTTTGTGTCATCTTCAATTTCTATCACAAGTGTTCTCTAGTTTTCAGAATACAGATCTTTTACTTCTTTGGTTAGGTTTATTCCTAGGTATCTTATGGGTTTTGGTGCAACTATAAATGGGATTGATTCCTTGATTTCTCTTTCTGCTGCTTCATTATTGGTGTGTAGAAATAGCACAGATTTCTGTATGGTGATTTTGTATCCCAAAGCAATCTTCACATTTAATGCAATCCATATCAAAATACAACCCGCATTCTTCAGAGAGCTAGATCAAAAAATCATTTGTATGGAAGCACAAAAGACTCTGAATAGCCAAAGAAATCTTGAAAAAGAAAAGGAAAACTAGAAGCATCACAATTCCAGATTTCAAGCTGTATCACAAAGCTGTAATCATAAAGACATCATGGTACTGGCACAAAAACGCACATGGATCCATAGAACAGAATAGAAAACCCAGAATTGGACCTACAACTATATGGTCAACTAGTCTTCAACCAAGTGGGAAGGAGCACCCAATGGATAAAGACAACAAATGGTGTTGGGAAAACTAGACAGCATCATGCAGAAGAATGAAACGCAACCACTTTCTTACACCATACACAAAAAGCAATTCAAAATGGATCAAAGAGCTAAATGTGACAAGAAACCATCAAAATCCCAGAGGAGAACAGGCAGTAATCTCTTTGACCTTAGTGTATCAACTTCTTACTAGTTATGTCTCCATAAGCAAGGGAAACAAAGGCAAAAATGAATTATTGGGATCTCATCAAGATAAAAAGCCCCACAAGGAAGGAAACAACAAAACTAAAAGGCAACTGACAGAATGGGAAAAGATATTTGCAAATTACATATTGGATAAAGGGTTAGTATCCAAAATCTATAAAGAATTTATCAAACTCAACACCTAAAAAACAAATAATCCAGTGAAGAAATGGGCAAAACATATGAACAGACACTTTTCCAAAGAAGACATCCCGATGGCCAGCAGACACATGAAAAGATGCTCAACATCACTCATCATTAGGGCAATACAAATCAAAACCACAATGAGATATCACCTCACACTTGCCAGAACAGCTAAAATTAGTAATACGGGAAAGAAGAGATGCTGGCAAGGATGCGGAGAAAGGGGAACATTCTTACTCTGTTGTTAGGAATGCAAACTGGTACAGCCACTCTGGAAAACAGTATGGAGTTTCTTCAAAAAGACAAAAATAGAATTACCCTATGATCCAGCAATTGTACTACTAGGCATTTACCCAAAGGATACAGAAATACTGATTCAAAAGGATACACACTCCCAGATGTTTATAGCAGCTTTATCAACAATAGCCAAATTATGGAAAAGCACAAATACCCACTGACTCATGAATGGATAAAGAAGAGGTGCCATGTAGGGATAAAGAAGAGGAGGTGTGTGTGTGTGTGTGTGTGTGTGTGTGTGTGTGTGTATACATAGTATACACAAAGTAAAACCTTAGATTATGAGTAACTTGTTTCTGTGAGTGTTCAGCAACACAAGGAAACATTTCTAACAAATTTTAAGTTGGTAAATGAGTGATGTCTTGTAATTCGAGCAATACATGACACCAAATATCATGATCACAACTGAGCCAAGGTTCTCGAAATTTGCTTTGATATACAAGTGCTTTGGATTACAAGCATGTTTCTGAAACAAATTATGCTCTCAAGCCAAGGTTTTACTGTACACATACACACACACACACACACACACACACACAGAGTATTACTCAGCTCTAAAAAAGAATAAAATCATGCCATTTGCAATGACATGGATGGAACTATTATATATTATGCTAAGTGAAATAAGGCAGTCATAGAAAGACAAACACCATATGATTTCACTCATGTGGAATTTAAGAAATGAAACAGACGACTGTTTTTCTGTTTTAAGACAAACCTTAAAATGGATTCTTAAATATAGAGAGCAGAGGTTTGCTGGAGGGACATGTTCAAAGGGATGGGTTAAATGCATGATGGGTATTAAGGAGGGCACTTGTGATGAGTATTGGGTGTTGTATTTAACTGATGAATTACAAAGTTTTACTACTAAAACTACTAATACTACATTATATGTTAACTAACTGGCATTTACATAAGAAAATTTTAGAAAGGATCCAGGGGCCCCTGGGTGGCTCAGTCAATTAAGTGTCCGACTCTTGATTTTGGCTCATGTCATGATCTCATCGTTCATGAGTTTGAGCCCCACATCAGGCTCCAGGCTGGCAGGATTCATTCATTCACTCATTCATTCTCATTCTCTCTCTCTCTCTCTCTCTCTCTCTCTCTCTCTCTCTCTCCCTCCCCCCACCTCTGTCTCTCCCCCTCCCCTGCTCTCATTCTCTTTCTGTCTCAAAATATATAAACTTAAAAAAAAAAAGCATTCATAACCCTTTCTTAGACCAATCCTTAGTTCCTGCTGTCCCACAAGAACTCTTAAATACAAATGTTTTCATTCTATTAAGTCATTAGAATAGCTTTTAAATGCTTCTAGAGAACTGCTTTCATTTTATTCAATTTGACCCAACCCAATTACTGTTTGTTGCTTTGCAGTTTGAATTGACCTCTTTTCTTCTCAGCTCCCTATCTTCTTTGTTTACTATGTAATGTTTATGATTGACCTGAAGATGAGTATGTGTCTGTAAAATGTCAAGAAACCTGGCAAGATTTCAAATATCAAGAGAGAAAGAACACTCTTTCACTTATATGTTCATGTAAAAAGCAGACACACATATCTCAACTGATATGTACACAATATTTAAGTACAAAATAATGGGAAGTTACTTCTTCAAGTAAGAGTTACTAATTGCAAATATTTTAAGTATTTTATTAAACATAGTGTTTACTCTGATGGGCAAAGCTCAAGAGTTTAATAAACTGTTAAGTTTATCAGCACTAGGAAAGACAAAGACAAAAGAGACAAGCATGAGAATGTCTTGGAAAGGAATGAACTTAAAATACACACATGGGAGCTGAGCTTTTGAAACACAATTAAACTGAAAGTTTCATAGATAACATGTTGTATTTCTAAGATTATATTTTCCTAACATATGGTCTTTTGGAATATCAGAAGACTTCACACTGATATCAGCTTTCAAAAACACATTGACATATAAACTTTAAAAATGGTAATTAGATTGGGATGGCTTTTGTCTTAACTATGTGGGCTAGTATTCTAATAGTTACCCCAAATGCCAGTCTATTTTTGAGTATGCACTTTGAAGCTAAGCCACAGTCTATTTTTAGATGATGGTATTACGAATCTCCACATCTGTTCAACCCAACATAATGTGCTTATTCTATACTCACACTGAAAATAATGGGTGGTAGGGCATGAGGATTAAGTATTAATTCCTTTTGATTATGTAGTTTAGAAAAACCAGGTGATTGCAATTCAAAGAAGACCCATCCGCTGTTGTATCTCCTTTAATTGGACTGTTTGGCTGACTTTGTATAATTTAAAATAATAAGTTTATTTCTGGGCAGGTTTGAACAACTTATAATCAATTAATTGGTACTGTGCTTCTATAGTGAAGACCCTAGTAGAGAGAAGGCTGTTTGACATGACAATGATGAGCTGTGGGATATGGGAATAGACATTCTACAATATATATTTATTCAGAAATGCATTGTAAGACTAGCCTATTGAGGATGAACAGTTACTGCACCGAACAGTCTACAAAATCGTATATAAGTTTTCAGTAGTGTAATAGGTATAGAAGATAATTAACAGTATAAGAAATATTCAGAACCTAATTGACTTGCAAAACATGGATAGGTATAAAAGAACTTTCAGCCACAACTTTCCTACCTTGAGTTCAACTCGGTTGGAATGCAGGCCATTTTTCTAGTTGTTAAATAGGGCACAGTTTTATTCTTTGTAGGATAAACTATCTTTACAGTATAACAAGAACCCTCTCTGCACGCAAATTTTTATGTTGTTTATTGTTTATTTTCAGGTGCCTCTTCCCCTCCCTTTCACCTTCTCTTAGCCACTCCACAAGGTATACTAAATATAATCGTGCAGAAGGGATTTTTTTTTACAAGTGCGCTATGTCCAGTTTTCATATCAATATCAATCAACCCTCATCCTCAACCAGCTTTTCCTGTTGCAAAGGACAGACCAGAGCAATCACAGACTACACATCCCTTACTGCCTGCTGTATCTTATTCTAGAGTCAGTACAGATGAACTCTTTGAGAATCTAGACTTACTCCTCCAAATCAAACTGGTGCTCTAGAAATAAATTTCTTTACCCACATACCTCAGGTTTGAAACCTTGACATATTTTTATGCTTCCCCTGTGTCTAAAAACTCAAGTTAGAGTTGAGAATTCTGTTCAATTAAACTGAGGCATCCTAAGAGCTCAAATCTTTCTACATAGGGAAGAGGAGAAGGTAGAGTGAAAGGAAATGTGTGTGCACTCACAAAGAAATGCATGCAAACTGTACTGGCTTGATTTTGGACCATGGGTGGGGGGGGCATTTGAAGATGTGGGGAATATTTTTAGTGATGGTACTGGTAACAAGTACTGTGGAAGGTGGTTAGTTTTCAAGGGTGCTGAACTTCTTTTACCCTCCTTCCAATTCCTACACTAATTTTGCCCTTTTTTCTGGTCTTTGTTAGAAGCAACAACCACTTTATTCCCTGTCAATATTTTATGCATGTGTGAAAAGACACCCCTTTGTTGCAGATGGTTTTGTAAAACATACACCTACTACAGAATGAAAATATAACTTTTACATTCTCAATTGCCTTATAAATACCCTACATATAAGAAATAATGTTGATTATAATAAAGGTGACTACATTTATCATTGAGAAGATTTTTCTTTCTAAGTGCCTTGAGCCAGTTTGTACCAAACTTGGTTTTGTAAGTTATCATCTAATAAAAGTATATGATGCCAATTTCTGGAGTTTAAAAATGTTGGATGTGCCACAATGAATGGAGCACCACGTTACTTATATTTGTTGTTGTTGTTCTTTGTGGATCCTCTGTAGTGCCACTGCTGGCTTATGGATGGCACTGTAGAATTTTAATAGTCCCAATTTCAGGCACAATTTCTTTTTTCTCAGTCTCAGACCTATTTTAATGGGGGCTAAAACCATGCAACCAGTCAGGTGCAAAACAGCTTAGGGGAAATAACAGACAATGTAGGACAAAGTAGATTGCAATGACTGACTTGCATTTATAGCCTCATTTACATATTCAGATGCCAATATTCTTTTAAAAAATAACAATGAATTAAACCTAATAATTGAGGGCACGAATGTAGTTCCTTATGTGATTCATTTGCATGTGTATAAGAAGGTCTTATAAGTAGGACATGATCACCTTAGCAGATTAATAACCGAGCCAGTGCTATAATAGCATCAAAGAGGAAAAGAGCCCTCCTCAGGAATTATTTCTTTCATAAAAGGAACAACCTTGTCCAGTGTTGGCCAGGGGACACCTTGGGATGAATAAATTACAGTTGGGACTGAGTGTAGAAAAAAATGCCTGCAACATATAGTCACATACCTGTGATAACAAGAGGACATTGTCATTTGCTGTATAAATGCAGAGGGAAAGAATCCAATTAATAAGTTAAAGTTTCAAGTCTTAAGTAGAAGTATGTACAGCAAAAAATTAGGAAATACAGATTATGATTATCTTTGTCCAGGTATAATATGATACTTAACTTACTGTCAATAATGAGACTTCTAATTATGACCAGTTCTTCTTTATTCACTTTTTCCCTCTGTAACCACCAA
This sequence comes from Cryptoprocta ferox, assembly GCA_028646485.1. NCBI lineage: Eukaryota > Metazoa > Chordata > Mammalia > Carnivora > Eupleridae > Cryptoprocta > Cryptoprocta ferox. The sequence continues at coordinate 60,633,786 of CM053572.1, forward strand.
ACTTAAATATTTCTGCTAAAATCATCTCTGAAATTTTATTTTATTCTAGTCAATACTGTATGTTTATGTTTACTGTTATCAAAAGGCTTTTCAGTTGCCTATCTATCCAAAATTTAAAGCAGCAGCTCAAATATAAAGACTAGATTACAAATATTACCAAGTAGGTCATATAAATGATGAAATGAGGCAATTCAAGAAACTGAAGTGCTTTCTAAAAACAGAGTAAAAACCATAATCCATAAAATTTTCTAAGTGTATTTTCTCCCACAGGAAAGCCCAGACTTAATAAAATCTTAAATTGTGCCATTCTGCATTTATCATCTTTCTTATTGTAATTAAAATAGCCATAGTAACAACTGCAGAAATATACCTTCAAAGGTATCTACAATGTGATTTCATATTATGCTATTTTCCCCACATATTTGTGTTTTATTTTATCTTCATGAATAATTTTAGTATTTTATGGCATTAAATGATTTTTCAGGAATGAACCCCTAAATTTATAACACCAAATGATTGAGTTACAGGAGCTTTGCTTGTACTGGAAACCAATTATGTTAAGACAGGAATCATCTATATCTTTGATAAAATTGGTCAACATTGCATAGGACTATTTTCTATTAAAAAAAATGTATCGGGTGAGCCAAACACAACTACTGTGGATGATTATAATTAGCCAATTCTATCTGAATAATAATTGCTTATATACACCCTCTTAATTCCTTAATAATAATCGCTTGTATATATATCCTTTTAAACACTAAGCTCCTTGAGAACATGAATGGGTCTATTTGTTTTTTAATACTTTATGGTGCTCTTAGTGCATCATACTAAAATGGTTATTAGCAGGGGCCTCTGGGTGGCTCAGTTGGTTAAGAATCCAACTTTGGCTTAGGTCATGATCTCATATTTTATGAGTTCAAGCCCTGCATTGGGCTCTGTGCTGACAGCTCAGAGCCTGGAGCCTGCTTCAGATTCTGTGTCTCCCTCTCTCTCTATCCCACTGGGTTTCTCTCTTTCAAAAATAAACAAACATTAAAAAAATGTAAAAACAAAGCAAAAAATAAAAATAAAATAAAATTGTTATAGCAGACAAATGTTTATTAAATGAGTGGATAAATAAGAAATCTATACTTTACATGTATATAGTTCTGTTAGGAATAGGATAGATTAGATACACAATATTGCATAGGTGAATAAAGAAAACACCTTCTTAAAGCAATTTTAAACTTTTCTATATTCCAAGGAATCTAATTTTTTTCATGTCAAAGTCTTTCAACTATCTTTGTTTCTGAAATAATGCTACATCTTTGACTCAAAATTTTGCTATTATCACTATTAGATTCTACCCCTTTTCTGAAGCCTTTCTCATTTACTGAATTCCTTCCTTTGAACTTCCAAGTGAATTTTGACTGTGTTTCTACTAGAACACTGTCCTCTTCTCATTTCGTCTTCTTATTTGGTATATCTTGTAGATCCTGTATATTTTATGTATATCATTTACCCTCTTATATTGATAGCTCCCTGAAAATAGGATCTACATTGGTTTCATCTTCATAGCCTTGTAGCAATTCATAGTACATAACAGCAATTCAATAAATTGAATGGATGGATAAATTAACCTTTTATTAAGCGCCTATTCTGTACACAGAGGTGTGGTCCACCCTGAGGATAGAAAGAAACATTCTGGGGGAGTTTACAGTATTTAGGGGAAGTATACATGTATATAAAACCTTAACAACAGGTATTCTCAATTTCTAACTCTTTTGCTCATCCTGTTTTATCGTCCTCCATTGTGATAGTACAGTTTTTTAATATATTCTTTGTGGAAATAGCTTTATTTTTGCATTTTGACATGAACTAAATTCAAATGACTTTATCAAAACCAAATGGGCTTTAAGACTTCATGAGACTCAGCATGCCCCCTCTCTCTGCATCCTGCACCACCATGATTATGTTGTGTTTCTTCTTGGATATAAGATTGTGTGTTTACATGGAACCAAAGCCAAATGCAAGACTACAGAGACCATTAGGATAAGTTATCTAAGTTGTTCATTATTCCTTTGGAATACAGGATAAATTTTATGAGATGATGTGAAGCACATTAAGTGGACTGTGTTCCCAGTCTACTCTGCACATCCCTATCCACACACTTTGAAAGTGCTAGCTGTCTATTTTGGGAAGGAAAATCTGTACAGTTCTCTTAACTAATATCTAACAGAGGGCTGTCAAAACTTAAATCTAGCCTACATGATTTTCATTTTAAGTTTTACCGTCCTTTTTTCCTGCCATGGTACTAGATAATTAACTATTTTTAAAGGATGCTAAAGCATCCAGAACACAAAATAGACATGAGCTTAGTAACTACTGTGAAAAGTTAAAAGGCAGCATAGGAAGGGAATCAAATCTTCAAAGCTTGACCCTTCCCCTCTCCAACAGATCTTGCCCAGAGCACATATCTATTTCCATTAAAAAGTGCTATAGTTAGTACCTCTTTCTTCCTTTTTGTCATTATGTAACCGATTTTCAACTGTATTTAGAATTTTTTTTAAACTATGTTTTAGATGATAGGTGTTTTAAACTACTAAATAGAGTATTGACGTGTGGGTGGGTATTTGTCTGTTTGTACACTTTGTAGCTGAATGCCTGAGGCATATGCAATCGAAAGGTGGAAGAGATTTCAAGAAGCAGATAAGTCTGTATGCATCCATGCCAGCTAGGAATCAATTTTACTTCCTCCTGCCTTCTGCTCTGTGTGATTATAGGCACACACGCATGCAAATATGCATATTTTAAAGAGGAAATGTTCCCATGTATGCATAAACTCATGTCTTAATTCCATCATTTTAATATATCTGATACTTAGATAGGTCAAGTAATGAATGCACACAGTTAACATTTATCACATCTTGTCAAAAAGCTGTCATGATTGAAGCTAAATATTCTTGCAATTAATAGCATTTAAGAATGGAGAAATGATTCTAAGTATACAAGAGATTTTCAGGGTTTTTTTCCTCCCAAAGTTTATTGACTCCAAGAAAGCAACTCTACTTACTCTCTTCTGTTTGTGTTACTTTTATACAAACATCAACATTCTACCACTTTTCTACAAGAACAGGAAACAATGGTCTGCTCCAGTTTGCATGAAAGACTCTTTCTTAAAAACATTTGTGAATGATGTTGCAAAGAGATGAAGGAGGCTGCCATTTAGGGCAATATTGTTTTTTTTATTTTTTTCTGAAAGAGAGATCCTTGTAGATAAAATAAAGAAACTTCAGTTTACCTTTCCTTTTTCAGTATTTCAAGCTACAAAGAGTGAATTTTGTAAAATTCCACTGCTCCCTCTCGGAAATGCATCTTGATGAATTTCGGTGATAATACAGATGAACTGAGAGCTGAACACATAGTGGGCTTACTCATTATTCTTTGACTGAAATGTATTTCAATATCAAAGTGAGTTCTAAGTTTCTAACTTCTATGATCCTGTGGCAATATAAAAATATCATTCCACTAATGCTGCTACTACCTTGTTTTAGATATTTATTAAGACAGATTCAAGTCAACTCCCATGGAAATAAAAGGTTGACTCCTTTAGAGAGGGTTTTAAAAATATTTCTTTAACTATAATATACTTCAAATTAATCAGCAAACATTTCTTAGAGTACTGGACTATTATTCGATGTATGTGTGAGAGACAGGCGAGAAAAACAGAACAAGTGGGCTATCTATCTGTGGGTTCTGAGTGTATTGCACACCAAGAAAACCTGTGAAAAAATGAAATATACAATAAATTCCAACCTGAACTTCATGAATTGAATTAAAATTTTGCAATAGGGGGCGTTCAGCCACATAAAATCAGTATAGAGTTTTTCAACATACAAGAAAGAAAATTGGTTTAAATATAATATCTCAAAATAGCACGACTTGCAGCAAGTATATAATTTGTGAAGTAATTGGGTAATTAATTGAAAAAAAAGTTGAACAGTGCACGAAGCTTGTCCATCTTTCAAGAATTGGAGCTCAGATGGCATATGGCAGGATGTAAATGCATCTTTTCTCTGTGGCTTTGAATGTTAATTTTACAAACTATTCTAGTTCATCCAATTTGTAAAGCTAAATATAAATTGCAATTCACAGGCGATTTTTTTTGGCTTACTGCCATGTTTTTATCACTTGGTTTTTCAAAATTAATATGAAGTCTTATAGAATGTTTCCTAAAATTTCAGAACGTCTTCTTCACCTGGTGAAAATGTCTTACCAATGTTTTCTCCCCTCAGTATTTTTCTAATGTACATCATGCCTTAGGAAACATGGTAGTTACATTTCAGTCACCGGGTATTTTCCTTCTAATTTACCTTATTGTCTCAGTATTAATTATTTTCCTTCCCAGACTCCAGACCTCAATCTCACAGAATTTCTCCCGAAACATGGTCATCTCTTTGGTGCTGCTGCACCCAACCACCCTTCTACCCACATATACCCTGCTGCACAACTCTACCTCTTTCTGACCTCAGCTCAATCAGCTACCTTCTCTGAGCTCTCCTCACATTTGCTCCGCTGTGTTAGCAATCTTTGTTTATGAAGTTGTCTCCTCCTCTAGATTATACATGACTCAGAGGAAGAGGCCCTGAGTAATTCCTGTTTGTATCCTCAAGTACAAAATCATGGAGCACAGTGCCTGAAACATACTCGATGCTGACTGAAACATTTTGCTCAGAAAAAAAGATAGAGTTGTCCTCAGTAAGGGGCATTAAAAATACACCGATATGGGGCACCTGGGTGGCTCAGTTAGCTGAGTGCCGGACTCTTGGTTTCAGATCAGGTGATCATCTAGTGGTTCATGGGACTGAGGCCTGCAGTGGGCCCGATGCTAACGGCTCAGAGCTTGCTTGGGATTCTCTCTCCTTCTCTTTGCCCCTTCCAAACTTTTGTACACACTCTCTCAAAATAAATAAACTTGAAAAAATAAACTGATATACTAAGAACAATACATAAAAAAACAAAAATATCTCTTTGTTTTATGAGCTAGGTAGGTTTCGTTTTTTCTTTAAATTTTAAAACATATTATACAACTCCATTAACTCAGTAATTTATAAGTATAAATCATCAGCCTAAGGATAGGGGCTGCAAGGCAGGGCTGTAGCCAGGATTCCGAGTTTACTCAGAGTGACCTTCGGAAAACCACTTACATTGGCTTTTCTTCTTTGTAAATTAGGAAGAATAAAAACATCAGCCTCACAGGTTGCTTTGTGAAGATCACATGGTGTAACATATGAAAAACACACAAGACCGTGCTCTCATTCAATAACATTAGCAATTACTATTTTCACTGCTTTTCTCCTTTGAAATTCGTATCCTTTACCATGTCATATTCTGAGCTCTGCTTTGGAATAAATAAACAATTAAATGACCTGCCTTTAGCAGGTGAGATGCCAGCTGCCCAATTTCTCTATTTTTAGCACAATTTAATGTAGAGAAACCTTTCAACTTTATCTAAGATTTCTCCTTGATAAATCCAACTTGTATTTCCAGTGAAACATAATCCAATGGCCTTAGTCTGAACACATGAAGTTACCTGTGAATAAACCCACAGTTTTGCTCTCACTGTCAGAATCAAATTTATGTCTTAACAAGCTTAAGCATCCTGTCTTTTCCTTTTCAGGCACCGCTTTATTATATTTCCCATGTTTATCAGACAAAGACAGTACAGTATTATAAGCCAATATCAGTTCTGCAAATTGATGCTGCTTCCTGTTGCACACACTGGCACTATCAGTAAAAAGTTTGGGTCAGGAATCACCTGTCAGATGATTTCTCATCTCTTGATCAGGCTTGAGCTCAGGGACAGCACAGCTTGCTCTTTCCTACACACGGCATCATGGATTCTGTGCTCCTGACACTGATAAAAAACAGGTACCACTGAAGGAGCTAAAATTTAAGTCTGGAGACACATAGAGGGGAGAGAGGTGACATTTTCACCAAGTTCATTTTAACTCTCACTGTATTTTCTGAAATTTTGTGGTCTTTTGTATTTCCTTCTTCAAATCACCCCTGAAACCCTTCTGAACCTACACATCACTATCTTTGGGCTGAGAACTGTATTATTATGTCAAATTTGAGGCCTTTCACAAAAAGAGAATACTCACAGGGATTATGACCAAGGTGACATGCAGAGGGAACCTAGATAACAAAGTGTGCAAAGAGCAGAGGGAGAATGGAGCTGAAAATATCCGTTCCCTCCAAGCAAGGAATTAACTCTCTTGCTCCAACTTATATTTTGTCATACTTTCAGAACAAGTGATTTCAGGCTTAGAACCAGATGACCATATTATCACAACATTGTTTAAATGGGTTAGGTGGAGAACAAAAGATATCATGGTTTTCTGCCCAACCCAGACAGAAAGTTGGTATGTGAAAGGATGGTGTTTTAAAAAAAAACACCATGTAATCAACAAGAGTTCTCCACTACCAATAGTACACAGTGTAAATTAGGTGCCTTTAGAATCTGAATCAATTTCTGCAATTGTTCTGTTTTGGTTGATCATTGAAGCCTGAAAGAGTATAGTTTCCAAATATATCTGCCTTTTGGCCAAAGGACACCTTAAGCTTTAGGAAAATCTAATGTAGAATCAGAATTAATTGGTAATTACACCTAACCATTTGTTATTAGTTTAATTTTAATAAGTACAAATAGATGTATTAAATTTAAATGAAAGCATACTGCTGATGACAAACTGAATGAAATAATGAAGAGTTAAGAGTAAAGAGTACTACTACCACAATAGTAAAGAAAAAAAAATGGGACTGGAAGAAATTATATTATAAATTTTAGAAATGAGAATGTACGTCATTAGAGCAAAGTGAAAAAGTAATTGTGGTTTACAAAAAAATGTTAAACATAATAAAACTGACAGTACCAAAAGGTATTTTTGAGAAAACAATGAATTTGTTAATAAGTTTCCTCCTAGTAGTAGAGAATTGGTGAAACTGGTCATCAAAAATCAAATTAAATGATCCTAAAATATTTTAAAAATAGTTTTTAATAGGATCTAATCTTATTAACTCTGGCCAGCTACGAAGTGGCTGAGACTCCGGCGCATAAAAGAAAATCTTTTTTATTTTTATTATTTTTTAATTTTTTTTATTATTTATTTTTGAGAGAGACAGCATGAGCAAGAGAGGGTCAGAGATAGAGGGAGACACAGAATCTGAAGACAGGCTCCAGGCCCTGAGCTAGCTGTCAGCACAGAGCGCGACATGGGGCTCAAACCCACGAACCATGAGATCATGACCTGAGCCAAAGTCGGATGCTTAACTGACTGAGCCACCCAGGTGCCCCAAGAAAACTATTTTTAAATGGAGATATGAAGAAATGTCCTTAATTGGTGTCTCCTCCCCCTACACACACACACACACACACACACACACAGAAGGCACACTTGGCGGCCTTCTGTTAAATCGTTATTTACCCAGATTATTATAGTAAATATGGAAATTATGGTTTATTACTAATATATAAATTTTATTAGTCATTTTGGACATTTTTTAGAATTTAATGTTAAAATATTAATAAATTAATCAACATTGTATCTTTTCCTTGTGGGCAATGCCATGAAGAAAGCTAAGTCTTAGATATTAACATGTCCTGTCCTTCCTTTTCTTTTAGATTATTTGTTCTTTTTTAAAATAGACTTTGAAATCAGAACTTGGCAAGAAAGTTTGAAGTGGGAATAAAAATATAAATTTAATTATATTCTAGTTTTTTTTAAGTTTATTTTTGAGAGAAAGAGAATGTGTGAGGGGACAGTGGAGTGGCAGAGAAAGAGAAGAGAAACTCAAGCAGGCTCTGCACTGTCAGCACAGAGCCCAAGGTGGGGCTTGATCTCACAAACCATGAGATCATGACCTGAGCTGAAACCAAGACAAGGACACTTAACCCACTGAACCACCCAGTCGCCCCTCAATATTTTTTTAGTTCTAAGTGGTTTAAAAACATAGAAGGAAAAAATACTTTAAAAATAAGACTTGCTAGCATACTAGGCAAGGATCCATTGGCACATATGTGAGACTGTTGGGTGTCATGCTTCAGGGTTGATGTATGGCAAAATCCTCTCCAATCAGTCACAGAGGAGGTGAGTTAGAAATTAGACAAACATAACTGTGGGATAACTAGACACATGCAACATTACTGTCCTCAAAGAGGCCCAGTAGTAGCTCAAATCACAGCCTCAGGGTAACTGGCACAGAGAGACACTTGAAATTACATGTGGGGACCACAATCTCTGCAACGAATTTAATTATGCTCAGGACCACTGAGATCTGGTCCAGGATGGGGTATTAGGGTTGACTTTGAAATGTGAATAATGCTGATTTGTCACAGATCCAGCTCAAAGTGTATTAATGCTTTACTTTAGACTGGTACAGATGTGATGGTTGTTCCTTAGATTTTTTTTACCTCCATCTTTAGATTTTTGACTCTCAAAACATACACAAAACACATAGAGAGAGGGAGGAAGGGAGAAAAATTGGGTAAGAGAGAGGGAGATAGAGAGGAAAGGAGGAAAAACCCAGAAAAACAAAAATGAACAACAGCAAAAAAAACCTCCTGAGACTTTAGAAGCAACCTGTATTCCTTGCATGAAGTGAGTTCTACAATTCACATTTCTTCCTCTTTTGAAGAGAATGGAGGAGAAAGTATAAATTCATTTCAATTTAACACAGAGGTATTTTCCAACCCTTACTTATCTTGATTCTCTTGTGAACTTGGACACCCTCAGCATCACAGTTATGTTCCTCTATCCCAGCCGGTTCCTATTTAAAAGAATCAGAGTACAAGTCCTAAACTAGGTTTAATCAAAACTCATACACACACTCCCTGATTTCGAACTATACTACAAAGCTTTTGATAGTAATCAAAACAGGATGGTACTGGCTTAAAAACAGACACATAGATAGAGAACCAAGAAAAAATCCCTGGTATATATGGTGAATTAATCTAGGATAAAGGAGGCAAAAATACACAATGGGAAAAAATGCAGTCTCTTCAATAAATGGTGCTGAGAAAACTGAACAGCTAGAAGCAAAAAAAATCAAACTGGACCACAATCTTATACAAGATACAAAAATAAATTCAAATTGGATTAAAGACTTAAATGTAAGATCTGAAATCATTAAACTCATTGAAGAAAACATAGGCAGTAAGGTTATTTAACATTGGTCTTAGCAATACATTTTTTTTTGACCAGTCTCCTCAAGCAAGGGCAACAAAAACTAAAATAAATGCAACTACATTAAACTAAAAAGCTTTTGCATAGTGAAGGAAGCCGTCAACAAAATGAAAAGGCAACCAAAAGAATTTACGAAATTATTTATGCAGGTTTATATCAAAAATCACCCCAAAGAGCTGACTAAAAAATGGGTGGAGAACTTCAATCAACATTTTTTCCAAAGACGACATACAGATGCCCAAAAAGCTTGTGACAAGATGATCAACATCACTAATCATCAGGGATATCCAAATTAAAACTACAAAAAACTATCACTTTATTCTGTCAGGTTGGCTATTATCAAAAAGATGAAAAATTAACAAGTGTTGGCAAGGATGTGAAGAACAGCAAACCCTCATACACTTTTGGTAGGAATGTAAATTGGTGTAGCCACTGTGGAAAACAGTACAGAAGTTACTCAAATAAATAAAAAGATAACTACCATATGATCTGCAGTTGTACTTCTGGGTATTTATCCAAAGAGATATATGCATATGTATGTGCATTGTGGCATTACGTACAATAGCCAAGATATGGAAGCAACCAAGGCATTACCTGAAACTGATTATGTAATACTACTGTAACTCGTTGAAGATAGACAACAGGTAACTATCACACACATACAACACACACACACACACACACACACACACACACACACTGGACTATTGCTCAGCCATAAAAAAAGAATGAAATCTTACCAGTTGTGACAACATACATGGACTTAGAGGAAATTGTGTTAAGTGAACTAACTCTCACAGACAAAGACAAATACTATTTTATTTCAGTGAGATATAGAATTAAAAAAAACAGAAACACTATTAGAGATAGGAAATAAACTATTGGTTACCAGAGGAGAAAGGGATTGGGGGAGGATAAAATAGGTGAAGAGGATTATGAGGTACAAACTTCCAGTTACAAAATAAATAATTCATAGGGACATAATGTACAGCATAGGGAATAGAGTCAATAATATTTTAATAACTTTGTATGCTGACAGATGGTAACTAGACTTATCATGGGGATCACTGCATAATATATAAAAATATCAAATCACCATGATGTACACCTGAAACTAATAGGATATTTTATGTCACTTATACTTCAATTTAAAAATGTAAAACCTCAAATGCATGGGCTTATGCACGTGTACAGGTGCAAATACATGTACGTTTACACACACACACACACACACCAGAGTTCTGCCACGAGGAGTGTTTTAAGGCTTAGAATAAAGCAGCTTATCCATTAGAGCAACTGGCAGTGCAGATATACCATTAGCACTTTTGAAGTCTCTCATAATGTACTCAATTACACTATTTGTAAATGAGTTGCCTGACAATAACACTGTCATGTGCCAAACAGACCCAGAGAAAGTCAAGGGAAATTACAATTCTGCCAGCAAAACTTTTTCTTTTAATAGGGACATTAGGAAATCAATAGTTTTATAAAAAGAGATCCTCAGCTAATATAAACTACTATAAACTACTATAATACTCTGGCTTAGGCACAGGGTGGAAAATGTGGTCTACTTTTTTGATGCATATAGTCTTGACCTGACAAATGAATTAGAGATGTATAGATGTAAAGATACTCATATTATGCGTAGGAATTTATTTTGCCAAAGAGGTTTTACATGAAGTACAACTACATGGAAGAAATGAGAGATATATGTAAAATTACAAAATACAGCATTAGTTCTACTGTATACTTTCTATGTGTCATCATTGGTGTAAATCCTTAAGTAATGTGTATGTGAGTTGCCCTACTTCTCATCCTCTGAAAGGGGTTCAAATGATTCAAGATAATTGCTGTTACCTCTTTCAACACTTTCACTGGAGTTTTCATTATAACTCTACTAAGTGACCAACTAGACTTTCCGCATAAATGTCACAAAACTGAGAAAATAACTACAGCCTGACCAGACCTACATGTGGTGAACAGGCAGTCTCATCAATATGGAATAAATACCAGCACTGCTGAAATTATTCTATGCTATTTGCCATAATATACTTCAGCACTTTATCAAACACGTCAAGTAGCATTTGCTGGAGACAGAGATCAAGGAAACACCGCTCTTCTCATGCACCATGGTTCCTAATTTCTGAGCATCTATAGAGCCTGAATCCAGCTTTGCCCTTTGCGATAGTTGACACAATTTCCTGTGATATAATTTGTACACACGTTATACACCTTAATCATGGTTTTCATATAACCATGATGTTTCCATGATCTTTTTCTTCTCCAATTTTTCTTTTTCATGTTGGCCTTCGTGTATAATTGATATGTATTTTTCCTCCCCTCAAATGTACAGTTCTAGACTTTCTGGTGCCAAACTCCCAACTAGTCTAGTAAGAAATAGATTTTTTCCTACTAAGGCCCTTTACTATCGTTACTCAATTAAAAAACGAGGACGGTTACTTTTACTTGTCTGTCTCCTTAAGTAAAATTTAAACAGTTGAGAAAAGAATTTGTCTTTAACATACTGCTGCAGGAGTCTGCTAAAAATTCATGATTTTTATTCACAATGTACGCAAGCAGTTTGTATTATGTAGTGTTTTCTACATTTAAATAATCTTTAACCTGCCAATTTATGTTAATTGTAGTGCCAGCTGAAAATAATATGCCATGTTACACCCTTCAATTGCCTGTATATGGAAATGTCATGTATTTTTCATGAAACTTAAAACTTTTTCCAGTAAGTGTGAGCATGTTGCAAAGAATGATAACTGTAGCTTGTATATGCATAATTGGAAAAAAAATAGATAATTTCTAAAACAAAGTATTAAGGCAATGTTGTCGTAAAGTGTTTCCATGTGTTTCCCTTCCAACTATAATTCCATTCTGTAACTCTAAAGATCGCATGCTTTTTGAAGAATATTCACAACTTACTAATTTTAGCCAAAGTCACCTAAGTATAAATATTGTGCTTAGTATAAGTATAAATATTGCACTTAACACATAATATTTAATATTTAATAATATTTATGTGTTAAGTGCTAAGAAATTCTGAGCGATAATGCATATTTCTAAGCTATAACCTAATGCATTGTTCATAATCTTTTAACACAGCTGTTCTTTAAGATCCATTCAAACAAATACCAAAATGTCAGAAACTAAAAAACTCACCATTTAATCTCCATTTTAGCTGACATAACACAGTACAGAGTTTAAGAGATACTTGCATCGTTATAAAACTGTGGATATAATGGATTCTGAAATTTTCCTAAAGTCTGTAGAGTTGCTTTTTAAAATTAAGATCAAACCAAGTTTCCTGAGATTCTTCATACTGGTGCAGGTTTACACATGACCTTCTGGTCATTTGGGTATTGCTTTGGTTTTGATCTTCATCATGGGGTTGACATTATTAACTGCATGAAAATCTGTTCTCTAAAAGTGGAAGAGAGGCTTGTACCACGTCAGCATGCAGTTGAGCAGTGTCACATATACTAATAAGCTATATAATCAAATATCTATCATTGTAGATGTTATTCTACCGAAATCTTTGATCAGGACATAAGTTTTTATTTATGTAAATTCATCTTAGGATAGGATTCACATGTTGGTAATATGATTCATCAAAAGAAATTAACTCTTTGCTTCTCTGAAATTTTTAATGTTTTATCAGGTATTAAATAAAGCTTTTAATGTAATGGTAATATGCTTGAAAACAAAATACCTGAAACGACCAGGAAAATCAGTATTTTTTTTCCTGGAAATTAGTAGTCAGACTTTTTGTGATTTTAACTTATACAGGTAAAATCTAGCCTGTTTTAAGACTTTGATGGAAAAAGATATTTAAAATCAGTGATGCTTCTTTTTCCAAAACTCAGTGTCTTTAAGAATCGTTCTTCAGAAATACTAGAATTTCATCTTAAATTGTTGTCTGAGGAGCTAAATCTATCAAAATGTGATTAGTCACTTTAAATAAAAATTCTAAAAGACCTACCTCTCCAGCATTGTAAATCATTCTCTACCAGTTATTTACAGTCACAAAGGTGTAACAATCACAGAACCTATAACAATACTTATTGCCATATATGTGAACCAGTTGGTTAGAAGACTCTGATGATGACAGCTGTCACTCAAGTATCTATAGTTTTGCTGGTTTGACTGATCTACGACAGCCACAACTGGGACAACTAGAATAACTCAGTTCCGCTTCTCTTGCCTCTTTCAACAGACTAGCCACTTATGATCCATGGCAAAGGCAGAGAAGCTTCTGCTGGTATCATATCTGCTAACATCCAACTGGGCAAAGAAAGTCCCATGGCTAAACTCAGCATCAAGGAGTGCAAGAAGGGGCTTCAAAATTACATGACAGAAGGTGTAAGAAGTTTAACAAATAAAGCAATCATTCTCCCCCGTACACTCTTCTGCTTACTTCTTTTTACTTGATAAATAACTTGTTATATAGATAGGTACCAAACAAAACAAAGACTCACAAAAAGACCCCAACATCCCAACAATACAGAGAAAATTTAATTTCTGCCATAATAGCACAACGTGAATGCTCTTACCCTTTAGCAAGACTTCACATATGTTATATATGACAGGTAAGATTAAAATCTGTATTCCATACTGTATGTATGCAATAATCCCAAATTCATGGAACATGTATTCTAAAGAGAAAAATTAAGTACAAAGTTTTTTTGAAGGATGAAGCTGCAATTTTAGATAGGTGGCCAAGGAAAGCTGCATTAAGAAGTTTACACTGAATAAATACATGAAGAAGATGAGAGAGTGTGCCATATAAATGGCTGTAGAAAGAAAAGTTCAAATAAAGAGAAGAGCAAATTCAAAAGCCTTGATAGAAGCATGTCTGATATATTTCAGGAAAGCAAAGTATGACTCAATGAAGAGAAAGAAATAGAAGAAATGGAGGTTAGAGAGGTACTGGGGCTAGATAAGATAGAATTATGATTGTTGCAATGCCTTTGACTTTTATTCTGAATGGGGTGAAAAATCTTTGGAAATTTTTGAGCAATGGAGTTTCATGATCTAAGTTAAGGTTTAATGGGTCACTCTGCTGTGTTAAGAAAAAAATGAATAGTAACAAGGACAAAAGCAGTGGACTAGTTAGGAGATTATTGCAATAAACCAGATGGCAAATAATAGTGTTTGGACAAAAATTGTAGCAGAGAAGATGATGAGAAGTGAATAATAAATGTATTTTGAAATTAGAGCCAACAAGATAGTCTGATCAATAACTGTGGGGTATGAGAAAAAGACACAAGTCAAAATTACTCTAAGGTTTTCCACCTGAGCAATTGGAAAATGGAGTTTCTATTTACTGAGATGGGAAAACCAGTGGGAAGGCAGATCTGGGGAGGATATCAGGAGGTAAGTTTTTGACATGTTAAGTTTTAATGTCATGTTACATTTAAAAGTCACAGAGGTCACTGGATGTCCTGAGTATGGGGATCAGAGGTAAGATGATGAATGGAGTTATTTATTTGGCAGTCATCCTTGTAGAGACAGCATTGAAAATCACAAACTGATGTAGTAACCAAGGTAGTCAGGGAGAAAGAGGGAAGAGGTACAAGGAGCATACCACTGTGAAGTTGGAGGGAATAAAAGAAACCAACAAAGGATATAAAGAAAAGGCAGCCGGTGAGGTAGGAGTAAAACCAGGAAAGTGGATTTGGGAGTCAAGTGAAGAGACAATAAAGGAAGAAAGAGCATGTGAGATGTATTTTTATACAAGAAGAGCTAGGAACTGATAATGCATTTAGTAATAGGAATGCAGTTGATGAGTGATGGGGAAAATTGAACCTGAAAGGAGACATTACTACTGATTTTACAGCTGTTAAAAGGTAGTAAGAATATTTTGAATAACTTAATGCTAAGACATTTTAAAATTTAGATAAATGAGTCAATTTCTAGAAAAACAGAACTTACCACAACAGACAGAAAAGAAAATCTAAATAGGCCAACACATACGAAATTGAATCCGTAATTTACAACATACCCCTAAAAAAAATTCTAGGCCCAGATGGCTTCACTTGTGAATTCTCAAAAGATTTTAAAAAGATATACCACCAATCTTATCCAAATAGAATAAAATAGAACAGAAAAGAATGTGACTCTCCTCATTTTATGAAAGCAGACAAGGACGATTCCAGAAAGAACTGTTACAGGCCAATCTTTCATAAACCTAAATGCACCCCCGCCAATTTATCAAAGAGAATCCAGTAATCTAAAAAAAATAATAAATCGTGATATATTTATTTATTTATGGGATGTAAAGTTGATTTCATGTTCTGAAACCAACGAATATCAGACATCAACTAAATTAATATGGCAAAAAATACAAAACACATTTCATTACACACAGAAATGTATTCAATAAAATAATATTCCACTTTCATTACAATAAAACCTCTTAATAGGCTAGGAATGGAAAGGAACTTCCATGATAAGAAAAAGGTTATTTGTAAAGAACCTATAACAAATGTCATACTTCACTGAGAAATACTGAAAACTTTCCACCTGAAATTGTGTTCAAGACAAGTATATTTACTATCAGAAATGTATTTTTACCATATTTTCAAGTATTTTTAACACCAAAATACCTGGTAGCTTTTTACTCTATTAAAATTTAAAACTTCAATCAAAAGACAATTTTAAGAATGTAAAAATGTAGAAAAATCTTCCAGGAAGATGGTGGAGTAGGAGGATCCTAAACTCTCTTCCTTTCAGGGATACAGCTAGATAACATCCACATCAGCATAAGTAACCCAGACAACTACCAGAAGACTGGCAGAACTGACTATCCACAGCTAACCATAGAGTAAAAGCTCTACTGAAAACTGTAGGTAGGGTGGAAATGCAGTCAGGAACCAAGCTGATCCACAAGACTGTCCACAGGAGGATGTGCCACTGCAAGTGCAGAGAAGGAAGACTAACAGGCTTCATCCCAGGCATCCCAGACATCCCAGCTATGGGGGCACCTACATTGAGAAGATGAATCCCCATAACATTTGTCTTTGAAAACCATAAGGGCATAATTTCATGAGTTCTTACCATGAGTGAGAATTAACCCCTGGTTCTTTAAAAGCAGGTGACTCAGGAGAGCCACAGAGTGAAAAGAAACAGTCCCTGCCTTCACAGAGATAATACAACAAACAGCTCCCCTGAAAGACAGCATAGAAGCAGTAATTTGAAAAGAACCTAGGGTTTATGGTAAGAAAATATATTTACTAATTTCAGAATATGTGCTGGGGGGCCATGGATCTTTTGGAGACTTCTCCAGGAACAAAAGAGCTGGAAGGCCCTATTTTACTCCCCTATTTCTCTCACCAACCCCAGTCCAGATACACAGACAGCTGTGGGAACCAGCACAGCACACTCTTTACATAGCTTGCTAACTGAGCACTCTGCTCCCACATTCTTCAGTGGACCCAGCAACTCCAACACACCCTTCACAGGAGTTTCCAAATTGGGTACCAAGTCTCCTCCCACCACAGACCTGTACAAACCACACCAATATCATGTGCCCTGCCACCATACTCCTCTACAGTTGCCATCTCCAACCTGGCCTCAAAATAAACACATCCAAAAAGGTGCTAAAAGTTTAGAATTGTGCAAGCAGCCCCAACAGGAGCCAGATCATTCTAAAGTGACTGCCCCTGGGACAGGGGAAGATAATCACACACATCAGTGGGACTGAAGTCCAAGCAGTGGGCTGGGGGCAGACAGACATCTGGTATGATGGCAGCCCTGACCACCAATGAAAGCCTCCCAGGGGACAACCTAGGGAGAGTACCCTGTAGGTCAGTGCTACTACATTTCTTTTTATTTTTTTATTTATTTTTATTTTTTTTAGTGCTACTACATTTCTGACAAATGCTGAGTCTGACCCAACTTAAACGCAAGGCAGCCCAGACGGGTCCATTAATAAAAGAAATCAATCTTGCCCACAACAGGCAAAGAGAGCCACTGCAGATGACTGGATGACATCTAATGTGGCTCAGCCATAATAATATGGCACACCCAACATGCATAGGAGACACCCCTGAAGTACCAGGTTCTGGTAATATAGGACACTGCACTAAAGGACACCATAAGACCTCCTTTACAATAAAAGCCACCACTTTTAGAAGCAGGAGACATACTTGACTTTCCTAACACATAGGAACAAACAGTGATAAAATGAGGATACAGAGAATATGTTTCAAAGAATAAGACAAAATCACACCAAGAAATCTTAACAAAATAAAAAAAAGTAATATGCCAGATAGAGAAATTAGAATAATTAAAGATGCTCACTAAACTTGAGAAAAAAGTGGAAGATCTCAGGGAGACTCTCAATGGAGAGAAAAGATTGAAAAAGCCAATCAGAGATGAAGAACTCAATAATTCATATTAAAACATGTTGGATGGAATGAACAGTAGACTAGAGGAAGCAGAGGAATTGTTCAGTAACCTGGAGGAAAAAGTAATGGAAAACAATCAGGCTGAACAGCAGGGAGAAAAAATTAATAATAAATGAAAATAGACTAAAGGACCTCAGTGACACCATCAAATGTAGTAACGTTCACATTACAGGGATACCAGAAGGTGAAGAAAGAAAAATGAGTCAGAAAATATATTTGAAGAAATAGATGAAAATTTCTTGAATCTGAAGGAAGGAAGAGAAATCTAGATCAAGGGGAAGAGAGAGTACCCCCCCAACACACACACACAACCCATACAAGAAGGTCCATACCAAGACACATAGTAATTAAACTGGCAAAAAGTGATAGAGAATTTAAAAAATAACAAGAGAAAACAATTACATATAAGAGAAACCCCATAATGCTATCAGCTGATTTTTCAGCAGAAACTTTGCAGGCTGGAAGAGAGTGGCATAATATATTCAAGACTACCACTTAGAATAGAAGGAGAGATAAAGAGTTTCCCAAACAAATTTAAGTGAAAGGAATTCATCACCACTAAACCAGTCTTACAAGAAGGTTAAAGGGGATTCTTGGAGTGGAAAGACTATAAGCAGGAGTAAGAAAAGTAGGAAGTACAAACGCAGTAAAATTAAGTATATCTATAAAAATCAGTCAAGGGACTCACAACATAAGAGGATGTAAAGCATGACACTATACACTTAAAATGTGGAGACAGGAGTATAAATCTAGTGCTTTTAGGATGAGTTCCAACTTAAATATTCATGAACTTAATATACACTGTTATAGTCATAAGATGTCATATACAAACCTAATGGTAACCAATAATAGGTATGTAAATAATAAAGAGAAAGGAACCCAACATATCACTAAAGAAAGCTGGCAAACTGAAAGAAATGAGCAAGAGAAGAAACTAACAGAGAAGAACTAAAAAAAACCACGAAACAAGTAAAATGGAACTAAGTACACATCTTATCAGTATTACTTTTAATGTAATGTACTAAACACTCCAAAGGCACAGGGTGATGGAATGGATGAAAAAGCAAATCTCATCTATATGCTGCCTACAAGAGACTAATTTCAGACCTAAAGACACATGCAGATGAAAAGTGAAGGGATGGAAAAACTTTTTTTTTCTTTTTTTCTTTTTTTTAATTAATTAATTTATTTATTTTTTATACTTTATAGTTTATTGTCAGGTTGGTTTCCATATAACACCCAGTGCTCTTCCACACAAGTGACCTCCACCAAGACCATCACCCCCTTTACCTTTCCCCCTTCCCCTTCCCCCCTCAGTTTGTTTTCAGTATTCAACAGTCTCTCGTGTTTTGTCTCCCTCCCTCTCCCTAACTCTTTTTCCTCCTTCCCCTCCCCATGGTCCTCTGTTGGGTTTCTCCTGTTAGACCTATGAGTGCAAACATATGGTATCTGTCCTTCTCCGCCTGACTTATTTCACTTAGCATGACACCCTCGAGGTCCATCCACTTTGCTACGAATGGCCAGATTTCATTCTT
>CM053572.1:60653464-60706473 GCA_028646485.1 Cryptoprocta ferox
TCAGTATTACTTTGGCTATTCGGGGGTTTTTGTGGTTCCATACAAATTTTAGGATAGTTCATTCCAGCTTTGAGAAGAATGCTGGTGCAATTTTAATTGGTATTTAATTGGTACAAGAGACTAATTTCAGACCTAAAGACACATGCAGATGAAAAGTGAAGGGATGGAAAAACTTTTATTATGCAAATCCAAGTGAAAAGAAAGCTGGGGTAGCAATACTTATATCAGAAAAAAAAATAGACATGAAAACAAAGACTTTAACAAGAGTCAAAGAAGCACACTACATACTCAAAAAGGGAAGGATCAAGCAACAAGATATAAAAATGGCAAATACTTATATACCCAACATTAGAGAATGAAAATACATAAAGTAGGTATTGACAAACATTAAGGAAGTAATTGATAATAATACAATAGTAGGGGACTTGAACTCCTTACTCATATCAATATATAGATCATTCAAACAGAAAATCAACAAGGAAACAATGGCTTTAAGTGACACATTAGACCAGTTGGATCTAACACATATATTCCGAACATTTTATACTAAAACAATAGAATACATATTCTTCTCAAGTTCACATGGAACATTCTCCAGAATAGATCACGTTAGGCCACAAAACAAAGCTTAACATATTCACAAAGACTGAAATCACGTCATGCTACTAAACAATGAAAGGGTCAATGAAGAAATCAAAGAAATAAAAAAAAAATACAGGAGACAAATGAAACTAAAAACACAATGGTCCAATACATTTGGGATGCAGCATAATCTGCTCTAAGAGAGGATTTTATAGGAATACAGGCCTACCTCAAGAAGCAAAGAAGATCTCAAATGAACAACCTAACCTTACACTTAAAGGGGCTAGAATAAGAAGAACAAACAAAATCCAAAACCAGTAGAAGGACGGAAATAAAGATTAGAGCAAAAAATAATGAAATAGAAACTAAACAAACAAAAAACCCAACAAACAAACAAAAAAAAATCAAAATAGAACAGATCAATGAAACCAGAATCTGGATCTTTGAAAAAGATGAACAAAAAAAGATTAAAATTTAATCAGAGAGAGAAAGAGAGAGAAAAAACTCAATAAAAAATAGAAATGAAGAGAAATAACCAACACCACAGAAATACAAAGGATTATAAGATAATATTCTGAAAAATTATATGGCAACAAGTTAGAAAACCTAGAAGAACTGGGTAGATTCCTAGAAACATAAAATTTCCCAAAACTCAATCAGAAAGAAATAGGAAATTTGAACAAACTGATTACCAGCAATGAAATTGAATCAGTAATTTAAACACACACACACACACACACACACACACACACACACACACAGCTTCCAACAAAGTCCAGGACTAGATGGTTTCACAGGTAAATTCTAACAAACATTTATTTTTTTTTATTTTTTTTATGTTTATTTCATTTTTGTGAGAGAGAGACAGAGCATGAGTTGGGAAGGAGCAGAGAGACAGGGAGACAAAGAATCTGAAGCAGGCTCCAAGGCTCTGAGCTGTTAGCACAGAACTCGACACGGGGCTCTAACTTACAAACCATAAGATCATGACCTGAGCTGAAGTAGGAAGTTTAACCGACTGAGCCACCCAGGTGCCCCCTACCAAACATTTAAAAATGAGTTAATACCACCTATTCTTCTCCAACTATTTCACAGAATAGAAGAGAAAGGAAAACTTTCACTTCATGAGGCCAGAATTACCCTGATACCAAAACCAGATAAGGATACTATAAAAAATGAGCACTATAGGCCAATATCTCTGGTTAGCATAGATGGAAAAATCTTCAACAAAATATTAGGAAACTGAATTCAACAACACATTAAAAAATCATTTATCACAGTGAAGTGGAATTTATTCCTGAGATTCAAGGGTGGTTCAACATTCACAAATCAACCAACATGATACATCACACCAATAAGTATAAAAACCATTATGATTATTTCAGTAGATGCAAAAAAAGCGTATGAAAAAGTACAATATTCATTCATGATAAAAACGCTCAACAAAGTAGGTTTACAGGGAACATAAATCAATATAATAAAGACCATATATTAAAAACATATATTTCATTGAAGATGAAAAAAAAAAAACAACTCATCTTAAATGGGGACAAACTGAGAGCTCTTCCCCTAAGGTCAGGAACAAGACAAGAATGTTTACTCTCATTCAAGAATGTTACTCATTCAACATGATACTGGAAGTCCTAGCCATAGTAATTATGCAAGAAATAAAAAGGAATCCAATTGATAAGAAATAAAACTTTCACCATTTGCAGATGACATGATACTATATATGTAGAAAATGCTCAATACTCCACAAAAAACTGCTAGAACAGATAAATAAATTTAGTAAGGTTGCAGGATATAAAGTCAATATACAGAAATCTGTTGCATTTCTATATGCTAATGAGATATCAGAAACATAAATTAAGGAAACAATCCCATTTACAATTTCAGCAAACCTAGGTATAAACATTACCAACGTGAAAGACCTGTACTCAGAAAACTATAAAAAAGTGATAAATTAAAGATGACACAAAGAAATGGAAAGATATTCTATGCTCATGGATTGCAAGAACCAACATTGTTAAAATGTCCATGCTACCCAAAGCAGTCTACAGATTTAATGCAATCTCTATCAAAATACCAATAGCATTTTTCTCAGTACTAGAATAATCTTAAAATTTATATGAAACCATAAAAAGACCCCAAATAGCCAAAGCAATCTTGAAAAAGAAAACTGGAAGTACCACAATCCCAAATTTTAAAGTATACTACAAAGCTGTAGTAATCAGAACAGTATGATACTGGCACAAGATAGATACATAGATCAATGGAAAGGTCAATTAATCTTTGACAAAGGAGGTAAAAATATGCAATGGGAAAAAGACAGTCTATTCATCAGTTGGTTGAGAGAACTGGAAAGCTACAAGCAAATGAATGACAATGGACCAATTTCTTACACCCTATATACACATACACAGAAATAAATTTAAAATGGATTAAAGACCTAAATGTGAGACTTGAAACCATAATACACCTAGGAAAGAGTATAGGTAGTAATTTTTCTGATATTGGCCATAACAACATTTTTCTAGATACGTCTAGGTATTACTCAGTCACATAAAAAAGAATGTCTCCTGAAGCAAGGGAAATAAAAGCAAAAATTAACGATTGGGACCACATCAAAATAAAAAGCTTCTGCGCAGCAAAGGAAACAATCAACATAACTAAAATGCAACCAGTGAATGGGAGAATATTTTTGTGAACGAGATGTCCAGTAAAAGGTCAGTATCCAAAATATATAAAGAACTGATACAACTCAACACCAAAATAAAGCCCCCCAAATAATTCATGCAAAATGGGCAGAAGACGTGAACAGACATTTCTCCAAAGAAGACATACAGATGGCCAATAGACACATGAAAAGATGCTCAACATCACACATCATCAGGCAAATGCAAATCAAAACCACGATGAGATAGCATCTCACACATGGGAAGATGGCTAAAATCAGAAACACGAGAAACAACAAGGGTTGGCCAGAAAATGGAAAAAAGGAACCCTTGTGCACTGTTGGTGGGGACGCAAACTGATACAACCACTGTGAAAGACAGTATGGAGGTTCCTCAAAAATTAAAAATAGAACTACTTTATGACCCAGTATTTCCACTACTGGTTATTTATTTAAAGTGTACAAAAATAGTAATTCAAAAAGATAAATGCTGCAGTAAACCTAGGGGTTTATTTCCAAAAACCGTAATATGGAAACAGCCCATGTCCATTGATAGATGAACAGATAAAGAAGATGTGGTACATATACACAAAGGAGTATTATTCAGTGCCCCCCCCAAAAGAAGGAAATCTTTCCATTTGCAATGACATGAATGGAGCTAAGCAAAATAGGTCAGTCAGAGAAAGACAATTACCATATGATTTCACTCATGTGTGGAATTTAAGAAAAAAAAAACAGATGAATAAGAAAAGACAAACAAACAAAAAAACCAGACCTTACAGAAAACAAACTGATGGTTACCAGAGGAGAGGTGGGAGGGGGATGGGTAAAAGAAATGAAGGGAGTTAAGAGTACACTTACTGTGATGAGCACTAAGTAATATAGAGAATTGTTGAAGCCACTATATTGTACCCCTGAAACTAACAGTGTACATTAATTATATTGGCATTTAAAAAAATACATTAACTTTTTTTAAAGAACAAGTGTAATCTCTGAAGGGGGAGAATATAAGCACCACATGTAATAGTCAAAGAGCTTATGT
Organism: Cryptoprocta ferox; assembly: GCA_028646485.1. Taxonomy (NCBI): domain Eukaryota; kingdom Metazoa; phylum Chordata; class Mammalia; order Carnivora; family Eupleridae; genus Cryptoprocta; species Cryptoprocta ferox. The sequence continues at coordinate 60,657,763 of CM053572.1, forward strand.
ATCAAACATCTAAAAAACCTTTTCAAGTCATTAAGATAGAACAATAGAATAGAAAATGTATTTGAGCAGGAACTTTACAAAAGAGGGTATGTAAGTGACCAAGAAAACATAGGAAAAGATGTTCAACATCATGATTAAGGAAAATTCAAGTTAAAAACTACAGTGTTGCACACCCCTACCACCAAAATAGCTAGGCTTAAAGGAAAAGACTGATGTTACCAAATAGTAGTGAGTCACTAAGTAAATGAAGGAATAGGAATTTTCATACTCTGCTGGAAAAAGTACAAATTGCTTTAAACACATTGGGCTATCTTTTAGGATTATCTTCTAAAATTGAATCTACAATGTGATCTTATAATTTTATTCCCAGGTATATAAAAAATCCATGTACATATGCACCAAAAAAGGTATACAACAATGTTTGTGGCAACATTCTTCATAATACCTAAGAAATGGAAACAATCCATAAAGCCCAACAATAGTAGACTGGATAAGTTGTGTGCAATTGTATAAGAGACTACCAAAAAGGCAACAAAAATAAGGTATTTTACTTCTATTCACCCATGAATACATTTCACCAACATAATTTGGGGTAAAAGAAACCAGAAATAAAATAAAATACATTCTAAGTTTTATCAGCATAAAATTTTTAAAATATTCAATACTAAACAGTGTTTAGAGACACATGTCTTAATTTCGAAGGGGCAAGAGGATTCCTGAGTGCTGGCAGTGTTCTGTTACTTGATCTATTTCAGTGTTCTAAACCGGATATTCACTTTGCGTTATTTCCCTGAAATGCACGTGTGTCTTCTAAATGTGTTATATAGTACTATAGACTATTTTTTCAATATACAGATTACGGTTTTTATACATCAGGAAATTTAGGTTGTTTGCAACACTGAAAATAATTTTGTGATCATATATGTTCTTGTCAGAAAGATACACTAGGCTAACTGCTGGTGAACTTTGAGGATGAAATGTTCTTTAGAAGGAGGACTATAGTTTTCCCCTGATTTAGTTTCCCCTAACTACAGAAGAGGGGTGTTTTGGCCTTTCCGCTGAAAAAGTAGGCTACAATGACAAGACATGCAATATATTTTGAATCTATACAAGACTTTTCTTCCTGCTGTGCATAATTTCTGAATCCAATGCTGTCATAAAAACAGATGCAGTGCGATGCCCAGTGTAACGAGCAAGTAAGATTTTCGTCAGCACTACATGGCCCCAACTGTAAATTGGTCTTGCGTACTCTGCTCAGGCAGATGAACCACATATTTTTAAAAGGTTTTATGTTAAAGGTAGGAAAATAAAAAACAAAGTACCTTTTAAAATTAAGAGAAGAATTTTTTCCTCATAAAAGGAAAGTAGAGGTGAGTGGCTTTTTTGTTTGTTACCAGTATTTATCTCTATTTTGTTTAAGAGTATTTATGGTGTTACTAGGAAGATGTGGTTCATCTATACAATGGAATACTACATGGCAATGAGAAAGAATGAAATCTGGCCATTCGTAGCAAAGTGGATGGACCTCGAGGGTGTCATGCTAAGCGAAATAAGTCAGGCGGAGAAGGACAGATACCATATGTTCGCACTCATAGATCTAACAGGAGAAACCCAATAGAGGACAATGGGGAGGGGAAGGAGGAAAAAGAGTTAGGGAGAGGGAGGGAGAGAAAACTCGAGAGACTCTTGAATACTGAAAACAAACTGAGGGGGGAAGGGGAAGGGGAAAAGGTAAAGCGGGGTGATGGTCTTGGTGGAGGTCACTTGTGGGGAAGAGCACTGGGTGTTATATGGAAACCAACCTGACAATAAACTATAAAGTTAAAAAAAAATATTAACCAAGTTTTACTAAAATTTACATTTGAAATACCTATTATATTAAAAGTACACTTGATTTATTCTCTAAAAAAAATTAAATTAATTAATTAATTAAAAAAAAGAGTATTTATGGTGTTACTGAAAATAGTAGTTACTAACCTTGGCCATTTTAAAAGCTTATAACATGTTATGTATTTTGAGTCTGATTTGAAACTAAGTTGACGATTGGATTCATGACTTAATGGAAAATACCATATTTTCAAAAACATTTTATAGTAATTATAAATGAATGAAAATAAGCATTCCCTATATACCTAAAATGCTAATTTATGAGACAGACAAGATACCTATCTTTCCTGTTTTCATTGATTATGCAATCATCTCAACTCTAAATTCGGACCTATCTCTATAACAAGCAAACATCGGAAGGAATTATTAAGGAGATAGAACCTCATCAAGCAGTCATTTTTAAATATGGGAAACAAATTGGCCCATGTCTTACAAAACCTGCCATTAAAGTGACAAGTGACTCTAGGCAGTGAGAGACATTACCAGACAGAAATTCCATATTCCTGTTTATATATACACTTCTAGCCTACTCATATTTGATGTTACTGAAGAAAAAAATCAAATTTTTCATTTAAAATATGACTTGCATATACTTGTGCTATATATACACAAGACTTCTCTACCAGTTTTAATATTAGAAAACCAACCCCTATCTGCGGATTATTGAAATTAAGTGTTTTAAGTGCCATTTGACATTTCCAAGCTCATCTTGCTTTTCTATCATGGTTCATTCCCTCACTCTACTTCCCTTTTGATAATTCAGAAAACTTACAGACCAATACCACCCACAACTTAATTCCAGTTACAAATGGCTTTACAAAGAGGAAACTGGGAATTCAGATTTATTCCCTTCACCAGTAGGTATCCCCCTGATGGTATCTTTTTCTCATCAAGAGTCAGTTTGAAAATACTTAGGATAATGCCAGTTCTTGCCAATCCTGTGAATCCTGTGGTTGGTTTAACAGGGAGGGAGAAAGAGGAGGGCAGGGACTCACTCTTCAGCACCATTCTCTGATTCCTACTAAAAAAAGCCTTGTAGTGAAGTAGAACTTCCTCCAAAATGTGCAAACCCAGCAGCCTGATGTGATGCCTGCAGATTTACTGGAGCCAAGTTACTCAGCACTAGGACTTCCCGTATCAATTGCAGACCCTATACAGACCCTAGGTGGGCACCTGCTCAAGACTTAAAGTGACAACATTCCCAGGTCAAGTTGCATTTACTTATAGCAACTAATGCTTTGCAAAGTGTCTTTCCATTTCAGGCATGCATTCTTTTAGACCTGTCCTTTTTTCCTCTCATCCTCTACACTTTTTTCTCTTGGTACAACCATCCCCAATTTGCTTTCCTTCTGTTCACAAAAACCTACCCAGTTGAGTTCCTAGGATGAGTAATACCCTTTTCAGAGAGGAAAAAAAAAGCACTTTTTCCACATACAGAGCCAAGATTTCATTTTTCCAAACTCTAGTGTCCTAACTTCAATTAAGCATTAGAAAACCTTGAAGAAAGAAATATAACACAGGTCACATTTTGGCCCTAGCCATGACTTTGGTTTCATTATCTACTTCTCTCTCTTATTCACACTCATCAAGTTATATTCACTCTACCATGTTCTTCTCTCCAGCTTTACTCTCACTACCTTATTTGAATGCCTATCAGCCATTCAAAAGTCTCCATCCACTTTATTTATGTTTTGATCACATGCTTTTGAAATTTTTTAATTCTTTTTAAAGTTTTTACTTAAATTCCAGTTAGTTGAAATACAGTACAATATTATTTTCAAGTATACAATATAATGATTCAACACTTCCACACAATACTTGGTGCTCATCACAGTAATTAAATTCCTTATTCTCTCCACCGAACTTCCCTCTGATAATCATCAGTTTGTTCTCTGTAGTTAGGAGTGTTTCTTGGTTTGCCTTCCCTCCCCACTTGGCTCTTTTTTTTTTCCTTGAATTTCACATATGAGTGAAATTATATGGTATTTGTCTTTCTGTGACTAGCATAATACTCTCTAGCTCCACCCACATTGTTGCTAATGGCAATATTTAATTCTTTTTTGTGGCTGAATAATATTTCATTGCGTGTGTGTGTGTGTGTGTGTGTGTACACACACATTCTTTATCCACTGATCAGTCGATGGACACTTCGGCTGTTTCCATAATTTGGCTGTTGTTTCCTGTGTCAATTTTAGCCATTCTGACAGGTGTGAGGTAGTATCTTATTGTGGTTTTGATTTGCATTTCCTTCATGATCAGTCATGTTGAACATCTTTTTCATGAATTTGTTGGCCACTTGGATGTCTTCTTCGGAAAATGTCTATTCATGTCTTCACCCGTTTTTTAATTTTATTATTGGGGGGGATTGTTGAGCCATACCACCCTGAATGCATCCAATATCTTCCCTCCACTTTAAATTTACCCTTTTCTATCCATTCTCTATGCAGAGTGGTCTTTGATCCCATCCTTTTTAAAGCTTCCCATTAATCTTAACATACATATAAAATAACTCAACATGGCCTGCAGCAGCTAGTTTCTGCTGAAATATCTAGGCTCATCGCTGGCTTGTCTTTTCTCTAAAATCTATAATCAGTCATATTCAACTTTATCCAGCACACCACTTGTTTTGTCGTGCTGGGCCTTCTCATAAGCCAGTCCTTTGAGCAGAAACCTTTCATTCTTCTCACATCCTCCTTCATTGGTTCTTTCATTCAAATTTAAAAGCTTACCTAATGTATCACTTCCTGGGTGAAGTCTTCCCCTCTCCTCTCCTTTTCTAGTTCCTCCCCTCATCCTTCTGCGCTAGGACCTCCTTCAATACTGCTTTAGAGCCTTTCATATTCCCTAAGAACACCACACTGTGCTATATAAATTTAACTGTCACTATTCTCAATTAATTTGTAGACTCCAAAAAATTGTTTATTTTCCACCCAACAGTCTGAAATGTTATCATCTTTCATTCCATCTTTGTTCAACCAGTCAACTACTTATGGTATTATTAATTTATTCACTCCCTTCCCTTCTCATTTATTATCTCACCCTAAGCCGTTTCTGAATCTCAAGATTTAACTCCTTGTCATAGGGTTTTTGCTCTTGTTTTACCACCTTTGGTTCCAACCGCTTTCTGAGAAAGAATATGTGATAAATATTTCAAGATATTCCCTGTCTCCAAATTGTCTTCATTCCCCACCCACAATTTGTTTTATTGCAGGGTATAGAATTCCAGTTTGAAAACCATTTTATTTCAGAATTTTGAAGATATGACTCCATTTTTTAAACACAAAAGTTATTTAAATACATTAGTGTCATGACTAGAGCAAATTCAGTCATTTCATATAGGGGGGAAACAATTAGAGTCTTGGTAACTCTAACTACAATTTTATGTAAAACTCTTTACAGTTCATATTGTGAGAGTTACCTATTAAACAGCAACTAAAATACAATTTTTTACATCATCTACAAATAAAATACTCATGAAATTTATTTTTTTTTAGTTCTAACAGGCTTTTCATTCCCATAGTAACTATGTTTTCAGTTTTTAACCTTGAAAACGGTCTCCAAATCTTTAGGCAATTTGAAATCTTGGGCTAATACTAAAATATGGACATATGGTTAAATTGACTTTATATATGCATGTGTGCAGTTCTGGATTTAAAAACATGTAGAACACCCTTGTTTTGTGGTGCTGGGTCTTATCATTCCAAAAATCACCCTCTTGCTGCATCTATGCAAACATTTCACAACTCCTATACCCTGGCAACTCCTGATCTGTGCTCTACCTCTATGTGCTCAGCTTTTTCATAATGTCATATAAATGGAGTTATACAATATGTATGTAACTGGTGTCTTTCACTTAGCATTATGCCTTTGAGATTCATCCATGTTGTTATGCCTATCAAGAATTTCCTCCCTATGTTATACATGCATTTAACCCTTACTTTCAAGAGCATGGTTTTAATAGCTTCTTTTTTTGTTCTTCAATATCTATGATTCCACTATCTGTCTTACCTTGGTGTGCACACTCTATTATCTTTTTCCTTGTAATATTTGAATGTTTCTGGTTCTTTGTATACTAAATAATTCTCTAGGAGAGCTTAGCTCTTTTGAATATCATGTTAGGTAACTCTGGGTCTTGTTTAAACCCTATAAAAAGTGTTGATTGGTTGCTTTAGCAGACAATTGACCCAATTAGGTTTAGTATGCAAGTTTCTTTCCATATTTTTTGTTGTGGCTTCAATGTCTGTTTTCAAAACCTTTGCAGTGCCATTTCCTGCATGTCCACTGCCCAGTGGCCAGCCTAGGACCTGCGACTTGCCTCAACTGCAGTCAGTTCTCAAAGCTTTTTGCATGCTATCAACTATAATGTCCGTGCATGTGCAGTTCAAGAGTGAACCCAGGGATTCATGCACAATCTTGTACAATTGTTTCCCTGAGCTCCCTTCTTTCTACTGTCTCTCCCACCCTTTGCACTTCCCCGAAAGGCTCTCTTCCTGATTCCTTGGTTGTAAAGCTGGGGTTTTGGTTCCATGGCTCTGCTATGTACTTCCCATTACTGTGTATGCCCGCAGGGCAAAGTTGTAAAAAGAACGGAGGGGGAAATAAGGCAGTGGGGATTCTCCCTAGGCTCGTGCAACCACTGGACCACTCAAAGATGTTTGTACCTTCAAGTTTTACACACCCACCAGCTATCACTACTGTTTTCACTACTGCCACTGTGGGGGTGACCGGGGGGATGGTGGAGGTAGAACAGAAGAAAACTGAAAAAATTTAAAAAAGCATAAAATTACTCTTGACACATAGGATCCCACTTTGCCAATCCTCATAGAGGAAATAAAGAGCCTCCATTGGAGCTCTTTCAGTCTGTACCTGATGTGCTGTGTTGGGTTTCAGGCTACAGTTGCATTCAGGATAGGAAATTCAAAAAGGGAAATATCACTTATTTTTCAGTCCTCAGCCACCCCAGGCCTTCTGTCCAGAAATGTTGGTTGCATTCATTTGGTAAGACAAGGATAGAGTATGCTTATTCCATCTTGACTAGAATAGTACTTCTACTTTCTAAAAATAGTTTTAAAAATTTAATTGTGGAAAAAACGCTTACAGTTTATCATATTAACCATTTATAAGTGTGCAGTTTCATAGTATTAAGTGTATTCCCTTTGTTGTTTAATAGATCTCCAGAACTTTTTCATCTTGCAAAACTGACATTCTATACCCAATGAGTAACACTTCATTTCCCGCTTCCCTCCAGTCACCATTCTACTTTTTGTTTCTATGTTTGAGTACTTTAGATATTTCATCTTTAGATACTTTAGATACTTCATCTAAGTGGAATCACAGTCTATATCTTTTTGTAACCCGTTACTTCATTTAACATATCCTCTTGAAAGTCTATCCATGTTTCAGCACATGACAGAAATTCCTTCCTTTAAGGCTGAATATTATTCCATGTATGTATATGTCACATTTTTGTTCAGATCATCCACTGATAGAAGTTGCATTGTTTTCACCTCTTGGCTATTGTGAATAATGCTATTATGAACATGTTATGAACATGGGTATGCTAATAATTGTTTCAGACTCTGCTTTTAGTTTTTTGGATACACATACTCACAAGTGGGATTACTGTATCATATGGTAATTCTATTTTTTGAGAAATCTCAATACTATTATCCATAGTATACCATTTTACATTTCCACTAACACTGCACAAGACTTTTAATTTCTCCCTATCACCAGAACTTTTTAATTTTTTTACATAGTAGCCATTCTAATGGTGATAAGCTTATTGTGGTTTTGATTTGCATTTCTCTAATAATTAATTATGATGAACATCTTTTCATATACGTGTTGCCCATTCATAGATGATCTTTGGTCAGAAGGCTGAGTAGACATTTCTCTAATTTTTAATTGGAGTTATTTATTTTTTGTTGAGTTCTAGGAGTTCTTTGTTCTGATTATTAGTTTCTTACAAGATACACAATTTATAAGATACATTCCATATGCAGACCTCCATTTTCTTTTAGCTTCTAGTATTACTAGTAATTCAAAATTTCATGATAATGTAAATTGACACGTATGTATTGTGCTCAATTTTTATGAGTCATTTTCATTTGGAAAGATCTTTCCTTCATTTCTGGGAAAAATACTTCAGTTCGCTCAATAATTTCTTCCTTTCCATTTTTGGTTTCTCTGTCTCCTTTTGTTCTAGTATCATCTAGGCTTGTTTGAGAGCTTATTCTATCAGTTATGTTGTTATTTGAGATTGCTGTTATTTGAACTTATTTTTAGTTGTACACTTATAGTATTCTAGATTTCTCTTACCTCTGTTTTTTTGAACTATAGAATTTTATTTATTCTTTAATTCTTGTTATTGTTGTGAAATTTATACATTTCTGTAACTTTCATCGTGATTTAGCCTTACGGTCTTATTTTCTAGGTCTCTATGAATGTTAGGACCCCAAACCTACTCTCTTTAGCCTCTATTCACTATCTAACACTCTATGGCTACTTAATGTTTACTGCTATCCTTTGACTTTGGTCCATTTATGGCCAAAAGAACATGTGTAGTGGGTTTATTTATATTTATCCAGCATTTCTATTTCTACCAGGAAGGGTTATATTGCAGAGTTCAATCTGTTATGTTGCTTTACAGAGTAGCCTACCCTTAGCAATTGTCATCAAATATAAACATATATATGCACATATATGTAGGGTTTTTTTTTATTTTTCAAAATGCTTATTTTTGAGAGAGACAGACAGAGCACAAGTGGGGGAGGGGCAGAGAGAGAAGGAGACTCAGAATCCGAAGCAGGCTTCAGGTTCGGAGCTGTCAACACAGAGCCTGTTGTGGGGCTTTAATCCAGGAACAGTGAGATCATGACCTAAGCCAAAGTTGGATACTTAACCAACTGAGCCACCCAGGCACCCCCTTTTTACTTTTTTTTTTTCCGTTTTGTACTTATGTGTAGGCACTTGAAGTTATCAAGTGAAATAAAACAACGGCATGATTTTATGATTCCACATAAAATAGTTTTTGTTAGCACTAACTTTATAAAGAGAGCTAGGCTATTTTGTATAAACCAAATAACCCTGTACAACTGACACCTTTCAAAGTCTCTGTAGTTTTAGAGAGGATGCCCTCTAACTATCTCAGGTCAGTTTGATAAGGAATATTGGAAACAGCAGTGTACTATAATCCCTAATAAGAAACACTTGTATTTGTTGCAGGGCATGAGATTTGGAAGTACTTACTAGACCTTCTGAACTTTTAACAAAGTTAGAAAGCCTGGCAGCAGTTTTCCCCCCTAAACAATGTGTTGGTTGACTTAGAAAGCAACTTCTCTATTTGAACCATGGCTTGCATCTCTCTAAGTTAGCCATAGCAAATGTCTTTATTATTTTAAAAGCTAGAGTAGGAGGGGGAGTAAAATATCTGCCTCAAGCGTTTTTTATCCAAAAATAAAAATAAAAAGAGAAAGGGAGAGAAGACGCCTAAAACAATATTACGCTGCATTCTGCACTTTGTCGTTCAATGCTTTACAATTGCCTAATTGTTCATCAGCGTCACTAAAGAAATGCCTTTTATTTTCTCCAGGCACTTAGAGATGACTAAGTGTCACTTAGTCAATTGGCAGAACAAAGAAGTCAATTTATGGATCACATTTTCTCTGTTTCGTTGTTCTTGAAAATAATTCACTTTATTGGTTTAGTGTTCTGGAAAGGTGAGGGATTGACAGGCTTGAAGTACAGAAATATCATCCCAGAGATTCAGGCTGCACACACACATTTCTGTTTAAAACTAGAGGTGAAAAGGTAACAGTTTCTCAGTCTCTTCATGTAACAAACTAAAAATTAAACAATGTTAAAAACTTCTGACTTCCTTCATGCATATTTCACCTGAAAGTAGTTACTCGTCTGCATTTTTCTTTGCCCGCCAATCCTATTAATTAAGCTAGCCCTCAATCATCTCTTTGGTACATTATAGAAAGTAGTTATTTAGCATTGCAACATAAAAATCCTAAAATACCATTTCTGTAATTTTCCTCAACTTAAAAGGAGTATTACTCTGCAGAAGTTTGAAACATATGTACAATGTAAAGAAGAAAGTAAAAATTATCAATAATTTCATAACAGAGAAAACCACCATTAATGTTTTTATACAATTTTGTCTTAATTTTCCTATCTTCATGTTTAAAAATTATAATCTTATTATTGTAACTTCATTTTTATATTTTGTGAGCATTTGTAAGAGATAAAATATTCCCCTAAAATGACTGCTACATTATTGGCTGTATATGAACATACCTAGTTTATTAAGCCATTCCCTTTCTATTGGACAGCCAAATTATACTATGTGTGATCATAAATAACATTGAAATGAGTATCAGTGAACATGTCTTTGTAAGTATCTTTATCTTAAATTAACTTGTTTGTAGTGGACATACTACACTAAGAGATACTGAAATTTTTAAGGTTTACACACGGAATGGGGCCATATCACCTTTTCCAAATATACTAATTTACTCCTCTCAAGGTAGAGTTAGTTTTATTTTATATTCATAATACATCTTTGAATGGTGAAATTAATACCTTAACAACCATTGGACCATGGACTGCCTTGACTCAGAGTCCAGCTATTGGATTTTTCTATTAGCTTGTATAGAAAACTAAATTTACTATGGAAGAAGGTGTGCTCCTTTATTTTTATTCTTGTATTTTTTCAGCATAATCTTAGAAAGAAAATCATCTTAATTTTATACCTTTAATTACCCTTTCATCTTGTATACTGGTAAGCCTCTGAAATAACTCATTGCTATTTAAATCACTTCAATGTAAATTCATTCCTCAGAAATATGAAATGTATTCACGTAGCAACATGTTTCCTTATCTTTTAAGATAGGTATCTAATTAAGGAATATGTCATTATGCTCTTTTTTAAAACAACAAACTATTCCTTTTCAAATTAAACTAAAAACTTTTGAGGGTCTGGTTAGAGAAAAATTTAGAGAAAAAGTTAGAGAAAAAAAATTGGAAGAAAGATGCACAGATGTTGCTATTCCCTTTTAATCACTTTTTCCCAGAAATTGTTCCTTTCACCAGAATTTACTAAATATGGGAATAAAACTGCTGCAGAGTACAATCTATATCCACAAATGAAATTATCTAGTTATATTCAATCTATTCTGTATTTTTGAATCGCAAGTGCATTTTCTATGTGCATAGTGAGCATTGAAATTCACTACAGCCACAAATTGCGATTAGAAAAGCTGCTTGTGTAGCAGTTTCAAAGGGAAGCAACATGACAATCAAACATGGAAAGCAGATGGAAAATTTATTTTAGGACATGAAGCAATAATACAGAAATTAGGGAGCAATTAAAACATGAAAAAAATCAGTTTAGCTGAGAAAGTGAATCCGAAGTTATTTCAGTTCACTCCCCAATTATGCTTGTTCTTAAACCAAGATGTGAATTAGGAAGAATGAAATCTGAATTTTCTTTCAGCAAATAAGGTACAACTCAGAATGACATGTAGTGATTGTTTAAAACAATCTTAACCAGAGCAATTACTCAACACTAGCATTTATTTTTAGATGGCAAGTCCCCATATTTAGACTGTTGGCTAGATATCAGCAGTATCAGAATCTGATTGTATTCAGCTTTGTACACTTTTTAATTATTTTTTAAATTAAAATTTCAGTTTTAAGTACACTGCAAAACGTTTAAGTAGATTGTAATAGTAAGGGCCCATGGGTGAGTTTCTCATACCTCTTGGGCCAAATATATCAGGAGAAATTTATGTAACTTTTGAAAATAAATCCTTCTATAAGTCACCATTATTGGACTTGGCTGGAACATGCCAAGGCACAGGGAAACCTTTGTAGGAATATTTGTAGTTCTACATGTTATGAACTATATAGTATTAGGGAGAAGTAATTCCAGACACTTACCAGAATTCTCATGCTGCAGTGCTGGAGATTGACAGAGAAGGCAGCAGGCAAATCCCGAGAAGATAAGGCCGGTTGAAAAGCCATGGGTTTGTCAGTATCTCAGGCCGGATTCCCCAGAAGTAGAGCCTAACCCGAGGATTCACATGCAAGTAGTTTAATAAGAAAGTGCTTCCAGGAGAAACCAATATAGGAGTGTAGGATCTAAGATAATAAGGAAGAGGGTGAAGCTAATCAGGTGCTATTTCAGGCAAAGGCCTTGGAGGGTGGTGTCAGCCTGATCCAAAGAAAATTTTGAAGCATTGGTTATGCCTTTGTTTATCCCAATTACATAAATGCACCTCAGAGAAGACCTAACTTGATTAAATTAAGTTGCCACCAAGAAGCTGAATGGTCTCCTCAAGAGTTAATAACATATTGAGTAAATAACATCAGATTCCACTTCTGACACATCAGACATTCAACCTCTTTGAGAAGCCTACCATTGGGCCCATGAATAATTGCCAATCCAACACCATGACTACTCAATTTGTGGTTCTACAGTGGAAAAGACAGTGGTTGGTTCATATTGTTTTTAATTTTAGTAAAACATGATTTATATTTATTGAAAAAAATTAAACAGATATATAATAATATGATGAAAATTCTCCCTTTGATTTCCCCACCTCAACGCACAGGTATAATCATTATTAATTATTTAGTACGTACCTCTTTTAGACCTTTCACTGAAGTTTTTTCTGTAACTTTATTGAAAACCCTGGGTGAAAAATACTCGGATCATTCCTGATTCTGTCATCACTTTAAAAAAGTATATGAATAAAGGGCAAGTGTCCCCTTCTGTCCTTCTTTTTCTCTTCAGTGTCAAATTTGGTATTTATTTTCCCTATTTTCCAAGTTTATAGACATATATCTGCTATATATGTATTTGTATAGATATAGTTCTAGAAAAATATAAGTTGTTATGTTTATTACTCAGTGCATTGCTTTCTCCAGTTAAAAATATAATATACATGAATTTCCAAATATATATATATATAATTGTCACATTCCATTTAATTCTTGTATACTTTCCACTTTACATGACACATCATAATTTATTCACCCATTCTGTCTTACTGGACATTATTAGATTGTTTCTAGGCATTGCTTCAGAAATAATACTGAAATAGATACATTTTTACTGATATTATACTATTGCTATGGGGTAATAGATTCCCCAAAATGGGACTTCTGTGTCAAGTGTGTTTATTTTTTCATTTAATATATACCATCATTACAGCAGTTTTTGAAAATAATGCAAAGTCTCTAAAACACAGATTTTTAAAAAACTAATTCTTTTGCATCAGATATATAACTTAGTGGGAAGGAATATTATATATGTTATAAAACAATGCAGAAAAATATATATTAAAGATGAGAGAAATCTTTAGATTGTTTTAGTGATTTTTCACAAAGTCGCCAAACTTGTTTATATGATTTGATAAAGCCATGGGATGACATGTATGGGTCTCATCTCAGATGAGAGAAAAAAACTCCTCAGCCAAAAAGAACTTTTAAAATAATGTCATTATTTGTCTATCATTATACATCATGCATGTTCCACAGTGGTACATATTTAAGTTCTCCTTTTTATCACTTTTTTTTATTTGCACATTCAGGATGCTTCTGTGTTTCATCCTTAATATGACTATTTAAAACCTCTACTCTAATTCTAATCTGCATGCTCCTGTCTCCACTTTCCTTTTCTTCTTGGGTCTTCATTTCAAATAAAGCATAGGCAAAAGGAAAAAAGAAGAGAAACTAAGTGGGAAAGCTAGAATTCTCTTAAAAAGGAGGTGACAGAAAAGTAGATTAGAATTTCCTATCTATCTTTTTGTTCATTACCCAGTAATTTCATAAAAGATTTGAGGTTATTTTTAAAAATATATGCAATACAATAAAAACGAGGCCAATATAAAAGTGAAACATATATTGCATACCATAGATTTCTATAGGATAATTGCATTGTAGTCTAGAACTTGGCTTTGAGGCAATCAGAACAGAAGAGTGAACATTTGGATTCTGTTGAGGTATAGAAAGCTGAAAACCACATCATTCCCAAATGTAAAATAATAAAAACATTCAGATACTCTATAAAATCACAATTACTTTTGAACACACAACTACTTTTGAAGTTAAGGTTTCAGGGTAACTAACTAACCTGAAATCTAAGGAAACACAGGAACCTTCAAGGAAGGACAAGATATGAGTACTTACTGTCTTAACACAACACAGTCCGGTAAGAATGATTCAGCCAAAAATTTTAACCAATGGATACAGGTTAAATGTGGGGTTATGTGAGGATAGAGAACATCTAGAAGAACAGACACAGGGAGGATTCATACCTACTCACCGAGTCTTCTTCATAGACATCACCAGGTATACATAAAAATACTAGCGAACTTTTTAGAATTAATAATTAATGTTTCATGAAAGCTGTTTCAATAGATAGGAAAAAATCCCATTTTATTAAATGAACACAACCTTAATATCAAAACAGAATTCTAACAATAAAAGAATATTTATTATATATAATATATATATTATATATAACAATATATATTTATTATATATTCTCATAAAATGTGTGCTAATTTCACTTAAAAAAAACATGTAAAACCCTGAATTAAAATGTTGCGTAACTAATTCTACAGAATTTTTTAAAAATAAAACACTTATAATTGATTAAGATTTATCTCAGAATAGATCGGGTGGGGAATGGGACTAGGCAACAGGGATGAAGAGAACAAAAAGTAAAACAAAATAAATGAAATAGAAGCAGGGTCAAAAATGGACTCATGGTGATAGTAAGCTTTTTTATTTATTCTATGTACCTGAGTTTTATAAAAAGAAGGTAGACCGGAGCAAGAAGCAGATATGGGACATCACATGAAATGTTCATTTTTTTGAGATGGACATCACCCAGGGAGAGCTAGTATATTTTTCTCCCTGCTAGTCTGCATCCTCCCTCCACCAGCAGGCAACATCATTTAGTTGGTCTTGTTTCTGTGAACAAAAATTGATAAGGCATTTTATGATGTCACTTTCTAGCAAGAATCCTGCAACCTTGAGATTATGTAACCTTTGAGAAAGTGAGACCCACATGGTCAAAAAACAAAAAACAAAAACATATACATGGTCAGAATTTTGCACAATTACAGAACAATGGAAATTAGAAACTAAAAAAATAAACATCACCTAGATATAGAAGAAATATTAGCCACATATCATTATAGACATCTCTCTAGTCACATCTCTAGATGGAAGATAGAGGAATGTAGAAATAACGAAATATTTTCATAAACAGAAATGTACTGCACATTTTATTTTAAAATAAAGTATTAAATTAGTTTTATTTAAATGTAACAAAAGAAAGGAAATGAAGTGAAACTGGAATAACTGCTAACTTCACATAAATATTTCTTCACCACAAGATATGTGGTTTCTAAAATATACCTATAATGTTGAGGGAGGAGAAAAACTACAAATTCTCTACGCATTAAAATAAAATCTTAACTGCATTAAAAAGTTCTAGATATCAATTAACTCCCTGATATCAAATAAAAGTAATTATTTGGGACTTGTTTATGCCAGACATTTTTAAGAATATGTCCACAAATTCTTTGACAAGAGATAAAACTAACTCACCTGGTTCTCCCTTGGAGAATGGGAAAGAGTAACCTCTGATATTAGGATATGAAGGGTGTTGTGACTTTTATTTTTCTCTCTTCCTTGGACCCCTCATTCTAGGGGAAGCCATATACAATGTTATGAGAACACTCAAGCAGCCCTAAGGAGACGTCTACTTCATGAGGACCTGGGGCTCCTTGGGAACAGTAGCTAAGGACTGAGTCCTTTGCCAATAGCCATTGGTGATCCTCCAGCTGCCCCTCCAGCCCCTATCAAGCTTTCTCATGACTCAGCCCTAGCCAACATCTTGACTCATTGGAAACACTGAATCAGACCCACCCCACTAAACCACCCCAAATTCCTAACCCACAGAAATCGTGACTAAACAAATGTTTTTTCTTCTAAAATGAAAGATTTGGAGTGATTTTTATGCACCAATAGATAGCTAATACAGCCTTTTATTCCTAAATTACAAAAATATTGATTCAATTACTCAGTGATCAAAAAGAATGAAATCTTGCCATTTGCAACAATGTGGATGGAAACAGGGTATATTATGCTAAGTGAAATAAGTCAGAGAAAGACAAATAGCATACACTTTCACTCATAGGTGGAATTTAATAAATAAAAGAGATGAACATGGGGAAGGGAAGGAAAAATTAGGTAGAAACAGAGAGGGAGGTAAACCATACAAGACTTTTAACTATAGAGAACAAACTGAGGGGAGGTGGGTGGGGGGGATGGGCTAAATGGATGATGGGCATTAAGAAGGGCACTTGTTGGGTTGAGCACTGAGCATTATATGTAAGTGATGAGTCACTGGGTTCTACTCCTGAAACAAATACTACACTGTATGTTAATCAATTTGAATTTAAATAAATAAATTAAATTTTTTTTATTTTATTTTCAATACTGGATTTTGTTTTTTCATTTGTCTTTTCCAGAAGAGTCAAGTGTTTGTTTTGACTTTTAAATCAAATGACAATTTAGCCAAGCATAAAATTCATGGGTCACGCGTCCTTTCCCTCACAACTGTGTAAGAGTTAATAGTCCATTTTCTGGCAGTGAACATTTTATTAGCTGCCTAGGCACAGTTTTTCCATTTAACCAGTGAATAATTTGGTTGTCAAGTTTTTTTTTAAATAAAGTTTTAAAAATTTTTTTGATTTATAGAAAAACTTTGAAGATCATAGACAATTCCCATATACTCTTATTAACATCTCACACTACATTGAGTTGGAGTATTTAAATATTCCCAAAATGAGAGGAGTGATTCTGACTAGAAATTAAATGTGGGATTATAGCAATAGATAGATTTTGAAGCTCTCACCATGGATAAGACTGCCTAAGCAGTAAGTTTACAAGGACAATCTAGGGAAAAACCTTAAGGAAACCCAATGCTTAATGGCTAGATATAGGGGAATGAGACTACAAAGTAAATATAGAGAGAAAAATGGCCAAAAATATAGAGAAAACCATGAAAGTACAGTACTACATAAGTCAATGTTAGAGTATTTCTTGAAAGGAGTAGTCGGGGATATCAAATGCTATAGAAAGATCAAGAAAAATAAGTATCTCTTAGATATATGATGTAGAGGTCCCTCTTTAAGTAGGAAAACAAAACTCACCAACAATGACCATGTTGCAGTTTTTAAAAAGAAGGTTGACATGCTGGGAAATTCTAATAAAGATAGTGCAATATCTTTTAAGATTCTTAATTACAATTTTCATTCAAATATAAGGCAAAATTGCATTCATGGAAAGAAATCTATACCTAAAATACTGACTTCAGGTTCTGCATTTACAATTAGAGTACACATGTCTTAACTTGTGTTTGGGGAATTTTTCAGAATACAGATATCTCCTAATCACCGGTGATTAGAGCAAGGGTAGATCCTTGATATTACATGGCCCAGTCAGAGTCCTTTCCAAGTCCAAATTAGAATTGGGAATAATAAAATGAGAGCCAACCTCCTTGTGATATTGTAATCATAACAAAAGGACTTGAAGACCATTTTGTCCCCAGTGTCGTTTGTATGGGCCAGAAAGCCATCTGCTCTGAAAGAAGACACTTGTTCTGATCTCTCTCTCTCATTGATTTAATTTTCTCCCTGTGTATGTTTTATTTGCCATTGTACTATCCAGAGACTACCCATTTTTCTATGTGTACTTCAGCTCCAGAATTGCCAGGTTTTAAAAATAAGCTATATCACTATTCATAATTTCCAGTTCTTAATTAACGTTTGAAAATCATGCTTTTAATTCTAACAGCATAGTAAATATAGTTATTTTACAATTAATGACCAGTAATTTCATTGCCTAGTGTGCCTGTGGATCTATTTCATTGTCTATTGTGTTGCTTGTTGCTTATGTTGTCTTTTTTCCTCATCTTTGGCTGTGTGCTGAATGTTTTATTTGATAAAACATTTGTAGAAACAATTTGAAGCCTGAAACGAAGTTATTTTCCTCCAGAAAGAATTTCCAATTACTTTTGTCAGGCATCTTGGGGCACAAGCAAAACAGGTGATCTTAAGTTACTTTCAAGATTTGAGGTTTCTGTGGAAACCAGATAACTTAGAGCTTGCTCAGTGCTTGCAAAGGTTGCATTACTTTCTATTGGTCCCTACTCCCAAGGCGTGGGTGGCCCTTAGGGATTGTTAACTGGGGCTACCCTCCTTTGCTAAGCCTTGGACTCAGCTTTTGTTGCTCTAGGTCAAAGGAATTGTCAAAAATACTGCTCAACTCCTCAAAGTTCTTTCTAGATCTGCAAATGTCCCCTGCACAGAAGTATCCCCAAAGATCTTTGGATTTCTATGTTCTCCTGCATATTGACATAGTTACTCCTCACTATCATTTTGAACTCCAATATTTCTTTTTGTTGGCTATCATGTTTTGTGAGCCCTGAAATTTATATGATTTGTGCGTCCATCTTTAGGAAAAGGACACAAAATCAGACAGAATCTTGAAAGGAAGCACACAAGTGAAAAACCCTGGAACCTAAGCTTCATGGTAAGTCCTCCTCTGGTAGGCTTCACTTGGTGGTTTGGTCCAAATTACCTGGTCCCCCATTACCACAAGTGCAAGGCACTTTCATGGATCCTTAAAGGCTTGTACACTATTCAATATGGTGTGATAGTCACATCATGAAGAGCAGCAGAGCTAACAGATCAGAACATCTCTCTCTTTTCACATACATCTGCCCTTTGAATGGAATGGCAGTAAGAATCAACCCCATTATTTAGAGAGTTATTTATATCTCACTCTCACTCTTTTTCTCTTAGGTAAGTAAGCATATTTGAATCTGCAGAAGCTAAATTTTCATGTGATGCAACTCCATTATTATCTGTAATTTTTCTTTCGAGGGCTTCTTTAACACAAAAGCTGCTTCAAAGTGCATGTTCTAATTTCAGATGAATGCATATTTTTAGCTATTTTTTACTGTTCATCACAAACTTTATCACACTGTTGCTAGTATTATAATCTGCTTGGTTTATGCTTTTTGGAATTCTTGAGATTATGTTGAAGCCAAATGGTTAATTTTGAACGTTCTGGGTATGCTTTAAAAGAACGTATATGTTTCTGTTATTTATAGAGAAGAAATTCTCTATAAACCAACTGGATTAAAGCTATTAAATGCGTTATTAAAATTCTTATTTATTTTTTGTCTATTTTATTTGTTGATATCCAAATGAAATGCCTATTGGCTGTGTATAGATCAATTCTTATTTGTCAATTCTGTTAGCATGCAGAAAATGGTATCTGGTGGACCAGAACGTCCAAATAATCTGTGAAAAAAAGGAAAAATAATAAGATCTAAATGGAGAATTTAAAAAGTCTGAAACACAAGCAGAGGTGTACGTTTCTTGCCATGATGTAGTAACAAGGATTGGATTTAGATTTCCATAGGAAATAATTAGAAAACTGGATTAAATTTCTAAAAGAACTGTGTTAAGCCATTGGACAATAGGCAGCATAGGACCTTTAAGGTAAAGAAAATGGGCGAATTCTACGATTGCCTGGCCTTCTGCCTGGAGGCACATCCATGTTGCAAGCTGTGAAACAGGGAGAACAGAATGTTGCTCTTGCTGAAGTGACAACACAGAGACTGGAGTTCAGGGTGGCTATGGTAGCCAGAAGTTGCAGAGTAGAGTTATGGAGAAGGGGAGATAAGCAGAAAAGGAGCTTCAACATTCAGCACAAGAATTCTTTCTTTGCCGAATACTCAGATATGTATGCCCTGGCCAAGAGGGGGCAGGGGATTTAGGCTGAACACTCTGCAGAGTACACAGAGATGTGAGAGCACGTGATGTTCACTCAGGGATTTTGATAGAAACCCCAGAAGAACCATGTAAGAGTAAACTATCCCTAGAGTAAAGGAGAGTAAAGGCTATTTTCAGCCCACCCAAACAAATGTTGAAAATGCCAGGGAAGCCACAAGTAAAATCTAAAGCCCAGAAAGATAGCAGAAGACAAGGTCAATGTACAAAACCATTTTTATGTGTATATACTAGCAAATAAACTAGTATAAATTAAAATTTTTAAACAGCATTGAAACTAGGCTGAAAGAATGGATTATTTAGGGATAAACTTCACATAATATATCTGGGTGTGAGACCTAGGTATTGAAAATCACAAAGATTGTTATGAGAAATTAAAGGAGATTTAAATGAATGGAGGGATATACTACGTTCATTCATCAGAATACTCAAGAGTCAATTCTTCTTAAATTCATCTGTAGATTCAATGCCATTTGAATTAAATCCAAGCAAGGTTTTTTGGGTTGAAATGGAAAAGATTGATAATAATGAATCAAGGATATGGAGCAACTTGAATGCACATCATTGGTGGAAATACAAAGTGATACAACTAACATATTAATCTTCTATTGCTGTGTAGCACATTACTATAAGCAGTGGCTTAAAAAACACATTTAATATTAACTCACGGTTTTTACAGATCAGAAATAGGGAGGTCCTCTGCTTAGGGTCTCACAAGATTTCCATTAAGGTATGGCCAGGGCTAGGTTCTCATTTGAGGCTTGAGGTCGTTTTCCAGCTCCCTCAGGTTTTTGGCATAATTAATTTATTTTTGGCTGTGGAATTCCTGGAAGCTCACTTGAATAAGCAAGGGCAATAGTGACTCTAAGGTGATTTTGGCACATATTCGTATTCAAGTTAATGTGTCGACAGGAATGATATCTACTCACATTTGCCATGTTTAACTGGTTAGTGGCTGTCACATATTTTGCCTACACTCAAGGCACAGAGTTATAAAAAGTGTGAACATCAGGAGACAGCAGTCATGAGGGCTAACATAAATTGTCTTCCATAGCCAGGCTGAACATTTTTCTGGTAATTTCTTACAAAGATAAATCTACACTAAAACCCCACTCACCACTTCCAATCTTATTTGCCTGAGAAAAATTAATGCATATGTCCGCATAAAGATCTGTATGCAAATGTTCATAGAAAATATATTTATAATAGTCCCAAACTGGAAACAATTCACATGTCTAGTTACAGTGAAAGGATAAACAAACTGTGAGGTATATACAATGGAATGTTTTTCAGTTGCAGCAGGGAATCGGCCACTGATACATGCAACAACATGAATGAATCTCAAACATCTGCACTAAGTAAATGAAGCCATACACAAAAGACTACATTTTATTTATATTAACTTATAAAGAACTTTATATAGAACAAGAAAAATATTATATTTCATAATGCCAGAAAGTAGGCTTATGGTTGCCTGGTGCAGGCATGAAGGATGGAGATTGACAAGAAAGGAGTAATCTTGGGTAATAATGATATCCTGTATCTGCATTGCAGTGGTAGCTTTCTGCATGTACATAATGTCAAATATAAGCCTGCCATGTGGCTTACCCTTTACAATGTCATATCCCCATTCCTCCTGGGTAGGAAGTAGAACATGTGAAGGACTGAGATGTCCATCTCAGTGCTGAGATCGAGGATGGTAACATGAGTTTATAGTGCACTCAAAAAAAAAAAAAAACCAACCTCAAGATTCATATGCCTCACTATATGGGAACTGGAGTAAAGGAAATAAATGTGGTGTTTATTTCTGGATAGGAAGGCTCTGAAGGGAGATAGTTGAGGGGATGAGAATGTATTTACTATGGCTGCTCATAGAATTCAAATGGGTACAGAGAAAAATAAAAACAGAGATATACCAGATACAATGAAAATAAAAAGAAGGTTAAATAAAAAAGAAGAAATAGGTGAGCTGTAGGTATAGGGGAAGAAAGGTACCGGCATACCATGAGTGATGACAAGGGTCAAATTTGTATGAATGGAATTGAGATATTTAGACTAAGGATGTTGAATCCATAATTTTGGAAGATATATGAAGTGGAAGTTGAATCTGCCAGCCTTTAAGTCAAATATTTAAATATTGGAAATAAGATTAAAGAATCGATGGGAATCCCATAAGTTATGGCAGTGAAGATGGGGTGGTCATGATGCAAGCAGATACAGTGGACTTCAACAGACGTACCACAGGAACGAAGTGGAACAATAACCTGAGCAGAGTAGCTGTATAGTATTCTGAAAATATTCTTATCAAAACACCAATCTGCTCCAAAATATGTAAATTCAGAAATTACCTTAGGAAATGAGACACTGGGCTGCAACAATAGCACCTACACAAGTACTGAACCCTGGGTTAAATCAAGCCATCAATTAACTTAGGTGTCACAAGAGCCAATATTGTTTTGGCCAATTCTCGCATGTATAGAGTGATTTGAAAGATTCATTTCAACAGGATTTTCTCTGCCCCTGGCTCTTTTATTAAACTGTTTTTCAAATTAATTTATCAAGTTAACTTCAACAAACTAGATATCAGTCAGAGTCCTTAAAAAGAGAAAGCAGTAAAAGGAATTTTGAAATGTTGGGATAAAGCAAAGTCACTAGCTGAATATAGTCATCATCTCTATAATCATGATGTAGGGTTCATACAAACCAAGCAATTTGAGGCAGAGAAGACCCAGTAGTTTACGTATGAGCTTCCCATCTTATGTATAACAAAACCATAATGTTCAGTAAGCAGTCAAATTCCCTGAATTGATTTAAAATATTTTCCCCTGTGGAAACAGAACATTTTACCTATGTACATAGGTACATAGGGGGAAAAAAACCAGCCTACCAAATGATCTTATGAAAGCATGGTGCATATCTAACTTTGGTGGACTTGCTTATATTGCAGGCAATGTTTACTAAAAAGTCAAGCAGGAAAGAAATGTTGCTTTAGATTAACCTCAACCAAAACCTAAGGTTGTTTGTTACTGTAGGTGAGATCATAGAGCAGAAAGATTGATTCCTCACTACAAAGAGAGATCTGTAAAATAGTATTGATGTTTTATTTTCCTTTCTATTACAAATGTTTTTGTTGATAGTAGTATAGAAAGGATAGCATGATCATATCTAACATAAGCAGAATTGTCAATGTGTAGCCATGGAAAGAGCCTGGCGAACCAGTGGTAACCTACCCTTCATGCGGATTATTTTTCTTCTAAATGACTCCTTGGACAACAAATGTATAAACATACAACTATCAAAAATATAAAAATCAGACATGTGTATATTGAAAACAGTGCTACCCCCAATTTACAACTCAACTCAAATGCCGCGGGTCACACATTCATGCCTCAAGGGATAGTATAAAAGAACAAACCATTTGGGCAAGAACTCCAGGCATATGGGGCCTGCTTAGAAGAAGCAGTTCTACCTGGCTCCAGAGGTTCGTTACTTCATGGGGATGTCAGCCCAGAATGACACACTTACTGATTTCCACAGAAAATCAAGAAGTTCTGGTTTTTATGTAAAATCTTGTAATTTTTAATCTTGTTCATTTATTTTAATGTTAAAACATTTATAGACCAAACAAGTTTTATGCATTTATTTTTTGCAGGGAGAAGCCAGTCCCTGGCCCAATTTTATGGGGGCCAATGGACTATTAATTTTATCTGATTGATTTACTGATTGAGATTTAGTTGCATCTGTATATTCATTCACTTTCTTTGGATTGATTATACAAAGCCCAGTGGGCTGGCTTCAAGAGAGAGACTCAGACTTTTAACGTAATTGGCAAATGAGCTGAACTTTATCTCTTTATGAAACCTTTAGAAGAACTTTAAATAAATTTTTTAAGATTTAATTGTGATCACAGAGTAAACAATTGAATAAATTATGAAACCCAAAATGGTGAATCCATCATTTAAAACCGTTAACTTAGTCTCAAAAGCATCTGATTATTTCGTGTGGAATACACTATTTAGGTTTTCTACAGAACCCAGTTCACTGAAATAAGCTAAACTTGCTCTACATAGGTACAAGATAAAGGTCTGAAGTGACTGTGGCCTACGGCGGTTTGGATTTGGTTTACAAATATTTTAACGTTGTCAGAAATACCCCAGAGTTGTGCAAGGGCCAGAGATTAAGAGATTCAATCTAAGAAAAGGAAAAAAAAATCCCACTTACGATATGAGGAATTGGACAAAGGATGACATTAATGATATCCACTTACATTTTGCTCTGACAGTTAATTTGAGATGTGTGTATGTATGTGTGCATGTGTGTGTAATGTATTTCTTTGAAAATAGAAATATCTTTCTGAAGGAAGGCTTAGTTTATTTGCAACCAAAGCATAGCTAACACACCTTAAATAAGCACTAATTTGTGTCGGTAAAAATGTGTTTGAATTTTAATTAGAAAGTTGGAAAATTTTGATGTTTAAAATAAAAATCTGAATTTACCAACATGAAAATACACTGTCATATTATTGATTGGTTTTGTAATCCTAGCATTTCTTCCAGGACTTTCACTGGGGGTTCTTATATTGAAAACAATAATTATTATTGTCATCATTATTATTATTAGCCATTGAAGTATTTTATCTGAAAAATGTTTCTATTAGGATTAAGCTACATGAAGAAATGTTTTTTAGAGAAAGATCTGGTACCAGATAATTAACTATGTGCTCTAATTTTTTAAAAAGTAATCTTTATGGAGATAGAGAAGCTTAATAAAAGGCACTGTTCCTGATTAAATGAAATATTGTTTCTTAGTAGAAGTTTAAAATTTAGGATTCTTTAATTAGAAGCTAAGAAATTACCAGTCTACTTTCTGAATAATGTGTTCTTAAATCAATAGAAGAAAGAGAATTGCATGATATCAAAGCAAATGTACTATCAGTTATCCATTAATTTTTATTCTGTACTTTGGTACAGATATGAATATAATAATTAATAAATTAAATGAAAGAAGTTGCCAATAAACAAATAATGGAAGTTCATGGCTTCCAAAATTTCACCAACTTTATTTTAAATATTTGATATGCCAACTTGTTTCCCAAGTCAGTTCTGAAACTTAGGGGAATTTTAAGGAGATATTAATTAGAATTAATATATACATATTATAACACTAACAGAAAATACATGTGGATGGGGATAAACATACATTTATGAGGATTACTTTCATGGAAAGCAAAGAGCAACTTTGAAAGAAAGGAAATTATTTGAAACCATGAAAGCCATAATTAGGCAACCAGAAGGCACCGCAAAGAAATCTCTTTTTTTTCCTAAGTGTCTTCTAGGAAAACAGTGTCCAGGAATTAGAGCTGGTGTTCTTTCCCTGCCCTGGCTTTCTTGAGGTCTAATTAAGAGATAGAAAATCGCACCCACATTTAATGTATACAATTTTATTACTTTAGACACATGGATACCATCACCACAATCAAGGTAATAACCATTAGATCTGGTTGTAGCATCTATGATAAGTATAGCCAGCTTTGTAGAAAAGTTTATGTTACTTAAAATATTTTTATGTATTAAAATTATTGGAAAATGTATTACATTATGTGAGGTAGACCAGAGTGACTTTGGAGTGAAGACGTGACAATTATTAGGAAAATACTGGAAATGATAAATACTCTTTAGTCAGTGGTAACTGCAATAAAGAACACTGACCTCTTGTTTTTGAAGCTTACAGAGTATGTTGCAGAAAACAAAGAGAAAACCAAAAGCAAAGAAAAATACCTATCAAATGTATGCCAGCATTTTTAGCCATCTCCATTCTTATTTATTAAAAAAGTAAAAAGTAGAGAATATCCTTGACAATGCAAAGCATTTTATGCCTGACATGCGTTGTATCATTTAAATATTATGAATCCTGTCAATGCCTGTAATTTGTTCTCACATACATACGTGAGGATTCACATCTTTTCATGATTAGAACACTACCTATTAGCCTGCATTTCAGAAAACATTATTGCATTTGGGCTCCAAAAGTGAAAATCCTTGGAATTTGAAACTGCATATGCCAGCATTATCTTGGCCAAAAGATTCACAATATCCATTTCTAATATAAAATAATCTCCATTTCAAGTAAAGCAGATATGTATCAATATTAAGAAAGCAAAGAGCTCAACCTAATGTTGGAGATCTTCCACTGACACATCACTCCCTAGTAAGATATTACCACTGAAGGATCATCACATAAGAGACTTAATAAAGGGCCACATATGGCCCTGGGTTCAGTTATTAATGTATTGAATTATGTTTTTATTCTAATTGTTTCTTCTTTACTCTTCTATGCTTAAGGGATCTGCTCATATAAATAACTTCAAGATAAATAAAGCTGACAAACACAAGTGACTGTATCTTTTGACATTAAGATAATTATAGATCATTACATGGTAGGAATACTCAATAGCCCAAAGTAATATGATTAAATAAAGCACTTTAAAACTGTAATTCACCTAGCCTTTTTAATATTTTACTATTTCTTCTTTGTTGCTCCAAAGCTATGAATTTTAAGATTTATTTGTCACTACTCTCTATATTTTCTGCTGTACACAGTATTTGTGGGCTATGGCAACCAATCCCCTTGGGCTTGCTTTTGCTTTAATTTGCATAAACACAGACATCATATGAATATTCAGTGAGTGGCTTTGCATTAAGTAAGTGCCCTTAATCAGCTTTTCAGTTCAGTTTTATTGGTTGCACGCACAGTCAGTTATTTCATCCAGAAAATCTGAAGGCCCTACAAACTAACCAGGTAAGGATTGTAATTCCTTGATGCATTTAATGAAAGAATATTATCATTTGATTACATAGGTTCTGGAGAATGCTAAAAGCATGGTGGGGTTTTTTTTCCCTGTGTTTTTTTCTTCCCTTGGTGGTCAGGTGGGTGCATGATTCTCTAATTTGCATAAACATCAGTTCTATGAATAATTCATCAGGGTTATTTTAAACACTAGGCTTCTACTTTGGATGGCACTAGGGTACTGCCATTTGATTGGCTGAATGCTGTTTTCATCACCAGCAGAATTCCTATAACATGAAAGCACCTAAAGGAGCTGAATTGAATATACAGTATTTGTTTTTTGAAAAATGTCTCTTATCTTTTCAAAGCAAATTGTGCTCTTTTCTCCCTCCCTAGCATTAGAACTTCTAGCTTTTCATGATAAATACATTACAAGCTCAAATGTGGCTACCGTTTGTAGACTTGACCGGTATCTATGATTTCTGGAGAATGGGGGAGCAGCTGTATTCTTCTAAACATGCATAAACATGAGTGACATGTAAATAAGAAACTGTCACATGCATATGGAGCCTTGAACAGCTCCATCGCTAGGATCCATCTATTTCTCTTTATCAGAATATTCTCTGAATAGATAACTTTGAGGCTATTTCATCAATTTTAAAAGGCCATGGACAATTATGACACTACATATGCACATAGTAAGCATATATGATGTGACAAATTATTCCTTGTGTAATAATTAATTTATAGTTTCCTCTCAGCCCACCTACAGATTTTTAAATTTAGTAGTTCTTTGCCATACAATAGCAACAGGAAAAGTGTTAATTAAGAATGACCAGCTAATTAATTAAGATATTAGAGTGTAACTCACTCCCACAATTTACTAAAAATAAATTATGCCTTTCTTAACGTTTGTGGAGATGAGGAACATGCAGGTTTACACCATTCTTTGTTAGTTACTTGAACATTAGCCATTTGCATTTCTGGTTTCTGAGTCCTCACTGACAAGGTTCTCATTGTAAACATTTGTGATCTTGAAACATTACAGAAATATGGGATTGGAAGATGGTATAAATTGAATTTACTCTTTGGCACACTACATTTTTGTTTTCCTACTCCATAGAGGAATGTATCACAAATAAGATGTTGAACAATTACTGTTATGAAAAGTATATTGAGTGACATGTATAATCAGTCTGTGTAATCAACTATAAAGTCAAGTTCACTGTATTTTCTATATATTATATGGATAAAAATACCAAAGGCATCCTTAATAATGAACAAAAATGGCTGAAAATTTCTCAGTATTTCGTGTTTTCCATATATTTTTTAAAGTTTATTCTAAATCAATATTACACTGTATTATTTTTCACTGTCTTTTTATAAGCAGTATTCAAATATGAGCTTCATATGATGCAGAAACTGAAGAAAAATGAAATTCTTTTCATTTTCTTTTATAGGTCTCTATATAGCTAATGATAGTGTTGGACTAGTTTCCATTTTCCTTTATTTGAATTATTTGTAGTTAGGTGAAGGTCTTTCTTTCTTTTCTCTCTCTCTCTCTCTCTCTCTTCCTTTCTTCGTTCTGTCCGTCCTTCCTTCCTTCCTTCCTTCCCTCCCTCCTACCTTCTCTCCCTCCCTCCTTCCTTCCCTTCCTCCTGCCTTCCTCTCTTCCTTCCTTCATCTCCCTCCCTTCCTCTCTTCCTTCCTTCCTTCCTTTATCTCCCTCCCTTCCTCTCTTTCTTTCTTTCTTTCTTTCTTTCTTTCTTTCTTTCTCTCTTTCCTTTGCTATATCTTTGGAATCAATATACTAAAGAAATATTTTTGAGACAATATTCCTTCAATCAGAACCAACTTTCATAAGCAAATTTGACATATTTATTATTTTATCTGTTGACAAAATACTTTATAACAAGTAATATGGAAAAAGGAATTCAAAACAAAAATTGTTTAAAATGAGATGAAATTGCAAATTTCTCTCAGAATTCCATGTATTTATATTAGCAATTGTGTTTTATATCTAATTATAAATAGTAATATTAATCTCACATCTACAGTGTGCTATATTTAATTAAATCTTGCAGGATTCAGTATGGATGCTGTTTATTTAATTATCAGCCATTAAATGTTTACAGCTGTAATAAACACCAAGCAACCTTTACCATACTATATAGAGATTATAGATTTGGAAATAATTAACCAAACATTCTCATTCAAATGATGCTCATTTTAGTGAATATTTTTCATATGAAATCAGCTGTACTTATATTTCTTCAATATTTAGTCCTTTCATTTGTTTCAAAATAATCCAAATTATTTTCTAAACAAGAAATGAATAGTTATAATTTCAGAAGAGATCTTATCCTTCTTTAGATCTGTGAAAGCATGTTTATAATTCCATTTTAGGTACATATAATTTTGTGCTCTTACCCTTTATATTATTTGGAAGAATAACTGAAACTCTTTTAAAGAAAACATATTTTAAATGAAGTTGGAAACCACAAAGATAGCAAATGACCACAGAATTGACCTTTCATTTCAATAAGAGATTCTTCCTAGAAAGGCAGGCGGCATCTTGTATTACATAAGCTTTGTATAAAGAAAACAAAGCATTTGTTTAAATTTTGGAAAGTAATCATCACATAAATATAATTAAAATTATAACACATTACATTTCTAAGGAAGAAAAATAATTTTTATCCTGCAAATAGTCTTATTTCATTAAGTGCTTTTATATTTTTAGACATTTAAAAAGAAAAGCAGTTAGGTATATGTTTATACTGTTATTTAAAAGATACTTTTCTTTAAAAAAGATTTTTTTAACATCTGATCACTCTGCATTTGGTGGATAAAAAATAAACATTCAGATATTATCTGTAACATTTGTATCCTCATTGTAATCTTCTGATTAAAATTGTCAGAAAACTGTCCAAAAATTGTTTGCAAGGGATTTAAGCTATTAAAGCTGTATATATGTCATTGCTAAATCAATTGGTAGTTAAGGAAAATTGCAACCAACCAGTGTTTTGATCTATATAAAATAAAACCTGGATTGATCTACATAAGTTGAAGCCTTAAGCTTATCTGTACAAGGAACACTTGTCTGTACAGTGTTTTGCAACGGAATATCACCTTAAGGCAAGACATATCAATTATCTTGTAAGGATCACCTAGCAGGCTCATGCATCCTTATAAAAGACTGAATGTTCTCAATGAATCTAGGACATCCTTTAGGAATTCTTAGTCTAATTGACATGACCCGTATACAAATCTCTCCACCCAGTGTCACTCTTCTCCAAGGAACCCAATCATTCACATTGGCAAATATATTTGAAATTTTCATTTTCCTGAACTAATACTGTTTAAATCTAGACAGACAGACCAAGTCTTGTTTAATAACACTGTGTGTGTGAGTTAGCCCATTAAATTTTTAAGTATAGAGGAGGACAAGAAGGAGGAGAGGAGATGGTAGATTGGCTTAGTTTTGAGTTCTCTTATTCTGCTTGGAGTTCCCCTCAGCTACTCTATTGGGCTTGACTCTATTGGTTATAATTTGTAAACTCAATATTTTAATGGGTTTGCAAAGTTACTGGGTAATGAATTCATACAGTTATTTTTACAATATAATCCTCATCATATTTAGGTTATCAGCCAACATCAATAAAGATGCTATAGGCTTAGGTAGTCTATATTTTTATTAAATTTTAAGTTCAGACTTTGTTTGCAATTTCCTAAGTACAACTGACCAACCCAGTGGCATTCTGAACTTTGTGGTGAGGAGAGCAAAAAGTATTTGTAATTAATATTCTATTTTACTTTTTTAATTTTTTTAATGTTTATATTTGAGAGAGAGACAGAGACAGAGACAGAATGCAAGCAGGGGAGGGGCAGAGAGAGAGGGAGACACAGAATTTGAAGCAGGCTCCAGGCTCTGAGCTGTCAGCACAGAACCTGATGTGGGGCTTGAACTCACAAACTGTGAGATCATGACCTGAGCCGAAGTTGGACGCTTAACTGGCTGAGCCACCCAGGTGCCCCTAAAATTCTATTTTAAAGGTTAATTATTTTGGCAGGAACTAAAACATTTTCAGTCTTCTATCATAACATTTATGAAGGACATATATGATATATGGAGAATCTTCCTGGGATAAGTACTTTAAATAGAAAGACATGTAAGGAGAAATTTTAATAAGGGGCTCTTTTCGGTTTATCGTGTCTTCTCTTCTTATTTGTTAGCATAGTGCATTACATTTATAATCTTTTTATGGTGACTCTTGAACAAATTACTCTGGATTTAAAAAGTACTATATGAAGTGTTTTTGCATTTCTAATTTTAGTGAGGCTGGTTAAAAAAATTGAGTGTTATTTTTTTGTTGTCTTAGTATCAGAATTATATCAGCCTTATAAAATGTGTTGTGTCTGTTCTCTGACACAGGTTGTGTAAGAATTATCTATTTCTTCAAGTTTTGTATAAATTGCCTATAAATCTATCTGGGCCAGGCATCTTTTGAGGGGAATGTTTTTTCTTCTTGATTCAATTTCTGAAGTGGTAATGATCAATTGGGTTATTTCTTACTGTATTTTGATCATTTATATTTTTCTAGAAAAAGTTTCTTTTCATCTAAGTTTCAACCCATTAACATGAATTTTTCATTGTATTTTCTTATGATCTATAAAATGTCCACTATACATGTAACGTCTCTTTTTTCATTTGTATTTTATCTATTTGTGATATTCTGTTTTTTCCCTTGGTCATTCTTGTAAGTGGTTTATCTATTATCAATGCTTTCAAGAAGTAGTTTGGGGTCATCTATATTGTTTCCTTGTTCTTTAGTTTTATTCATTTCTATTTTTTTAAACTTTGTGGCCTTGAGTTCCTTAGGAATTGTTGCAATTGTTGCTCTGGCTTCAAAACTCTGTGGTTCTATAAAAAGTTATCCTATGTTTAGAGGCAATGGAACACTCATATAAACAGAAAATGAAGTGGGATGCTATTATTAATTTGGTGAACTTATTTTTTATGTAGAAACCTTTCGTCCTAAATAATCACAAACAGGCCATTTCACAGGGCTATAGGTAGACTTTAGCCTTGGAGGCAATCTACTTGGAAAGATTCTTATTTTGCTATCCTGATAAACATGATTTTTCTTAGTGACTTTCTAAAAACTGTATCATTTTATTTTGACAGAGAGACCTCAAATAGTCTATGAAATAGTATTTGAAATATGTTATGCACACGATTAAATACAATTACCTTAATTTCTTACAAAATATTTGTGAAACGTTCACAATGCAACACACAATCCTTTTAAACTCACATAAAAGATTGCTAATCTACTTGGGATTTTTTTTACTTTCTCCATTTTGTGAGTGGACCACTAATAAAAAATTATCTTAAAATCAGACAAAGCTAATGAAAAAGTTCATCAGTATTCTAGTCTGCTTGCTTTGATAGTATTTTCTTAGTAAAATCCAATTCATGCCCTTGGTATTTTAACATTAAGTTAAATTCTCAGTTAATAAATAGACACACACAAAAATCGCAGACTGAATTCTTACCTGTTTGAAGAGCTGGTTTTTGTTTGCTTGTGTGATTGTTTAGTTACCCGTTTGTAAATTCTTCTAGAATGAACTGGTATGCATACCAACATTCATTCTTCCCTCTCAGCCTAGTTTCATGATAAATCATTTGGCCTAAACAAATGCTGCAGTCGAAGCTACATGTTGGAAATAACTGAAATTCCATACACACACATTTATTTTTTTTAAGTTTATTTATTTTTAAGAGAGAAAAAGAATGTGTGTGGGTGGGGAAGGGAAAGAGAGAGAGGGGGACAAAGGATCTGAAGAAGGACTTGCGCTGACAGCAGAGATCTTTTGTGGGGCTTGAACTCACAAACCGTGAGATCATGACCTGAGCCAAGGGCAGACACTTAACCGACTGAGCCACCCAGGTGCCTCAACCACACAAAATACATTTAAATAAAATCCAAAAAGAAAATAAGAACTTTCTGAAGAAAAAATGTCTTGTAGAATATAATAACCTTGTGGAATATGGTAACCTTGACTGACAGCTACAACATTAGAATTTTGTCATCAGTTATAGCCTTCTTACACTTCTTTTAAATTTATAGTATATGAATTTGACCTACTTTAGTTGACAAAAAAAAGGCTCTGATTCATTTATCTGCATTAAAAATGTAAGTAAATTTGAGATGAAAATAATTATTCAAATGCTATACACAAGTGGTCAAACATGTAGAAAATAACTTTTTT
Source organism: Cryptoprocta ferox (assembly GCA_028646485.1). Classification (NCBI taxonomy): domain Eukaryota; kingdom Metazoa; phylum Chordata; class Mammalia; order Carnivora; family Eupleridae; genus Cryptoprocta; species Cryptoprocta ferox. The sequence continues at coordinate 60,690,603 of CM053572.1, forward strand.
TAAATATATATCATACATTACTGAGATACTTTTTAGTCATGATTATTTTCATTCCAATGTGATCAAATTTACATTTGCTTCTTAACATGATTTCAAGAGCAATATTCTACTTATTTCAAGGTCTGTAAATTGTTTAGTTCAATATCTAGTTCCCAGATACTTGTATCAAAATATGTCTGAGCTTGCACCTATATTTTCACATTAAATTAGACCATTAAACCTAACTTCAAATACCCAACTCAGTTATTCTTTTTCTCTGAGACTATCCAAATTCCTTTGCCACCAATTTTGAAGTCTTCTGGTTACAGTGAGAAGAATTTTGCCTACCAACAGACTATTTTAATAAGTCACATAAAGTACCCTGGAGAGAATTTGATTTCACACAGAACACAGAATAAAGTCTCAATAGTGGTTGTTTCTTGATATCTCTGAGACAATAAATGATGTTTTAAAAGTAGTAATATCAAGATTTTGAGAGTTTTTACTTATAATTAACTTACAATACCTTTGTGCAACCTGATAGGATTTTTATCTGATGGCAGGTTTGTATGACATAATGGAACAAGCTGGGAATAGAGTCAAATCCCATACCAAATCTTGCAATTATATAAGGACTCTCCTGGAAAAGAGTTATCATTCTTTTACACACACAATGCAATATTATATTACCAGTATTTATATCTTATAAATCAAACATAGAATGTCTTCTATCTTCCTGTTTTTTCTTTGAAAAATAAATGATAAATAACTTTCCCTAAGTACTGAGCCTCACATGAGGCAATCTGTTAAAGGGCAGTCAAGATAAAAAAATAATAATAATAATAACAATGTTGCTTAGAAATACTTTCCTCTTTATGTCAAAATTTGTAGCTTTTTTTCTCTTTATGTTACCAGAAACAGAGAAGAATCTTGTATCAAGTATTCATCTGCTTCTTCTGTTATTGCCCACCTAATAGGTTAGTCGTTGATTGTTGTAGAAAATAAATTACATTGAGGCTGACTATGATATGCCAAACAATATATGCAAGCATGAGATGAGAAATATGAAGCAAATACCAGGTGATGAATTTTTCAAAAATAAAAGAAAATCCTTTTCATATAAATGCCTAGGGGAGGGGATGTAGAGAGAGACAGAAAAGAATATTGTATTATCTACATGCAAAAGAATGAAGTGGACCCTTATCTTACAAAAATTAACTCAAATGGATTAAAAACTTAAATGTAGGATCCCAAACTATAAAACTCCTAGAAGAAAACATAGGGATAAAGCTTGATGACATTGGATTTGGTAAACATTTCTTGGATATGACACCAAAAGGTAACAAATTAAAATAAACAACACTACATCAATCTTAAAAACGTCATGCACATCAAAGGACATAATCAACCAACTGAAAAAGCAACCTATGGAATGGGGTAAAATACTGTGATCATATATCTTATAAGGATTTAATGCCCAGGAGATATAAAGAGCCCCTACAACTCAACAACAAAAAATGACCTGAATTTAAAATGGACAGAAAAGTTGAATAGACATTTCTCCACATACAATAAACAAAAGGTCAAGAAACATATGAAGGGCTTCTTAATATCACTAATCATTGTAGAAATGGCAACCAAAATCATAATGAAATAATACCTCATACCGATTAGGATGGCTAATATAAAAAGAACAGAAAATAACAAAAGCTGGAAAGGTGTGGAGAAATAGGAACTGATGTGCATTGTTAACGGGATTGTAAAATAGTGCAACCTCTATGGAAAACAATAAGAAGTTTCTTAAAAAATTAAAATTAAAATTACCATGTGATCCAGAAATGCTTACATTTCTAAAAGTGAAAGCAGGGTTGCAAAGAGATATTTGTACATCTATGTTCTTGGCAGCATTATTCACAATTGCCAAGAGGAGGAAGCAATCCAAATCTAAATTCTATCAGTAGATGAAGAGGTAAAAAAAAAAAATGTGGTATATACACATATATATGTACCCACACACATATATACACATAATCTATGTATATACACATATAGTAGAATGTTATTTAGACTTAAAAAGAATGGATAGACTTTTACATGCTGCAACATGGATAAACCTTGAGGGCATTACACTAAGTGAAATAAGTTTATCACAAAAAAGTCTATACTGTAGTCAAATTCATAGAAACAGAGTAAAATGGTAGTTACCTGTGGCTGTGGAGAGGAAGAAATGGGGGCATTTTTGTTCAATGTGAATAGTTTCACTTTTGCAAGATGATAGGGTTCTAGATCTCTGTTGCACCGCACAGCAATGTGAACATACTTCACACTCCTGAACTGTACCCTTAAAAATGGTTAAGACGGTCAATTTTATGTCACGTTTTTTTAACCGCAATTAAAAATTTTCAAGAGGTTTAATAACTCAGCATAACTTAGCCAATATAATTTATGCCAAACGTTTCACTATTAAGAAGAATGGTTTGAGGTGCCTGGTTGGCTCAGTTAGTTAAGCATCCGACTTCAGCTCAGGCCATGATCTCACAGTTCACAAGTTCAAGCCCCACATGGGGTTCTGTGCTGACAGCTCAGAGCCTGGAGCCTGCTTCAAATTCTGTGTCTCCCTCTCTCTCTGTCTTTTCCCCACTTGTGCTCTCCCTCTCTCAAAAATAAACATTTTTAAAAAGGTTTTCAAATGAGTTAAAAAATGTCTTAACAAATTTTTGAAAGAACAGTATAATTTCAAAGTGTTTAATAGAGGAAGTCAGTAACATACACACAAAGTTTGAAAAATCTGGGTATAGGTGATTGGGAAAACTGGAAAATGTCCACTTTATCCTAAGATATATCTACTTATATTTGGTTCCTGGAGATTTAGAGCATAGTCATCTTTCATTGTATAACCTGATTAAAATTTTTACCATCTTTTGTTTCTGCTATTTTACTTTTTCCTTTTTTTGTTGTTTTTGTTTCTGTTTAAACAAATGTGCACCACGATGGTTCAATAAATAAGACAAATGCTATGACTATCAAGGCTGCAGTTTGTCATATACCACATCTAGAACCCAGGGAGGTGAATTAGACAGAAGTGGTCATTATTCTAATTAAACAATCAGGTAACATCAGGACAAGTTGGTTTGTACAGTCAAAACTGTCCATTTAAGTTTCCTTTTTCTTAATGATCAGAGGTCTCATGTTGTCTCCAGTCTCTTTGTGTTTTATGTGAGATCCATTACAGGATGGGAACGTTTTGGACCTCCAACAAGGGCAGTACACAGCTTTATTTCCCAAAGCCTCCATGTCAAAAGCATGTACTATCTTGGGGTTGTCTGGATGTGAGGTTTTACCATGGATTTGTTGAGAGGATCTCTAACATTAAATCCTTTGTAGGCTAGATAATTAATCACAGCTGTGTCAGGAGCAATGGCACCTATTGCAATCTCTCCAACTCATACCTAGAAGTCAGACTCATGGCGCCATTGCCTGCAAGGCGTGTGTACAGGACACTAAGAACAAACAGGCTCTCGTGGAGGGAAGGCTGGAGTAAAGGCGTGACAAGTGTCCTAAGTGTACCGATGCCTGGCAGGCGCTGAGGTGGGTGGGACGAGACTACGGACACATCTTGTACGTATGTATAAAATCCCCCAGAAGATACGCAACAGCAAATCTGACTCCTCCTTTTCACAGTCCACAGGACAAAAGAGCTGCATGGTGAGTCACTGATGCCCCTACTATTAAGACCACCGCATTTGCTGTTCTTCACACTAGTTACTGTGTCAGGACAACTGCACATTTTGCACAGTGCTCTCTAAGAAATGTTTTGAAATTCACCCTCCAGAGACCATCTGCTATAAATGGGCTTCCATGGAGTTAATGAATATTTTATTACTCTCTCGCCTTATTTTGGTTTAAAATGGAAAACATGGGTTAAGTGTAAAGTGTCAAATTAACAGAAATGTTTCACTGAACCATTCATTTTCTGAAAAATTTTTGTTAAGTATATGTGTGTATTTCATGTAATAAGTTTACCAATGTGAATATATACCAGAGAAAACATGAATGACTCAACATGAAATGTCTAATACTTTCTAGGCATAATTTCTGGCACCATAAACACATCACTTTTGACTGATTTGAAATAAGGCAGTCATTGACTGGTTGAACGAATCTGATAGGTCATATGTTCTCTAGAAAGTCAAATGCCTTGAGACCATTTTCTGCAGTAAAGTTATTCACCACACACCATTTTTTCTGTTGTCACTATTTGATCATCTTTTGCTTTGTGACCATGTAAAATAGTGCTGAATTTCTCAAGTTTGCTCATTATTTACCTATGGGAGAATTACTGTGGGGTCCGGGTCAAATTTGGGGCTTTAGCCTTCAAAATTTCTTCTTTCTAAAATAAAGAGCCGACTATTAGTTCTACTATACGCAGTTATATAACATCACACCTTTGCATTCCAGCAACTGCATATATATTTTTCTATGGTTTTAAAAACAGATGAGCTGAAATATCAGGTGAGATTTGAAGACTTCATGTTGCTCTGGTCACAAGATGCAATTAAAAAAATATCTACTGAAGATCTACTATGTGTCTCAGACAATGTTAAAATTTTCAGATGTATCATCTCATTTTATCTCCCCAGTTACACTGATTTATAAGAATGAATATCAGCTACATTTTACAGTTGAGAAGGTCAAGTTCAGAAAAGCCAAGCAAGGGGTGCCTGGGTAGGAGAGTCAGTTAAGTGTCTGGCTCATGGTTTCATCTTAGATCATGATCTCACATTTCGTGAATTTGAGCCCCATATCAGGCTCCGTACTGAGAGTGTAGAGCCTACTTGGGGTTCTCATTTTCTCTCCCTCTCATTCTGCCCCTTCTCCCCCACCCTTTCTCTCTGTCTCTCAAAAATAAATAAACTTATTAAAACTTTTTAAAAAAGGAAGGGCCAATTTATCCAAGGTCACCCACTTATAAGGTGAGGTTTGGGTCAGTCTAATGCAAAAGCCAATGTTTTCTATTTTATCATGTAAACTCCAGGTTAATATTCATTGCCCTTCATAACATGAATACAGTTATTTTTAAATTAGAAATTTTAAAAATTCACTTTGCTTTTTAAAAAGAAAACGCAAAAGGAAGAAAAACCTTTTTTAAAAAACTTTTCCTGACTTTTTATTATGTGATAAACATTGTGTAAGATACTTTCAAATGCTTTGTACTGAATCCTTAAAATAAAAATTAGATTATTTCTATAGTAAATATAATAGGTATGGTTGGAATTCTGAATTCTAGGCTTCATTTCTAGTTAATATAATCCATATTTTTCTTAATTAGATAGATAATTGATTTTTTTGACCTCAGGGAAACATTATAGATAATGCATGTTTTGCTTTATTTTAAAAAAAATTTTAAGGTGTATTTATTTTTGAGAGAGAGAGAGAAAAAGACAGAGAGTGTGTGCTTGAGTTGGGGAGGGGCAGAGAGAGAGACACAGAATCGGAAACAGGCTCCAGGCTCTGAGCTGTCAGCACAGAGCCCAATGTGGGGCTCTAACTCTAGAACCATGAGATCATGACCTGAGTCAAAGTTGGGCGCTTAACTGACTGAGCCACCCAGGAGCCCCTGTTTTACTTTTAGATATCAAGGATCGAGCCACTTTCTTTTTTGCTAGATTTATTTATTCACTTACCCAATTTTCATTGAGTTCATATAATAGGCCAGGTACCCTTCTAGGTGTTGGAGTTGGGAATAGAAACATCTACCCCTATAGAAGTTACATTCTACTGACTTTAACTCTAGAACCAACGTATATACTACATGGAAAAATATTAGTTACAGGTAATATGCCTATTTGATAACTTTCACCTACTATTAATTTGATTCAGGAGGTCAGGGACATCAAAACGTCAAACTTATATTGTATCTTAATCTGCCAATTAGTAAAACAATTTCTTCCTTTTTCTTTTTTTTAATCTCAACAGAATCAGTAGAAGAAAGTGCTCATATATTTACCTGAAACAGACTTCCCTTTAGTCAACAAATAACATCAATAGCAAATTTTGAGATTGAGTAGGTGGCTAGGTTACTGAGATTCCTTTAATTGTTTCTGGCAATCATCTCTCTTATGTTACTTTGTTTTCTTATCCCTACTTCTATGCCTAACGCCTAACACACCTGCTTTATATGGGGGTTATCTCGTGCCTTCTTACATTCATTCTTTATTTATTTCTATTCCTAGTGACATTTCTCTGTTTCTCCATTATTTTTTGTTGCATCTGAATGCACGGTATAAAAAGTTTCAAAGTCACTAAGTGTGTGAAGAAGTCTAGTTTCTGTGGTTACAATGCTATCATATAATAATGTGATGTTTCGGCATATATATTGAGCTGTTACAAGTTTCATTCAGTCCTTAAAATTTATCATTATATATATAAACCAGCTGTCTTCATTCTCTGATTACTTGAACAGTTTAACAAGATAGCAAAATATAGAAAATTAGAGGACATTCCTGTGCAAAGTACAAATATAATACCCATCCTAGTCAAAAGGGAAGTTCAGAAAATAAAGGGGGAAAAAGATAATTTCCAAGAAAGCTATTTCTATGCTTTTTCTTTAACCTAAACACGGATGAGCATGAAAGTAGAAAAACTGTTGTTAGGTAGGAAGCTGACTTTATTTAACCTTTGCTGCTGGTGGGTAATTGGCACAGAAAGGAAACTTTGATCCCAGGACTTGTGGGTACAAGAGCTGGAGTTGTTTTCTTCCTGCCAAAGCCACTGCATCAAAGAAAGACCTTTAAAAACATATTCCTCGTAGTAGACTTACTTGCAGAATTGGAAAGCTTAGCCTGAAATTGCAGCATCTGCCTATCTCTGTGCATTAGAACACAGAAATAGAAACAGCTTATTATCTAGAATTATAATTGGTGAATATTCTAAACTTTTAAAATCAAAACTTTGAACAGCATGCTATTACCTTATCAAGTTTCACTTGAGTAAGCAGTTGACATGAACTGGATTGGATCAACTTGATAAGGGACATGGATGATGCTCATGGAATGACACAGAGCCATATGAGTAAAGAGGAAACATTTACACCAGAACAGCCCCAGAGACATCGTGCCTAGTTACACCTTAACTAAAGATGACTATTACACTAGACATTTCTTCCTTCCTTCCTTCCTTCCCTCCTTCCTTCTTCTTTCCTTCTTTCCTTCCTTTCTTTATTGGGATTGCATAATTTATTAATATCTACTCACTCCCAATAAATAGGGATAGGTTTTGGAGATATAGCAGTAAACAAAAACAACAGAATCTCCTCCTCAGAACTCAAACCTTAGTTATTTATGTATATTTTTGGTAGTTTGATAATATTTATATTATGGTAGAGACTCGTTTTATACCTACCCCATATCCACTGAACCCCTTTTTCCTTTTAAAGAAATCTCTGTTATGGAGGGTGCCAATATACACAGATAAAACATGTTTACCTTTCCTTTAAAAGAGAGATATCTAACAAAATGTAAGCAAAGGTCAATGGATGAGCCTCCCAGCAAACTTCTTCAACTGAGAGATATATCCCTGTGCATTTTTTCCTTCTTCCTTCCTACTATGTGGAACATGAATATGATGGCTGGAGCTGAAGCAGTTATTTTAAAACCATGAGACAACTTGAACACAGAAACAATATTCTAAAAATGTAGGGGAGAAAAATCAAAGGAGCCTGATTAATGAGGGAAATCTCAGAGTAACCAAAGAATTTCAAGAAAGCCTGCCTATGAATTTCTATTACATGAAAAACAAAGTCATATATTCATCTTACTTAAAGTATTATTTCCGTTTTTAAAAATATGCCATTCTTTCTGATCATGACAGATACCCAAATTTACATATATATGTATACTTGTACATATATATGTACAAAAGACATAAATTCTAACACAAACACAAATTTATACGCATATTGAAATGTTATTCCAAATGTGGACTTGTTTATTTTCAGTCAAAACTTACATACACCCCTACCATTCCTACTTTAAAAAGTTTTCTGTTGAAAGACTGCTTTGAAATGTTTTAAGGAAAGATGCCTAACTAGAGAAACTGGTTGGCCATTCTATGCAATTTTTGGTATTCAGAAGGGATGAACTAGCCAAGAGGAGACCCTCATCCAATGAAGTTCAAGATAAGCTACTCCTGTTATAACTTTTTTCTACATTTGCATTGATTTCAGTTCTACCATTTTCTAAATTCTTATAACATATCTTCTATGTCATAAAACTCATTGTTTAATTAACCACCTTTAGTAATTTTCATTGTGTGTGAGTATCTTCTTTATTCAGTATAATTACCCTTGGACAGAAGAATGCTATCTCTTCATGTTGTTAGCCACCAGGCTCAGCCTAGGACAAGATATTCAAGTATTAACTAGGTGACCCTATGACCCAGGGGTCCTTGCTTAGTGAATAAAACATTTTGATTTGGAATATTTAAAGTTTCTTTGTTTTTTCTTTTTAAGATGTTTTGGGAGCACCTGGGTGGCTCAGGCATTTAAGCCTCTGATTCTTGGTTTCTGCTCAGGTTATGATCTCATGGTTTGTGGGATCAAGCCCTGCATTGGGCTCCACACTGGTAAGGCAGAACCCGCTTGGGATTCTCTCTCTCTCTCTCTGTCTCTCTCTGCCCCTCCCCCACTCCTATGTGCACATGTGCTCTCTCTCAAAATAAATAAAATAAACTTAAGAAAATTTTAAAGGTATTTATATGAGCACTTCATGTAAGAAATGTTTTCTTTTAAAAAATTTTTAAATGTTTATTTTTTGGAGAGAGAGACAGAGACAGAGAGAGAAACAGAGCACGTAGGAAGGGGTAGAGAGAGAGAGAGATGAGAGAGGGAGATACAAAATCTGAAGCAGGCTCCAGGCTGTCCACACAGAACTCAATGTGGGGCTTGAACTCACCAATCGTGAGATCATGACCTGAGCTAAAGTCAGACATTTAACCCACGGAGCCACCCAGGAGTCCCAAGATAAATGTTTTCTAATGACACATAAAAGTTTCATCTCTTGTTACAATCTACAAGAGCATTTTTAGGAGAATGTCTTTAGGGGAGATCTCAGTGACAAGTTTAGTGATACTAGTCAAGAGGCTGCTCTTTCATTCTTTCATTCACCAGATCTTTCTTGAGGACTCTCTGCCCAGCAAGCATTGATCTAAACTGGAGGGGGAGGGATGAGACAGGTGGGATGGTAGTAAGGCAAAAACTGTACCACAAAGAACTATTCTAACTGGGAAAGCAGACTACAAACAAATATTCCAAATGTATAATATAATTCTAGATTATGAGGGTAAAAAGTTCTAGAAATAAATTAAATCATAATGGTAGAAAATAAAATGATAGGAAGGAGAACTATTTTTCCATGAAAGCTCTGGAAAATGGCTTGCAGGACGTGAGTTAGAGATGCCCTGGGCTTATTCCAGAAACAGCCAGAAGGTTAGTATGTCTGGATAGCCATGAGTGAGGCATAGTGCTAGGGGAGGAGCACCCAGCAGGGAACAGGGAGGCAGGGAACAGATTGTTCAAATTTAGGGGGTGAAAAGTAAGAGTTTGCACTGTACTCCAAGGGTAATGGTAAGTGACTAGAAAGTTTTAATCAGGGCAATACATAATCAGATTTACATATTAAATTGTTCTTCTGGCTACAAGATGAAAAATAGTGTGTTTGAGGGCCTGAGAGGACACCAAGAGACCAGGTAAGAGATGACAAAGGTGGTTCAGGTGAGAAAGAATGTGGAATGGACTAGGAGAATAGTGTTGAGAAGTAAAAAGGGGCCACATTCAGCAAACGTTCAGCTGGTAGAATTGAGAGGACTTGCTGATGTAGGCGATGTGGTGGCAGCATTTTGGTTAGAGTCAACATATAGAGCAGATGAAATCCAGAGTAACAATATTAACACACTGAGGTACTCAATAAAAAGTTCTCATTTCGTCAAGAGAGAACACAGCTTTCCTTAAAAGATTTTGCATTTCAACTGAATGAACTGTCACTGGATAAAGGGAGTCAGAGAATACTATTAAGAATTCTTATTGGTGGCTACTAATTCTTTTAAGTCACTAATCAGGAAGTAGAGGGAGAAAAATAAAGAATGATAACTTGTAGGATGATCATTATTTTTTGAACAATGTAAATTATCTGGATTCTGAACTATAAATTTTGAATTTTATTGTGCCTCAGACCTTCACTTTGTCCCCTGGCAACTGGCAATTTTAATTATAATAAGAAAAATTTTAAAAAAAATTGACAACTTAAAAATGTATAAAACCAAGCTGGATAAGTTGAAAGTTCTCAGTAGGAAGCTAGGTATATTTTATTTTTGAGTTATTGGGTACCATCAGAAATGGAGACGTTCAGAGGAAGGAGCACATATCAGAAATTTGACAGCTTTGTGGATGGCTTGAAAGGTAAGAGTAAGATACCTTTTAAAAAATACCAGAGAAAAGGAGTGAAACTTCCCAAATGTAGAAAACTCAGTGATTAAGCATGTTGTCAACAGATTTTGACAGTAGACATGCAATGAGACTTTGGGTATTTCACACACTGACACTATTAGACCAGACAGATAAACACAAACCAACTCATTGCTCACTGAGTTTGATGAGTTTACTCCATTTCCTCTATAGTCAACACTACTAGGATTTAATGGTATTTATTGTTGATTCCTTTGGGAACACCAACTGGAATATGGCTGATTTGTGACAGATCACAGTGAGAGGTGACTTTTCTGGTGATGGATAAGTAGGCAGGTAGGTAGGTAGAGAGGCACTGGAGCAGTTGTGGCTAGACTGTTGAATCCAAAGAGGGTGAAAATATTGAATATTCCCTTGTGTAAAATTCCCAGTTTATTTTTACATGATAGCTCTTACTTAAACAGTCTTTGCAATTTTAGAAATTAAAAACTAAAAAGGAACTGATGAACAAAATAACTTCACAGAAATCATTTTGGAAGCACTCAAATTTTAAAACTCAATTCTCATTAAAAGTCTCAATGTGGGAAACTTCTAAAAGTGAATCATGATCAAATAATATCAGCAGTAACTGTTTTTGCCAAGATAAAGCCTGACCTTTCTAACTTAAGCTAGGTTATCAGGTTCACTGGAGAGAATAATGGAACTTCTCATTGGAACTAGTAGTTAGCAATTAGGGACTGTGCATTATAATAATTTCATTTAGCATTTGATCAACTTTATGATGTGCTTATTATCTCCATTTCATCAGATAAAGAAACAGAGGTTCAAAAAGATAAATATTATCTGGGACTTGTGAAGAAAAGTAAAGTAAATGGTGGAATGGTGATTCACACTCACCTTTTCATGGTATTCCTACACCCTTCTTTCAGTAGGGAATCTTCATTAGATTGAAAGGAATGGTTAGAAGGTAAATTTCAGCTCCTAAAAAGGAAGCATCTTCTACTTATTAAACACTCTTCAAGCAAAACAGACTTTCTCAGGAGATCTCTTCCAGCTGTAAGATCATATGAGTCTACTATGATATTCTATAATCATGGTAAAATAAATTAGGAATGGAATTTTTATCATGCAATTTAATGTATTATAAAAGGGAGTCAGGTAGGTATATATCACTCTTAACAGCACTCAGGGAATGCAAGGACAGATGGACCATAACCTCTTCACCACTGGGCAAAGACACCAGGCTGATGCTGTTAATCTTTAGTTGCCTTGCAGGGCAGTAAGGGAAGAGACCAGAGTGGGATTGTGAGTATCATCCACAGGGAGCTACACATGAATTGATTCATGTTTTGCCCAGATCAGCCAGTGAGAGAAAAATCACCAGAAAGTTTGCCAAACTTACTTTTCGAAGTTTTGAAATGAGATCTGATATTTACTTCACATCTTCACAAAAGCATACTCTATCTTCCAGTAGAAATTGAACAAAAATTATTGGCCTGGCTAGTGATTGCTTTGAATCCAATACAAATATATTTAAGAGAAAAAAAATGCTACCCGAATCTAATCACCAATGTCCTTATCTCATAGATACTTCTCATTCAGCTGATGCATTAGAACCATACCAGTTATATTCCTATTTCTTGAGAAGTTGCACTTTATCTAATTGGTTTACATTTTTACCTTCACCAATAGTTCTGATCAATTTATTTGTAACTTTTATATTCATACATAAATAGAAGCTATAGTTCTACCATTAAATAATATCTACTTAAATTTCAGGCATCGTGGCTACTGATAATGATAAGAAAATTAACAGAAAGATGAAATATTTCTCAAGATGCTTTGAAATATATTTGCCTCTGCCCTTCAACTTCAGATAAATTGTACTTTATATCTTCATTATCAATGTATATTACCTGATGTGACTATTAAAATATGAGAATTTACATAAGAAATATAAACTGCATTTACTACAAACGTTCACAAGGATGTGCAGGAACTAGAACTCACTTACCCTGCTGGCAGAAAATTAAAATGGCTCAACCACTCTGGTAAATAGTTTCAAAGTTTCTTAAAATTTTAAATATACATCTACCAAATGATCCATTCATTCCACCCTAAGTGTCCACTCAGTGTTTAAATGTACCCATCTGCCAAAGATTTATACACAAGTGTTCATAGCAGCTTTTTATTTATAGCCCCAAACTGGAAACAACACAAATGTCCGTCTACAAGTGAACAGATGAACAAATGTGGTATATTTATATGATGAAATACTATTCAACAATTAAAAGGAATGGATTATTGAGGTGTGCTACAATTTGAGTGAATCCCAATTGATGCTTAGTGAAAGGAGTGCAAACTGTAGGATTCCAGTTTCATGAAATGATAAAAAAATGCAAACTAATTAACAGTGGCAGAAAGCAGATCATGGTTGCCTGAGGAACCAGGTAGGAAAAGGAGGGATTACCAAGTAGCACAAGGAAATTTTGAGGAGTGAGGGATACATTCATGATCTTGGTTTTGGTGATATTTAATTGGTTAATGCATATTTCAAAACTTATATTCTACTCTTCTAATATGTACAGTGTACTATGTGCTCATTATACCTTAAGGAAGTTAATAACAAACAACAATATGTAATAGAGTTGCTTGTTTTTAAACAAAAATATTTATACTTAAGCCAAGACTCATAGTAATATTCAAGAAGTCTTCTTGGCATTTAGTTAATATATTCAGAAGACTACTTTTCAAAAAAATGATGCAAAATAACAAACAGCTGAGTATGTGAATATGTGTCACTCTGACAATATCCTCTTGTGTATCCCCAGTACCATTTTTTTTTCAAAGAGAGAGAGAGGGAGAGAGGAGTGAGTGACAGAGTCTCAAGTAGGCTCCACGCGCAGCATGGAGCCCAGTGTGGGGCTCTATTCCGGACCCTGGAATCATGACCTCAGCCAAAATTAAGAGTCAGATGCTCAACCAACTGAGCCACCCAGGCACTCCCTCAGTGCTAAATTTCAATTATAGAATTCATATAATTGTTTCAAGGAGCTGACCTTAGAGATATACAAATGAAAAAAAAAACTTATAGGATAAGCTTTACCTCACTTAACACTGGATATTATATATGGTCCATGGTTAGCTTCATTTTAGTTCTACCTCTATTATAAAGCAAAATGGATATTTACAATGAAAACTAACCTCGTTTGTAATGAAACCTGAATCTGCTACTCTCAGTCATCGCTGTTTACAGTGAAAGCTTACCTAAACCCCAGTCATGCATCATGTAGTGATAATAGTCACTTTGGACCATACTCACCTCCAGGAACAATGGAACCGTATTCCAGAAAATATCTTCATTTAATGCTCCTCAACCATGCTGTGCTTCAGAATGAGGACACTTTTATTCAGTACTAATATACCCCTTTCCTGGTAGTAGCTTCAGTACTATCATGTATCTTTCTCTTTAATGATGAAAAAAAACACTTTATTTGTTTGCATTGCTAATGTTCTTTGTCATCTACATATCGCACTATGTCATCCCAAGTTCAGTTCTAATTGGAAGCAGTAATACTTGCTATTAAAATACACTGTTAAAGGAGCCACACTACATTGCTAGTATTTAGCTGTAGTTCCCATTTGTATGTAAGAATCTGCTTTGTTCCCAGCATTTACTATTTTCAGACAGAAACTCAGTAGGGAGTTTCAAGTCTTCTAATACTTTGATATCCCACTGAGAAACTGTGTGATACAGGTAGGATTAAATATCCAAATCCTGTCTGTGAGAAAGTTCTTTTTTTCAAGCGTTAAAAAAGGTCAATTGATAACCACTTAAGAACTCCGGCTACCCCCAGAGACCTCCTTATTTAGTAACTTATTCAGGAGAGATGGAATATAGCCCACCTAAAGGTTGAAAGCATGAACGTAAGGGCAGGGCCAGCTTCATGAGTCGCACAGTGCCCTGCACTTAGAGGGTCCTGTGCTTGGTTTAATGCTCTTCTTTTGTCTCTTGAAGCTCAATAATTTCTGAACAGGGGATCCCACATTTTTATCTTTTTTTCTCCCAAAATTTTATTTAAATTCAAGTTAGTTAAGATATAACATATAGTATAGTATTGATTTCAGGAGTAGAATTTAGTGATTCATCACTTACATATAACACCCAGTGCTCATCACAAGTGCCCTTCTTAATACTCACCACCCATTTAACCTACCCCCCCACTCACTTCCCTTCCAGCAGCCCTCAGTTTGTTCACTATAGTTAAGAGTCTCTTATGGTTCACTTCCCTCTCTGTTTTTACCTTATTTTATTTTTCCTTTCCTTCCCCAATATTCATCTGTTTTATTTCTTAAGTTCCACATATGAGTGAAATTATATGCTAACTTTCTCTGACTTATTTCACTTAGCACAATACATTCTAGTTCCATCTACATCATTGCAAATGACAAGATTTAATTCTTTGTGATGGCTGAGTAATATTCCACTGTACATATATACCACGTATTCTTTATCCCTTCATCATCGATGGATATTTGGACTTTTTCCATAATTAGGCTATTGTTGATAGAGCTACTATAAACATTGCGGTGCATGTACCCCTTTGAATCAGTATTTTTGTATCTTTTAGATAAACATTAATGGTGAAAGTACTAAGTCATAGGGTATTTCTATTTTTAACTTTTGGAGGAAAGTCCATACTGTTTTCCAGAGTAGCTGTACCAGTTTGCATTCCCACCAACAGTTTAAGAGGATTCCCCTTTCTCCACATCCTTGCCAACATCTGTCATTTACTGAGTTGTTAATTTTAGCCATTCTGACAAGTATGAAGGAGTATCTCATCGTGGTTTTGATTTGTATTTCCCTGATAATGAGTGATGTTGAGTATTTTCATCATATGGCTGTCACCCCATTTGTATGTCTTCTTTGGAGAAATGTCTGTTCAAGCCTTCTGCCCATTTATTAACTGGATTATTTATTTTTTGGGTGTTGAGTTTGATAAGATCTTTATAGATATTGATAGTAGCCCCTTATCCAATATGTCATTGCAAGTATCTTCTCCTATTCCATAGGTTGCCTTTCAGTTTTGCTGATTGTTTCCTTCAGCTGTGTAGAAGCTTTTTATATTTTTTTCCCCTGGATTCTATAGGTCACTTTATTTTTTTATTTTTTTATAGTTTATTGTCACGTTGGTTTCCATATAACACCCAGTGCTCTTCCCCACAAGTGCCCCCCACCATGACCATCATCCCCTTTCCCCTTTCCCCCTCCCCCTTCAGCCCTCAGTTTGTTTTCAGTATTCAAGAGTCTCTCATGATTTCTCTCCCTCCCTCTCCCTAACTCTTTTTCTCCCCTTCCCCTCCCCATGGTCCTCTGTTAGGTTTCTCCTGTTAGACCTATGAGTGCAAACATATGGTCTCTGTCTTTCTCCG
>CM053572.1:60706973-60753668 GCA_028646485.1 Cryptoprocta ferox
GGCCAGATGGGACGGATTTCTCTCCCGGCGCTCGGCAGATATATACGGGGAGACGGGCGAGTTTTTCCTCCCTTAGAGATGGTTCTAGGTGCGTTTTCCGTCTCTCTTTCTCTTCCCCTGGTCTCTCCGGGGCACAGCGCGCTCTCCCTGTGTCGGGCTCGGGAGCTCCTTTCCCCTTTACCACCGGGACCCGCCCGTCCCCTAATTTCCCAGATCACAGTCACTCACTCAGGCATCTTTGAGGTTGTCTTCTTTCTGGCGTCTGTTTCTTCTTTCCCCCACTTGCAAATCCAAGTTTTATCCCTTCAGTCCTTCTCCGTTCAATCCATACGGGCGTGCGCGGATTACAGAGCTCCCTGCTCTTCTGCCATCTTGTCCTCTCTCCCGCAAGAGATATTTTAATTAACATAAAATAACATACTCTGGAAATTCACCTAACCAATTGTGTGAGTGTAATCGGCTGAAGGTGAATAAAGGTAAAAGGGCACTCTCAAGGCCTGTAAATGATGGAACACTCATAGACACTTGGTGCCAGTATTTTTGCAATATTTTCCAAGTACCTATTAAGAAGTTCATGACAATAACAACAAGATTCTCAGAAGTCCTGCTTTGGAGAATTTATGTTAAGAAAACTGTCAGTAAAACAGACAAAGATTTATAAACATTGGTGTTCCCAGAGCATTATTCCTATTGTTGAAAATATTTTTTTAATGTTTATTTATTTATTTTTGAGAGACAGAGTGTGAGTGGGGGGGTAGGTGCAGAGAGAGAGGGAGACACAGAATCCAAAGCAGGCTCCAGGCTCTGAGCTCTCAGCACAGAGCCTGACCCGGGGCTCAAACCCATGAACTGTGAGATTATGCCCTGAGACGAAGTCAGACGCTTAACCGACTGAGCCATCCAGGTGCCCCCTATTATTGAAAATTTTAAGCTTATTAAAATTTTCAACAACTGAAGAATGTTTAAACAATTTGTACTCGTCCACATGCTAGAATAATAGGCAGCCGTTAACATGGTATTTCTGAAATATTTGAGAGCAATGAGAAGTACTTGTAAACACTAGTAAGTAAAAACAGCAGGATACAAAATAGTATATACAATTTAAATATATAAGTGTAGGGAAAATTATAAGGTAGTACATTTTACATTTTCCTTTGTTCTGTCCTTTAAATTGCAAATAATCCACAATAAGCACGTATTACATTTATAATAATAAGATCTCCTTATACAGATATTTTAAAAATTAACCCACATAATCCTGCCACCCAGAGATAACCATAATTAAAATTTTGGGCTCTTCCAGACTTCTTTCTAGGCATATTGATATAGTTGATATCATACCACATATACAATTTTAACATCTTACTTTTAAAAGTTTATACTTTTAAGCACATAATCAGTATATACTAATACTTAAAAGGTCATTGGGTAGACTAGATCTGGGCTTAAGTCTTGATTTCTCCACTAACCATATGCAATAAATAGAATTGTGTTTGGCAGCACTTAATAACAATTTAACTTCTGTGACTTAATCAAACTTATATAAGAGACTTCACAAACCTGGGCTGGTGCAGTCCACAAGAATTTCCTCAATGTCCAGGCCTCTCCTAGCTTCCTGTCCTGGCATTTTTAGCTGATGGTTTTCAGCCATGGTTACAAGATGACTACTACACATAGAGTTTTTACCTGCCCCTTTGGGAGAAGAAAAGGAGAAAGATGAGGGTCAAAAGTCTGAAAAGGCCCATTCTAGTTGAGTCTTCCTTTAGAACAGCAATCTCTGCTAAATAGCATTGACCATAATTAGTCATGTGGCCATCCTCAATTGTGTTGTCTGGTGGTTGAGTGTTTTCAGCTGAGCACATCGCAAGCTCAAATAAAATTGGAGACTTGTTGGTAAGGAAGAAAAGAAAATGGAATTTACTAAGGAAGAAAAGAGAGACTAAACCTTAGCTGTATAATCCTCAGCAAAACATTTAGTCTTCCTGACATTCAGAGTTTTCACAATGAAATGAGATAAAAAAAAAAAAAAAGTATCTCACTGGGTGATTGCAAGGACTTAAGGCATGTAAAATGATTGGCAAAATGCCTAACATCTATAAATATTCACAAAATTTCAGCTATTACTTATTAGAACTCATAAACACAATAGCCTATGATATGATGGTGTACCTCAATTTCACTGACAATACTAATTTATTTTGGTTATTTTAAGTACATATATATTTTATAACTAATAATATATTTTATTTAAATTAATGCTGCTATGAACAATTTGTGCATAATTTTCCTTCAGTTTATATTATTTTTTTATGAATACAGTTTATTGTCAAATTGGCTTACATACAACACCCAGTGCTCATCCCAACAAC
Organism: Cryptoprocta ferox; assembly: GCA_028646485.1. Classification (NCBI taxonomy): domain Eukaryota; kingdom Metazoa; phylum Chordata; class Mammalia; order Carnivora; family Eupleridae; genus Cryptoprocta; species Cryptoprocta ferox. Next base: position 60,709,343 of record CM053572.1, read on the forward strand.
TGCCCTCCTCAGTGCCCATCACCCATTTTCCCCTCCCCCTCCCCCCATCCACCCTCCGTTTGTTGTCTATATTTAAGAGTCTCTTGTGGTTTGCCTCCCTCCCTCTCTGTTTGTAACTATTTTTTCTACTTCCCTTCCCCCATGACCTTCTATTAAGTTTCACAAAATCCACATATGAGTGAAAACATATGGTATCTGTCCTTTGACTGACATTTCACTCAGCATAATACCTTCCATTTCCATCCATGTTGCTGCTTGAGAAAAATTCATAGATATTAAAATAATGGATCAAGAAGTTTGAACAATTTTAAAACACTTGATACATCTTGACAGCTTGGTCTCCAAAATGTTTTTTTACATAATTTATTTCCACAGTAGTTCTCATTTCTTCAGTCTAAACTTTACCTCATTGCATACAGTCATTAAAAATGAAATTAGTATTTTGATAGATGATTTGGCAAAGGCTACCACCTACTCATCAAAGTCCATACTTCCCTCTTCTTCCTGTTCACAGGTCTTATATGTATTTCCCCACCTCCCTTGAAGACAGGTGTGTTGATGTGACGAAGTTCTAGTCAGTAGAATATGAGTAGACATGATGTGGCCCATAAAGTTCTCTCACAAGTATCTGTGCATGTTGTCTTTGGGCTGGCTGAGATTGGAACAATGATGGAAATTTGGAAAGCCACATATTGAATGTGGTGTATTTCTCCTTCTGCTGGTTCCTAGATCTGAGACCTTCTTTAACTGGGTCCTGAACCCATTCTTCTGCCCCATGCAGGAGCATGACATGAGCAGGAAATAAACTTCTCTTGAACAGTTCTTTCACTTAAGGCCCACAGAGCTCTAAGAGGTCCATGGATAGGATTTGGGGTGTGTGTATGGGGGGGGGGGGTATCTGCAAACTTGAAATGGGAAAAACTATTATTTTCACTATTGTCTTAACTTCAATTTATGAAAGTAGGCAACCAACTTGTGGTATTAGCAGTACCTGTGAGAAGTATTTTGCTATCACATGACAATTGTAGCAGATATCTGAAATTTAGTTCATACTCCTCAAGACTTTCAAACTGTGATAATAATAAAACCTGCTGCTTTATATGTCAATAAACAAGCACCTTTCTTATTATATCACATGTTATTTTACTATTTTATTGCTCCTCTTCAATAAAATTGGTTTCTTTTGGAATCTTTTAAATTCTATTTTATGTATTTAAAAACACTATTTTGAAAAGAGGTCCTAAGTTTCACCAGCTGCTAACATGACCCTCGTACAAAAGAATTTTAAGAACGTTTGCTTCTATCATGTTTGAGCCATTTTACATTTCTTAGTCTTTCTGTTGTACCTTTTCACATTACCCTAACTTACACAAGTAAAGAATAGTGTTTTGGGGTTTGGGTGTTGTAAAGATAAATTTGATGTCTGTCATTACATATATGTGTGTATTTCATACATCAATCCTATGAGATTATCATACTTGTGGCAAATGTTTTTAACTGGTTCTTGTTTGTCTTTTAATTTTATGATGTTTGATGTATAGTACTCAAATGTGTTTCTGTTATCAATTCTATCAATCTCTTCTTATGTAATTTTTATACATCTTTCTCATTTAAAAATTCTTCCCCAACCAAAGACCAGTCACAAAGTGCTAACATTTCTCACCCAAGACGGTGTGCTAGTCAATGTGAATATAACTTCTGGGCTGAGTCTATATAGTGGGCAACTATACTCAACAATATCAATTTGTTAAATTCTTACCTATGTATTTTAATTTAATTCATTATTCCATTTGGAATACATTTAATTCCCTGTCATGAGATGGATAATTTTTACAATACCAATTTTCCAATAATATAACTCTTCCATTGCTATTTCCTTTGAAATACATTAATTTAATGTATATGGATCTGTTTTTGAACTGTTCCTTGCTAACCTTGTACCAGTACTATATTTTAAAATTATTGTTAATTTTATAATATTGTTTTATAGCTGGTTGGGCTAGTTTCCTACTGTTGCTCATAATTTTCAAGTTTTTGATACTCCGAAAAAATATTCCAGAAAAAAATTGTAGACTTACTCTCAGAAGAATGCAACTTTGACAGTTGAAGGAAAAATCTGTTTTGCCAAACAAAGAATGACTCTAAGATTTCATTGTGTATTTGGCTCCAAACAAAATATTATATTTTAACCACAAATTTATGAGTGACCTCACTTCAACTTTTTCACTTAAACTTAATGGTGTGGTGAGAAGAGTTCTGGAGTAAGAGTCAGAAATCCTCAACTTGAAACCATCTTTAATTCTTTCCAGGTGTCTAACTTTAGACAGGTTGCTTATTGTCTTAGAGTCTTAGTTTCCTCATGGGTAAAATATGAGTATAATTTCTATTCTACCTATTACCCTGGACTGCTGTGAAGAATGAGATAATATATTTGAAATCTCTTTAAAACCTGCAAAGTATTATAGGCAACAAAGTAATATTTAATTAAAGTTACTGTTTTACTGGAGCTGGAGATGTATTTACCATTGTCTACATTTGTACCACTGCATTCTCTAGAGCAGAATTTGATATAAGACAGATATGTCTTGGATATTATCCAAGAAGATTCAGTTTTGCTGGAGAAGCCAAAAAGATCTCATTATAAGTTAGTCCCATGACATGGACTCTGAGGATGGTATTAGACACAGGTTACAATTTATGTACCTTCCAGTGTTTGAATGGGGTAAATGAGGGTAAAAACTAATAATGACTTGACACGACCTAAGTTAAAATATGGAGATGGAAGCTGAGAATAAGTTATACTGAGAGAGAGAGAAAGAGAGAGAGAGAGGGAGTCTAGTGCTAGTTGTACAAAAGAGGAATCTTTTAGAATAGGGGTCAAGATTCCAGATGGTTCAGAGTTGTCAAATATATACATGTCAAAGTCTAGTTTTGCAAGGAGTTTGAGTGCAAGGTAGAACACAGTCGTGATACATCCAGTAACATTTATTGTAGAGCAGCATTTAATTTCCTTGCAGAGAAAACACATTCCTAGGAGATACTGTATGGCACACTATGTCTTCCAAAATTATATGTACAAATTGTGATTGATATGTTTCCACTCTAAAATTACCATTATGTGCATACAGTCTACACTGTTGTTGTAGAAAATTACCATAAACATCAACAGGAGGAGTGCATTTCCCTATGAAATGACGCCCAATATTGTAAAAGTGTTTATAAAAAAAAGAAGTACATTCTTTAAACAGACTCCATGCTCAGTCTTCTTTGCTCTTTTTAGAGTAAGAAATGTTTTTACCAATTATGAGAAGAAATGGTGAGGGAACTAGAATTTTATAGACTCCTACTATGCATCACCCACACACAAAAGCAGTATGTTATAATCATAGCATTAAATGCTTCCATACATAATAACTTTGCAAGTTGATTTCCAAGTTTGCCATGTTAACTTTATAAAGCAGAGGCAGTTTACCATACTATTGGCATTCAAGGCTCAGCAAAACCAGGTTTGGAAACCAATTCTAGCTCTTCTACACGGTAATAATTATGTGACCTCTCTAAATTTAAGCTTGATTTTTCATTTCTTTAAAATGAGGATACTACTACTAATGATAGGAATGGCGATATTAATATATAATAATAACATCAGGAAATAATACTTGGGTGATAAAGATAATAAACGAAGAATTTATTCAGTATCTTAACTAGTATGCAATAAATAATTCTTCATAAGTATTAGGAATACTCCAAAACTTTAACTGGTAAAAAGAAAACTTTCATATTAAATTGTGATTTCCAAAAGATTTTTTTCTTTACTTATTTTCAGGAATTTATGTAGTTCCTGCTAAAACTTAGAAATTTTTCAATGAGCCCAATAACTAATTGAATCTCTTTAATGTGTAAAACATCTCAACTAGATAGCACTCTGGCCCTGCCTCATGATAAGTTTCTGAATTACTAGTGAAATGCTATGGACTCATTGAAATTGACTAATTCAACTTCCAGCTTCCAGAAACAAAAATAATTATTTGTACCCTGATGGATTTAATATAAAGGGATCTTTTTTAAAATTTATGCATCATACTACATAAAGTGAGCAGCTAGGAGGTTTTAATCTACTTCCAAAAATAATTGAATTATAGTCCCTTGATATCTCCAATAAAAAAAAATCCTCAGAGCATTAGAATTGTTAGAGAGAAGGCTAAAATTCCCTCATATTCTCTTCCAAGTGGCTTTCAGCTCATGTAGAAAAAGACTGATATTCTTGAAATGGCCTACAAAGGACTAAACAATCTGCCTCCCTCAACTCCTTGTCCCCAGCACTCACAGCTTTCCCTCTAAGACCTGAATTCCTCCTCCAAGCCCTCAGTTCTAGCTACACTGATTCTTCCACTAAGACATGAGACTCCCATGTATATCTGCTTTTTCCTGTGCCTGGATTGCTCTTTCCAAGATTTACTGATGCTTCATGATCTTTGTGACAAGATCTACCCCAACCTTCTTAAGAATCAACTCCGCTTTTGTCAAGTGTCCTCTGTCTCCCCTCTCTGCTTATGCTTAATTTTTCTCTATAATGGGTGCCTGGGTGGCTCACTTGGTTAAGTGCCCAACTTTGGCTCAGGTCATGATCTCACAGCTCATGGGTCTGAGCCCTACATCAGGCTCTGTGCTGACAGCTCAGAGCCTGGAGCCTGCTTTGGATTCTGTGTCTCCCTTCCTCTATGTCCTCCCACCCCTGATGCTCTCTTGCTTTCTATCTCTCTTGCTCTTTCTCTCAAAAATAAATAAATGTTTAAAAATTAATTTTTAAAAAATTTTCTCTATAACATTTATCAGCTATCTTCCATAATTAATTAATTAATTAAGAAATTAATTTCTTAATTTTCTTTATTATTCATCTCCCTTGCAACAAAATATAAGTTGTATGATTGCATAGATTTTGTTTGGTTTGTGGATATATCTCCAGCGCCTATATTTATTCCTGGCATATAATAGACACTTATTAAATTTAATTAAATGAATACCTTCTTTCTTCAAAAGTAAAAGTTTTCTTTTTTTAATTTTTTTTACATTTTTATTTATTTTTGAGAGACAGAGTGAGAAAGAGCATGAGCGGGTGAGGGGCAGAGAGAGAAGGAGACACAGAATCCGAAGCAGGCTCCAGGCTCCGAGCAAGCGTTCAGCACAGAGCCTGATGCGGGGCTCGAACCCACAAACTGTGAGATCATGACCTGAGCTGAAGTCAGACATTCAACCGACTGAGCCACCCAGGCACCAAAAAGTAAAAGTTTTCATTGGCGACTTCCAACATGAGAAAAAATGGACATGTGTTTTATGAGACACTATGACTAAATACTTAGATTTCTACTTTTGACTCAAGAACAAGGAAGAACTCCAGGAACACAATTTATTTAAGAGGACATTCATACATGATGTTGTACAACTGGAAAGAATGAAGAAAACTGAGGAATTTAACGCGGGATAGGGGAGAGAGATCCTTGGAACACTGGAGGAAATCTCCAAATGCAATGGGACAACTCCCTAATTCATCATATGAAAAATTATTGGAAGTAGTACATAATTGAGAACTTCTACACCAAAATAAGATAATGCTGAACTAAGAAACAAGACATATTTCAAACTATAAATCAAACATGTACTGAAGCTATGTTCCTCTTGATTGTTAAAGTGAATTATTCTGAATGAATTTCAAAATGAAATGTTATGGCTCTCGACTATTGTTTCAGTGGACTGTTCTAGTTGTATATCCAACAAAATTGCCACTATTACAGTTTTGCAATTCAACTAGCAATATTTTTATTTGTCTTCCCACTGCCCAACTTTTCTAAACTCTACTCCAAGGTCATACTGCACCCTTTAATTGTGACCGGATTGACAAGGTCAAGCCCTTTTTTACTTTGAGAATGACACCCAAACATCATTTTTCAACGCTGATAATTGATGCAGACAGCACTGTGGGTGGAGGAAAGGTGAAATGGAATTCACTCAGTTGTTGTTAGGGATGCAACACATCTTATGAACGCAATAAAAGCCTAATGACAAGGCAGTCCCTGTTCTCTTAGCTGGGCTGCTGTAATAAGGAACTGAAAATTTCTTCCATGAAAAAAAAGGCAGACAGATGGCTTGTCTTTAGTAATCAATAAAAACATTTGGAAATAATCATGTTAAAAGAGTTGATAACTTCGTCATGTTTCCTCTATAAATTTCTTGGATTATGGACCCATCTTGTATGAGAAGCAAGTGGGTAGCTCTCTGGAGCAACGGCGGGAGAGGGCTTCTGATAACACCCCTAAGAGAAGCAAAGCTATTTGCTTCAAATGCAGAACTAGGAAGACAGAGACACATTTTGTTGCTTTTCGAATTTTTTTCATGTTATCTTTTTCATGGAAGTGATTGCTAAAAATATCCAGTACTCATTCCAAGTTTCATCACTTAGGTTCTTATGAATTGCTGACAGTGTTTTTCAGAAATGTTTAAATCATTAATTACAGTAAACATTGGCTTTGTAGCCATCTTTAATAACACAGATTGTCGGAAGGTGTACGTCATCAAGCCTGAACAGCTGTGTCCCATTCACGCCTCTCATCTACCTCATTCCATGACAGCAAAAAAAGAATTAATTTCCTTTATTTAAAATTCCTCCCTTTTTCAATCCATTGCTTCTATTAAATTATCCTCATAATGTGAGATTAACAGCTTTTTGTTGAATGAAGTTCAGAAAACATGAGTTTAATTGTTTAAAAGTTAGTATATATTACAATTTTTGCTGCGTTTAAAGAAAACGCACACACACATACACCTTATGGATATTCTGACCAGTCTACTTCAAGTCTTTTGTCTTCCTTTCCCTTTTTTGTACAGGACTGGAAACAGGTAGTTGAAATCAAGAGAAAACAAAAACAAAGAATGAGGGCCTATGGGCTCTCCTTTGGTACATCTGCCCTATGAGCAAACCGATCAGGAAACGGCTATCCCATTTTTCCCAGGTGTGCTAAGACACCCTTGCTGGTAAGGCTATTCTAGAAACACACAGATAATCTTATTTGAACCTTTCTACTTTCCAATCAGATTCCAGAAATCTATTTATCTCACATGTTTACCATCATTTTTTTTCAAGTTTATATAGTGTTCAGGATTTACCGTATAGAAAATCTCATCCCTTCCTGGTTTGGCACTTTCATATGATCATACATTACTTTCAACTTTTCAAAATGCTTTCACAAAAAAATGCAAAGAAACTATTTCCCTGGGAAAGCAACATTGCCATTGGCATCCAGCTTAGGCATTGAGGAAGTTACAGTAGAAATGATTTTCAAGTGTTCAAAACCTGTTTAATAGTTTAAGGTAAGTATGACATAATTACTGGATCATCTTTTCAATTTTGAATATTTGCAGTGTGTTCACTTAGTACTTCATGGTTTGCTATCTAGTCTTAAATGTTCCAGTCTTGATTATTTGGGTTAGTGAGGCTCTGAAGTAGAATGATTGGCTTCACCTTATCGATAACTCTCAATGACAACACTTGGTGCTTTGAGAGGTAAGCCTAACTTTTCTTTTGAGAGGTTTAATGTTTATAAGAGCAAGTAGCATGAGTGTTTTATTTAAACTCCCTCTTCTTTTTTCTATAATCTAAAAAAAAATATTTAAACCAATGAAATACCTGAAATATAATGATAATGGTAAATGATATTTATTAATCATGTCTTATTTGTCAGTAGCTTTTCAAGGCACCTAACATACCTTATGTAATTTCACTCTCATAGCAGCCCTCTGGGTAGGTTCTACTAGTATGCCCATTTTATAGATGAAGAAACTGATGCACAGCATCCTCCATAGCCGTAATGCAACTTGCCCAAGGTCAAATGGCAAAACATGGCACTTGTTTTAATGAAAAATCTTATTTTCATTAAATGGAACGTTCGCCTTTGCAAATGATAAACATCCCCAAATATTTCAAGGAGTAAGATGCCTAAAAGAACACATAAACAATGTGGGTTTGTCCTGTGCATATCACAGATCTGGAGCAATGTTTCATGCAACCAGAAGGACTAAGTTTATGATTTTAAACAAATTTGGTCTCTTAGACCCCCAGTTTTTTTGTCTGCCATATTGTCAATATTAATATTGATCTGTGAGAATTAAAACTGAACTAATAAACATATAAGGACCTAGTAGTACCAGGCTTATTTTAGGTTCTTAATAAATATTAGTTTAATTTTCTCCTTCATGTAGACTCAATATCCAAATTTATGATAATTTAATTCTCACACTGCACTGAAAATGCACATCTAACTTATTACAACTTTTTATTTAAGAATCTTTGCTCTTACATTTGTCATGCTTAAGTACCCCATTTTATAATTGAACCCCATTTTATAATTTAGCTTCATATTTCTAACTTCTATTCCAAATCTCTCTCTTTTTTCTTATTAAGTATAGTTGACATAAATCTCTCTTTAATATTATGGCTCCTATGAGATTCCATTGGAGTTGAAATTTGTAACAACTAATTTAGGAGAAAAATTACTTTTTTCTCTACTAAATGTCTTTCCTACTCATTTATGGTAGAGGGGATTGTCTCCTGAAAGTCTATGGTTGTATTTCAGATGTTAGTGAAACTTTGATCTACTTTACCTGTTATTAAAACTTTGTTTTTCTTTCCTTTTAAATATGAGGCTCAGCTACCTAGAGCATAAGTATTGTTGTCCACGAATATGTCATGGAAGCTTCTCAACCATTTAATAGGAAACAGAAAACTTCTTATCAGTTATATAGATTCTAAAGGAAAATGTGCTTCTAGGTTTAAATGATTTTCCATGTCAATTCATCTCTTCTGCTTCTTTGTAATATGATTATTCTTAGCAATTGTTTAGTAATGAGTTATGTCGTTCTTTTCTTTAAATCTCTAAAATCTTGATTTTAATTGGTAGGCAATCATCTACCTACTGAAGAATATTATAGGTGGAACAATGCAGTCAACTTTCATAAATAACTATCTTGCTTATGTTAGCAGTGTACCAAATATTTTCTAAAGTCATGTCTGCAAAATCAACATGAACTGAGGGAAACATCAGAAGACTTTATGACATAATATACCAATGTATTTCTATGTTTCAAGGCCATGGATAAGAACAGGAAATTATTACCAATAGTATTTTAATAGTTACTTCTAATCCATCGGATATATTATGCACCTTCACTTAACAGCTAAATAAATTTAAGGCTAACTCCATTCAAGATAGACCATATAATTTAATACAATATCCAGCTTAAAACAATCAGATGATCAATATATTTTTTAGGTTCTTCCTGGTCTCAGTCACTGTATGCCTTCTCTTCTTCTCTTCTTCTACCAGTGACCATCACTGTCAGCCCTATCCTCTCCCCATGACATCTGAGGGCTATGGCTAATTTTCATCAGAAATAATGACTTACTGTGGTAATAATTTTCAGTGGGGTAGCAGGAAAGGGGAAGTCAAAACCAAAATAACATTAATCCAAGTTAAAATAAAAGATTATGAATAGTTCTGAAATCTCTGCCACCACAAGACCTGATGCAATGACTGATGATGCCTTCTTTCTACCATAATCTCCAGGCTGAATCCTGACCAGACAGAAGATATTTAAAGTGGTCTTGCTCAATACTCTGACACTTGGTGCCAGCGACCCTAGATGCAGTTTAAAAAGCATGGTATTGGAGCATGACCTCTACCTCAGCTCCAACTCCCGCTCCCCACCTTGGGTTCTGTTTCATTTCCCTGGGCTCTGGCTGCTACTGTCACTTTCTCCTCGGGTCCTCATTTTCCAACCATAGGCCTCTGCCAGGTTCTCACTACCCACCCCTTATCCCACAAGTGTACTGTGTATGCATGATGGTAGCACAGGATAGCATTTTAAAGCTGAGAAGTCCTCAATAAATCATTGAATTTAATATCTTCCTTTCAGTGGTATGGAAACCAAGGATCAAAGCCAATTTTCCCAATTAAATACTAAAAGCATGGCTTGAGCATGACTCATCATTTAATGTATTTTTCTTCTTCCCTATGACTACTAGTGGTGTGTTTTCTACAAACTAAGATATTCCTTACCCAGACTTGACCTGCCATGTGTTTCTTCCCCCCTCAATTGCTTTTCCTTCCTGTGTGTTATCTTGGGTCTTGTGCCACCATCAGAGAGACACCTCTCTTGCATACAAGGCAGGTCTACACATGGAATGAGGGATGGTCTGCATTCAGATCCCCACTTGCTAGACAGTAACTTCTCATTCTTTTTCAATTCGGAGAACCTAAGGACTGTCTGATATCCTTACTGTAGACATAAAAATGTCATTTTTCCTATAGAAATGTACAATTAAGGGGGCACCTGGGTGACTCAGTCAGTTAAGAGTCCGACTTCCACTCAGGTCATGATCTCCTAATTTGTGAGTTCAAGCCCCACATCGGGCTCTGTACTGATGGCTCAGAGTCTGGAGCCTGCTTTGGTTTCTGTGTCTCATTCTCTCTCTGCCCCTCCCCCACTGTGCTGTGTCTCTGTCTCTCAAAAATAAATTTTAAAAATGTAAAAAAATTTTTTAAAGAAATGTACAATTAAGAAACTGGTTTTGAAACCTGCTCCCATCTCTAATTTGTCTGTCATTTAGTCTGCTCCCTGTGCGTTTCCTGCTACCAGCAGAATCAGTCGCATATGTTTTTGAAATGGTCCGCGTGTGAAAGTCTGGAGCTTGAAATGTTTTTTCCCACTGCAACGTGTAAGGCATAGTTGAAATAGTACTATTATTACAATTGCTTAAGTCCATTTTGCATTAAATAGGTTTTTGTTTCATTCTTTCCCAAGAACATATTCAGCAGATACACATAATTTCCATGAGAAATATATTTTAAGATCTAGCCAGCATCAAAATTAGCTTTTAACTCATGTAATCCATTCAAAAGTTTACAGCTACCAGAACTTACCCGTTTAAGTCTGCATTTCTTATTATGGTGTTTGTGGATGGTATTTCAATATAACTAAATTTCTTCCCTTGATATTTTCCTATTTAGCATTGATAGTCAAGGGTTTATATATCAAGATGAATAAGAGGTAACAATTCATTCTCAAATGTCTGTTAAAGCTTTTTCTTTTTTTTTCTATTTAGTTGGATGAAAAAATAGATTCTACATAATGTTAAAGCAAAAGAGAGAGTTAAAAGGTGAAGGTTATGATCCAACTTGTCCAGGCGCTGCCTGTTTGAGTTCAGGTTGATTATTTCAGTTTTCTGTGAATCAGGTTCCACATCTACCAAATACCTTCAGTCCTTGTTTGCAAAGTACAGAAAAGTCCTTGAGAAAATGCATTATGTGTTACAGTGCAGAGTACACTTACCATTGAGAAGAGTGTGTTAAAGGGCTCAGCGTCCACTTTGTGTGCACATAAAATCAACCCATGTTCGGGGAAATGCATAGACTGTCAGGGCTGCAAAGAAATGATGCATTTAATACAGGAAAGGGTTTTACTAACTAAATGTTGTGCATTGTAGTTAAGTTACAGAGGAAGAGGATCTGAGAATCTTTTATCTGATAAATGTGTGAAATTCATCTTTCTATAGTCAAAGAAACTGCTCTATCAGAAAGAGAAAAAAGAGACTACGTTATATATGGGTAGACTCTTTTTTAATAAAACCTAGGGAAAACTATTTGTTCCAGGCTGAGGTTAAGAGAAATATGACAAAAGTGCAAAGATGAATTTGTTTTACAGACTTGTCCAGTATTTGGACACAAAACGAAAGACCCATCCAGGGGTCTATTTTTGCTCTGGGCCACAAGGATTGGCAACTGTTTATAAGAGTGGGCAAAATGAACTGAGCCAAGTAATCATCGGGCAATTCAGATGCAGATCGCAAGCATGGAGGAAAAGGGTGGAAATGTGCAGTTACATTGAGTAAAATCGCTGACTTTAGTCATCAAGACCAAGTGTTAAATATGTGTTTGCTTTGTTAGGGATGAAGCAGGCTGAGCGACAATTGTCTGTGGTTGTGGTTATTGAGAAGAGAGAGGCAGTGTGTTATAAGAGTGCCTGGCAAGTGTTCTCACCCTGTGTGGGCCTGAAAAACAAAATTCCTATGACTGTTTCCATTGGCCAAGTAATGTGATCATTCCTTAGGGCATAAAAATCATGGCAGAAATTTATAAAAATTATATATGCACTGCAACACACATTATGCCACAAGGTCATGAAAACTGTAATTAATTAATATTCTTAATATTATTGAACATAGAGAATATTAAAAAAAGAGTCCATTGAAAATAAGATATCAAAACTATGTAATTTATAATTCTTTTATTTAGAGAAATGGTAGGGAAGTGTCTCCAATGTAGAAAGACTATAACTTCCAACAGGTCAGCTCAGCAAGTCTGTACTACCAAATTATGCCAGGCCTAGAATGATGCAACCTATTATGAAGGATAAATTCGAGAGAGAAGAATCAGAAAGGAAAGAGTACTCTTCATGAAAAAGAGAAACAATAATGATGGGGTATCTTCAAGTGCTGCATTACAAGGCCAGGATTATAAATCCTACTGGAATTTGGAAAAGAGTTCATTCAGAATGAAAATGAAATGAAATTTTGGATGGTCTATTTTATATTTGATGAGTTGTAAAGCAATATAATATGACAGAAAATTTGCTACATAAGTTGTGGGTAAGTCCCTCCTTTTCTTTGAGCTTCAGCTTCATCATTTCTAAGTTGAGAATCACGCTAGTAAAAAATAAATAATGCTCAATGAAAATATATTCCATTCAGAATTTGAAACTGGACTTTCAAGCCAGGCTATGAGCCATTATCTAACTCTTAAAGCTTTACCTTAGTAATGACTTACCTTAATGCCTTTCCCCATCAAATGAAAATTACCAGATCAAAAGATAATGTTCCAGATCTGAGGTTCTATAATATGTCAATATTGATTGACTAAAGTAAGTGAAGCCTAAAAACAAAACATAACTCTCTCTTAAATTAACATCCAAAAAGGGATAAGTCCGTGCTTATGGCAACCTGGTAATTGTACAATTGCTGATGGAGTTATTCTTCCATATGCAAATTAGAAATATCTTACGTTCATATCTTTCAACTTCATAATTCCATTTCTAGTTATGTTAGGTATAATATTTAGTGTAGAAAATGTATTCGTACAAAGGTGTTCACTGCAACCTTGATCAGTAGAGCAAAGTATTAGATGTAGCCAAATTTAAAAAAATGGAGAACCGATTAAGAAAATTGATGGAACACCACTAAGCTACTAAAACTAATAGTTATGAAGACTATAACAATAGCAACGCAAAGGCGCATCCAAGTGGGAACAGATAAAAAAGTGTGATATATGCACAATGATTTGTTATACAAAGTTATAACAAATGCCATAGAATTACAGACAATCTTATGAATGAGTCTTAGTAATAAGATTATTAAATGAAAAAAGTAGATTCCAAAAGACTACATGCAGTGTACTACATGCAGTATACTTTATTTATAAAGTCAGAAATAAAATATATAGTTTTTAGGATCACATATAAATACAATTTGCAATTTATATATGTGTATATATATACTACCATTACATAGATTTATAATATATAATATATATGCGATGTATATGTATTATATATTTTTCATATATATGAAGTAAGGGAACAGTAACAATAGAGTTATGAATACCACTTTGGTGGGGGGAAGGCAGGTGAGGGATGGGAGACACAATGTACCGTGTAGATTATTGTTAAACTCATAGTTTTTGGGGGATAGTGGTGAATTTGAGAGGGATTTCATAGTACTACAAATGAGTACATGCTTGAACAAATAATAAGACTCTTGTCATGAACCTAGGATTATGATTCCTGCAATTATGTATATCTACAAGCCAAAGGGGAAATAAAGATAAGACACATTTTTTTAAAACATAAGATACTTTTTAAAGATTCACTAATAAAAAAGACTAGAAGATAATAAACACAAATAATGGTTGTGTTGCTGTGGTAACTGTGTGATTTTTTCTTTTCTTTTTCAAATATTCTAAAACATATTATTTTAATGGGAACAACTGTTTATAACTCATTAAAAAACAGTATGCAGACCCATGGGTCTGTATACCAATGAACTTTTGTAAACATGAAGAAGACAAATGAAATAATGTAAAATTGGTCACCATTTCAGCAGGCTGTGGCCCAATCTCCATAGCTGCAGGACTTGAAAGAGTCACTATTGACCTTGCATTGACAACTAATTTAAGAATGAATCAAGAAAAAAGAAATGTGACTATTTGCAAGAGCACATGCCAGACCAAATTTGCAATGAAAAGTTATATTACCTACTAGAAAAATCTCCATTTGGCATTGACCTGGAGAGTGCAACTGTTAGGTTTCAAACATGAAAGTAATATGACCAATATGCTCTCCTTTTCAGTTATTTCTGCAGAGGTTGTATCCAGAGGAGTTTTAGATTAACATATGTAACATGGACTTTGAGTCCATTAGTTGAATGTTGATGTGCAGGAAACCAATAGGAATAGGAGATGATTCATAATACAAAAAAATTGATTGGACACTTTGACAATGATGTCCATAGGACATGACGTTGTTTCTGGTTGGATAATAATGCATTAGGAGGCTCATTCAGCATCAGAAAAATATTATACCAAATTATGCTTTTATAAAGAGCTCTAAAACTTTGATTTAGAAATATTTAGACCATTTTCCAGCTTTCTTGTAGCTTTTAAGATATAAGTTATATTATTGTTTTTAAAATATAATGATAATTTTCATTACATTTGAAGAAATCTAATTAGAGACGTGTTATACTTTGCAGCATTGTGTCATATATATTTTCCTCAAATTTAGTGTTTTATTTCTATTACATGATCTGTAACACATATAAATCAGTAGATTTCACAGTTTTTTTTTAATTTTTTGATGTTTATTTACTATTGAGAGAGAAACAGAGCGTGAATGGGGGAGGCACAGAGAGAGAGGGAAACACAGAATCCAAAGCAGGCTCCAGGCTCTGAGCTGTCAGCACAGAGCCCGATGCGGGGCTCAAACCCACAAACCATGAGATGATGACCTGAGCCAAAGTCGGACGCTTAACCGACTGAGCCACCCAGTTGACCCCACAATGTATTTATTCCAGTTTTATTTGCCCAGTAATTAAAAAAAAATCTTGGGCAAGAAGTAGCTTTCATAAAATAGTCTGTTTAAGGAATTTAAGGATGGCTTTCCCTTTATCTTTTCTTTTATGCTATTTCTAATTGTAAAATAAAAAATAAAGCTGGAAAATATTTTATGAAGTAATCATTTATAATTTCTCATCAATTAAAATTTTAAACCACAAGTGTTTGGTTTTTCTCTTCTTGCTAGTTATTTAAAGTCTCTGGCTTTCAATGACAGATGTAGAAGGCTATGTGATAAAATAAATTAGAACTTCAGATTTGAAAGAAAAATAACTGAGTTTGAATCCTCCTGCTGCCACCTTGAACAAAATCATGTAAAATCTCTGAATCTGATTTTCCTAACATGTGAGAAGATGACAGCAGCCAACAGAGTTTACAGGATTCCTTGAAAAATAAATGGGACCTTCTACTCAAATGAGCAAAACTCTTACTGTTTTTAATAATTGTTTTAGAATAAAGTTCTAAAGATAAACATAATAATTGCTTTAGAATAAAGAACTTGAAACCAAACTCACCTCCTAGCACAAGGAGGACGAGGCTGTATCAAGAGCACACGGAAATCCCAGTGAACACTTTTGTAAGGGATTAAGATCAGTCTTCTTCAAGCTCAGGCACACAATGCCAATACTACCATGTTGTCCTAGGGAGTGCATGGCAGCACTCGCTTTCTGTAGAGTGGACTGAAGTCTATGGGCTTCAATACAAGCACCTACATAGATGTTCTGTGGAGATTCTGGACATGAGGCGTCACTGTGTCAGAAGGTAGAGAAGAAATGTGGCACAAGTGAGCTCTTACGATATAAACATAGCATCTAGTCTAAGGCTTCTAGCATTGATATGAACCATGATATTTAAATATATGTATTTGTTTCTTGCATTTTAAAGTTATTTAAATTATTCATGTTTATGGAGAAAATATATGCAAAAAATAAAAGCAAGCAGAAAAAAATTACCCATAATCCTACCAACATAATTGCTATTATATTTCCACTAATAGCATATAACCACCAGTAGCATTTTGAACAATATTTTGTTATTTTCAATGTGTATGGATGAAAGATATGTATCTTTAAAATGGGATCATAGTATGACATTTTTGGATATGTTGCATTTAGCAACATATCATCAACATACTACATATTGATCAATATAGGTTAACCCCGTCATTTGTAATGATTGAATAGAGTTCCATTTTATGGATGTATAAGTATTTGAAGTGATAACCTATAGCTGTATATTTAAATTATTTTCAGCTTGTCCCATTATAAATAATATTGTGATATATATCTTCACATTTCTATCTTTATGAATTTATATGATTATTGAAAAAAATTTTAGAAGTGGAATTTCTGAATTAAATACATTGCTTCCAACTGCACTGTACAACAAAGTTTCTACTAATTTTACTCCTGCCAGCAATCTCTGAGAGACTATCTCTTTTCAGTGAACCATACTGAGTTTTTTCCTTCTTTAACTCTTTGACAGCCTGATAATTGATGAGAAGAGAGAGGATATCTAGTCTTTTTGTCCATGGTTATGATTACTAGTAAGATGAAGTTGTTTTCATTTTATATTATATACCTTATGTTTCTGATTTTTGTACCTTGCCTGTTATATGTTCTTTTTATTACCAGCTTGTAAGATTTCTACATGTTAGACATTAACCCTTTTCTGTCACATTATATTTTTACTTGTCTGTCCTTTGCTTTTTCACTTGGATTGTGGTACTCTTTCCCATACAAATGTCTTAAAATATTTAATTATTTAGATCTTTCGATTTTTGCCTTGAGTCTTGGTTGAAAGGGCTTTCTTCACTTGTACATATTCACTTGTATCTCCTTCTAGTAGTTTTACATTTTATTATGTACTTATATTCAATCCATTTAGAGAATTAATTTCATTTTAAGGTATGGGTTACATCTTTAAATTTATTCTTGCCAAGTGGTTAACTGGTTGCCACAACAGTTTTTATCAAATTGTACATTTTCCTTACCAATTTTAAATGTCATCTTTATTATACAGTAGTCCCCCTTATGCAAAGTTTCATTTTCCATAGTTTCAGTTACCTGTGCAGTCCAGAAATAAATGACCCTCTTTATGACCTATCATCAGAAGGTCACTAGTAGCATAATGCTATGTCCCAATACTTACATCATTTACCTTACTTCATATCATCACATAGTCATTTTATCATCTCACACCATAATAAGAAGGGTGAGTACAGGATAATAAGATATTTTGAGACAGAGAGAGAGAGACCACATTCACATAACTTTTACTATAGTATATTGTTATAATTGTTCCATTTTATTGTTATTTATTGTTAATATCTCACTGCAACTAATTTATAAATTAAACTTTAACATAGGTATGTATGTATAGGAAAAAACACTATTTATTAAACAGTATATGCAATATACATATGATTACACATAGCACATATAGGATTCAGTAGGATCATAATCATACCACTATTACCAATATTTCCACTCTTAGCTATTAGTACGACTACAGTGTATATATAGGGTATAGTAGCATACAATCACTAGCAGCATGTAGCTACTATACTGAACAGTACAAGACTAGAAAATTCAATGTCATTAGGACTTAGATAATAACTAAATCTTTCCTAGTGGTGCAGCTGCTCCAAGGAGAGTTATAAACTGATATAAAAAGATGGCTTGTAACAAAATACAAAGAAAGAACTAGGAGTTGAAATGCCAAGGAAAAGGAACCTGCAAAAAAAGACTAGGAGAGGGCGCCTGGGTGGCTCAGTCGGTTAAGCATACGATTTCAGCTCAGGTCAGGATCTCACAGTTTGTGGGTTTGAGCCCCATGTCAGGCTCTGTGCTGACAGCTAGCTCAGAGCCTGGATCCTGTTTTTGGATTCTGTGTCTCCCTCTCTCTCTGACCCTCCCCTCCTCACTCTCTCTCTCTCTCTCTCTCTCTCTCAAAAATAAATAAAAACATTAAAAAATTTTTAAAAAAGGCTAGGAGAGATTGGCTTAAGAAATTGAACAAAAGAGAAGATCTGAGGTTTGGAAGACGAAAAAAAGGGTGTCGAGGAGAAGAACTGTTGTTACTAAGTTAGGGAATTTTGCTAACCCATCAAGTTGTCTTCAACAAAGGGTTGGGTAGCACTGAAAACGTATTGGCAATTAAGAAGTAATGATCAGTTGGGACACCTGGGTGGCTCAGTTGGTTAAGCATCTGACTTCTGCTCAGGTCATGATCTCATGGTTTGTGAGTTTGAGCCCCACATCAGCCCCACATCTGTTCTGAAATCTGGAGCCTGGAGTCTGCTTCGGATTCTGTGTGTGTCTCTCTCTCTGACCCTCCCCTGCTCACACTCTTGTCTGTCTGTCTCTCTCTCTCAAAATAAATAAACATTTAAAAAAATTTAAGAATTAATGATCAATAATTGTTTTAAATTGACTATCTAACAAATTCAGAGAGTCTGAGAAGAATTTTAACTGTTTTATAAGTTTTAACTAATTCCAAATATTTCGTTTTTACCTACAATTTTTATTAAGCATAAAACTTTCCATTTCATTTTGTAATGGAATAGAGCCATCCTTTATGCCTTGATTTTTCCACATTCCACATCCAATATACTATACAAGCTTGAAATTTACAACTTTGAAATCTCTCCTCACAAGTCATCTCCTGCCATCCTGGTACAAGCCACCATCGCCTACTGTTCTGGATGATACAGCAGCCTCTGCAACTGGGCTCCAGGATTTCACCCAATCCTCCATTCCTTATTTCACTCTGAGTCAGTGTGATCCTTTTATAAAAGAAGTCAGTTCCTATCATTCCTCTGCTGAAAACCCTTGGATGTCTTCCCGTCTCTCTCAGAGTAAAAGAAAGATGTAAAATTTTCCCACAATTCTCCATGATCTGACCATCTGCTCCCTCACTGAAGGCATCTCCTGCAGCAATTTCTCCCTTACCCCATACAGCCATCCTAACAGTCCTTCAACCTAGCCAGCCAATTCCCAACCTCTGGGCTCCCTCCTTAACTTCATTCAAATTTCTGCTCAAATTTTTTTTTCCTACCAAAAAACCTTTTCTCGCCTGGAGCATCCTCCTTTTCCTTGTTCTATATACCCTTATCCTATTTAATTTTTCTCTATAGCACTTCTCACCATCTGTTTTCTATTGTAGTGTACTACAGTGCATTCTATTCTTTTTTTATTTGTTTGAGAGAGAGAGAGAGAGAGAGAGAGAGAGAGAGAATCTTAATCAGGCTCCACTCCTAGCACAGAGCCCCACTCCAGGATCCATTTCACCCTTATGAGATCATGACCTGAACCAAAATCAAGAGTCCAACACTTAATTGACTGAGATATTCAGCCACCCCTATTCTATTCTATTCTATTCTATTCTATTCTATTCTATTCTATTCTAACTTATTCTCTAACCTCTCCTCTCACTGGAATGTGAGTCCCATGAGGGCATGAGCTTTCTTCGGGTCCCTGCTGGGTCCTGAGAGCCAAGATCAGTGCCCGCACTTATTAACTATCTGACTGACAGAATGCACATATATCTGGATAATTTAAAAATCACCATGAGTCTTCTAAATGATTGCTGGTATTAAAAGTAATGTTTCCAATTTTGAAGTCTTTCAGGAAAGGTTTCTTCTCCCCAAGAGAAGATTCCATTTCATGCTTTGAAACATTAAATGAAAGGGAATCTGAGTTATGATGACAGAATTTTTTGGATATCATAATTTCAAGAGATTTTTTACTGATAAAACTTTATTGTGATAATTGAAAATAAAAATATTTCTTGAAAGGTCATACGGCATAGAAATGAAGAAGTTAACACTTTGGAGATTTTAGAGCAAGATCATCTAGTCTTGGACTATCTACTTCCCAGCTGCATAACTTTGGAGACCCTGCTATGCCTCAGTTTTCTCATCTGTAAAGCAAAATAAATAATTGTCACTAATTTATAAAACTGTCATGAGGATTAAATGATTTAGATTATGCAAAGGGCTTAAAATTATGCTTTGAACATAGTGTCTCATAAGGATTTGCGATTATTATTTACTTGATAATAGTATTATCACCTCACAAGTTAGTAGGTCCTCTTAGTTGACAGACCCCTTTGGATTTTGTTAATTTTTCTCTGTAATGATTCCATGAAAAAGAAATCTTTTATAGGAGAAATCTAGGCAGTATTAACTATGTCGGTACAAAAAGTAGATAAGAGAATTAAGGCAATTTCTAGTCATTTGCATAAAATCTCCTTTTTTTCACCTATGGGACTCAAACAAAATTTTTGGGCCTTTACACTCTGCAAATAAACGACTCCTTGTATCTCTGTTTCAGTTTACATGCACGGGCAAAGTCAAAGAGAAAATAGGGTGGATTCAGCATGGGATTCTCTAATAGAATGAATTCTAAAAGCAAGTTTCTTCTTACCACAAAAAGGATATTTAGAGGAATAAGGACTTCCAGAATTGAGAATGAGTGACGAAAGTCCAAATTCACAAACCCTAGGTTTTAAAAAATTGACCTTATGAAAGTCATTTCCTTAAATATTTGCCCTCCTCAGGTAAACCTGTCTTAAGCTGTTCATCCATACTGTATTTCTAGAACATAACTCCAATGGTCACTTTTTAGCCTTCCAAAACACTTAGAATATTATATTTGGTAAATCTACTAGAATAGTGATATTAACAGTCATAATCGATATTGAGCCATGGTGTTTAATTTTGCATCACCTGTGTTTATATATATTTATCAACTTATTTGACTGTAATCTTTATAAAAGCAGGTCTTCCACTTCCTTAGTAATTCCCCAAAGAAGCAAGAGCAGTGTTCAGGAAATAATATTATTGGTGGGGATGTAACAATCAAACAGAATTTTTAAGGACATCATGTCCTCTCTTTCAAATATTATTGCTTTTGAAAAATATAATCTGCTACTTAAAAGTAAATTTTAACAAGGAACAGATTATTGTTGCATATGTAAAAGATTTGACATGATTTCTTGAACAATAGTGAA
This sequence comes from Cryptoprocta ferox, assembly GCA_028646485.1. Classification (NCBI taxonomy): domain Eukaryota; kingdom Metazoa; phylum Chordata; class Mammalia; order Carnivora; family Eupleridae; genus Cryptoprocta; species Cryptoprocta ferox. The sequence goes on from CM053572.1 coordinate 60,730,573, forward strand.
CACCACTAAAAGTTGATTTCTCTTCTGCCATGACCTGAGGCATATTTATTAGCTTTTCACTGCCTAAATGTCTCAGCCTAAAACCCAGCAAAAATCAAGACTTGATATTCAATTTAACTGAGCAAAATATTCACTTTAAGGATTGCAAAGACAAAAGAATTATGTGAAATTATTTTCCTCCAACTCTGCCCCAGGGTTTACAATTCTGTCAGAGACAAGTCAGACTGGTGGGAGATGGCATCTAACGAAATGCTGAAACAGCAGCACTCATGGAGCCAAGAGATCAGAGAAGGAAGTCATCACTTTGTGATCTTAGTCAGGGAGAAAGTGGGGCGTGAGCTAATGCCTAAAAGGTACGTAGAGTTTGGAGAAAAGAGATGGGAGAGAAGATGGTTTAGTTCTGGCTTTGGAAATTTTGTACTTTTTATTTTTGGCCAGGACACATTTACAGATGATCCATTGAATTAAAAAAAGATCCTGTCCATCTTTATAACCTTTGTGTCTCCCTAATCCGCTCAAAGGTGACTCAGAGTCTTTATAAACAGAGTTCAAAAGATCAGAGACAAAAATCTCATGAATTGTATAAAATTGTTCCTGTTTTTTAAAAAAATGCTGAAGGATTTGCTTTGCAGAAAGAGAGGAATTAAGCAATGGGAGAAATAAAATATATCCCCAACATTTATCATAATAGAATTTAGTATCCTTTTATTTTGTCACCCACTGGGGAAATATATGACAAACTACATTTTTACCTGCCCATGTCCTTTTTTGTAGAAAAATTAGCATTAAAAATATCCTTAGTCAAAGTCACCATTTCAATGTAAGTTATCATTAAAAATGAAATAAAAGGGAATTGATCATTTTTATAATTTGAAAGATGTTTAATTGTGATTTTTCTGAAAAAGAAACTAACCACTACCACAACAAAATTATTTACAGAATATAATAATCTGGGGAGCAAGAGATTAAAGGAAATGGGGAAGGAGAGAAGGCAATTCGTTTAGATTTCCAGCTTTATTTTATTCTATGTATCCTAATTTTAATATGTGCCATCCTATAAAAATCCTGCATCTTAACTATAACAGAAAGATATTGATCCAATATTTGGAGGGGCTTGGGGAAAAAGAATGAGGGAGACACAGGGATTGAGAGAAATTTATAGCTGGAGCTGATACTGAGTGAAAATTTAGAGTACATACCTAGCTTTTTTTGTGCTTCCTTTCTTCCAGAGAGGAAATGACACTTTAGATTCCCTGGGATGCTGGAACCACATGCAAAAAAGGGTGGGCAAATTTGTCATTCAGAATTTATGAAGGATATTTTTTCTTCTCACTGACTAAAAAGAACAAATCAAACACTAGGTTTCCAATTCTGAAAATTAGTAGACTCTGGAGAGCCAATTAAACATTATTCCCCTATCTCGACTCTGTTTTAACATCCTTCTTTATTGCACACTGTTTCTTTCGCTCACAAGGCAGGTAGATGGTGTTATCAGGCTAATTTGGGGACAGTTATCATTATAATGTAATTTTTTGCAATTATGTGGTAAACCAGGTGGCAAGACAGCATGGCTTTGCATTGCCAAGGTGCAAAACAAATTCAGTGTTCAATCAACCTGAGAGAGAAAGGACAATTCTCATTTGCATAAACATGTAGCCACGGAAACGAGATGCACAGAGGTATAAGGGGAAAGAGACCTATTTTACATGATGTGCATAGAATATTTGACAGTTTAGATTGGAGGCGTCATTGATGTGGGTTGGAATGGTACGGTTGGTTGCCATGGATATGGTTTTCCCTACTGGCAGTGCAGAGATTGGCAGGGATGGATGCTGGAAAAAAAAAAAAAGCCCAAACCACTGCAACACTCTGGCAGCCTCATTCTTTTCTTTTGTTGAAAAGCTATGTATCCTTTCTGCACTAATGACAGCTCATCAAGTATGCAGTGTAATCTAGAAACACTGATATTTCTGTAATAAATCATTCATGTATAATATATATGTATTTATACATTCTATGCACATATATATGTGGCGATCTACATGTATATATTTGGAATAACATGTATGCAGATTAATAAAAGATTAGACTCAGGAGGAAAATATTTACCTCTTTCCTACTCTTTTCTATTTAACATTAATTTAGGAAATCCTTAGATATGATGATTTGTTAAATAAAGTAAACGGTGTATAAATATACTGAATTATCATCTAACTTAGGAAACGAGAATTACACAGTTTGTCTTTGTGGATAAGGCATACAATGAAAGGAAGGAGGAGTGGCTCATCACAACGGCCTAGTCTCCGATTATTTGACCCCTACAGTCATCACATTGCTGCAATATCACTACTCAAATGATACTTATCCATGAAAAACAAGGTAGTTTCTATTTTCTTCATAGATTCTAGCACAATATTTAGCATAGTATAAACCCAAATACGCTATTTATGCTGTTTTTCAGAACAGTTAGGAGTTTATTTTTTATTTCTAAAGGCTTACCCACCTTGTTTCCATACAGTTAGTCCCTAACCTTGCTTTTATTAAAACGGTTGCAGGAAAGCCTTTTGTCTTTAAGAATTTATTCACTGACATACCTTGTGACGGGGTCTGAAGGAGCGAAGTCTCCAATCGCCCAGTCCAGCAGGGTAAGAACCTTTGTTTCCATGAATGCAGCTTTGCACTCAGCCATACTCTCGAGATCTGAATGCTGGTAGGCAAGTTCTTATGAACTTGTGAGTTTCCTCAATCCTCCTCCCAGACTGGGGAGAAATGTTGAGTGGTGCAGCATCCTCTAAATTATCTGTCCACCCAAACAGTGGAAGGGGAAAGAGTTGAAAACAGGATTATTGTACAATCAAAATATCAGGATCACTTTTGAAACATAATCACGTTGTTTGCTCTTAATAATTGACTTAATAATATAATAGTTGATCCATACAGCCATAACTTGATGGATAATTACCAGTGAACTGATCTGTATTTGGATTAAGATTTAAGAGAATGTGTGCTTGAAAGAGCAATTAAAGTATTTTTCTCTTGTCTTAAAAGAAAGGTCTTTTAAATGGCCAAATGAAGAAAGTCTGCATTAATACTATATAATATTGCCTTTACTTAACATTTTAGGTAAAGATCTATTATTTATTGATAAAGCACATGAAAGGCACTGGTTATTTTTGCTACTTCATTTTTTTAAATGAAACCTAGTCATGGGTCAGTTGCTGTAAGAAGAACTCTCACTCCACCCCCACTGTCATTGTTCTTTCCCTAGAAACCCCTCAATAATCTATGATAAATTAATCAGTGACCTCTTTCTCAAGGTGAAAATCAGCTGTAATCATATTGTATTTATTTTCATTATCCTTAATTCTTGGTTTATTTTTACCTGTGCTTCTTAGAGTGCTGAGCTCTTATTTATTCCCTAAATCCATTTGTTTCCAGTGCATGTGGACTTTAATAAATATTTGTTGCCCCCCAAAATGAAAGTTACTCATTGCTTTAATCTCTCCATTTTATGTTTCCTAAGTTTTAAAAAGTGAAACAGGACCCACAAATTCTATGCAGATAATAAGATTATCATATAAGAAGTACATTCAAATGCGTAAAAAGTGAGTAAGCACAACTTTTAATACAGTAAATTAACACAATGCTGATGATCGACTTGGCTATATATCATTTTATCACATGTAGACAGTCCTGTCCAGGCACTCTTCTCGCCTATAGTTTATTGCCTTCTGTACTTTGCTTTATTTTCTGTAACGGCCTGTGTTCTTTTCTGTTTTTCTTTCCCACTCCTGTGTATCCTTGTCTGTGCACTACTCCTCCATTTGTAATTGATAAAAAAGGTACTATACTGAAGAAAAGCCAAGTGATGCTGGGGCATGTTCACCATTGCCCATATGTTTTGGAGACACTTGCAAGATCCTAGCATGTTTCTTTACTTATAAAAGAAGAAGAAGAAGAAGAAGGAGAAGGAGAAGAAGGAGAAGGAGAAGGAGAAGGAGAAGGAAAAGGAAAAGGAAAAGGAAAAGGAGAAGGAAAAGGAGAAAGAAAATATTTAGATGCTACAGCACTGAGCCTCTCCCACTATAGAGGTGAACAAGTGATCAGGTATGTATCATGCACTGAAATAAAAGTTTCTAAAACCCTGCTTCTATTTCAAAGACACAAAATTGCTTGCTCATCATTAAAAATCAATTTTTAGTCTTGCAGGAATAAAGAAATACGAATGTGGTTATTTTATGAGCGAAGACCTGATTATCTCATGCTGTGAGTGTGATTCCTCAATGGTCAGAAGGGGAGTTTTGAAGAGGTCTACTTTTCCTGGGCAAGTGTACACTTGCCTCAGTCTCACTCATAAACCAGGAAACAGCCACACGCACTGGGCCTTAAATGTGTTCATTTCAAACCAGGCAGGAGGCCTGACACACATACTAAATTTTCAGCATTAGCATCTCCAAATCTTTATCATCATATATGCAGATTGATTCATTTTCAGACTCCGGTAACTGGTTCAATGTTATATCATTTTAAAGATTTTTTGGAATGCCTTACTTTCTCACTTTTATGTTGTTAAGACATAACAACTTTAGTTAGTTTTAGTCCCTTCCATAAAAGAAAAATGTAAGTTTTACATTTTGTATCATGGGTTCATTTTTCCCCTCTGAAAATAGACATTTTCCTTATTTCTCAGACTCATTCAAGATATAGGCAGTATTTTTTCCATGAAAGAAGAAAAAGGCAGCAAATGGATTATTTGTTGTGATCAAGCTTATTAAAACAGAGACAGAAAACCAGAATTCACTTCCTAGATCTGTCATTAGGTGAATAAAAGGGGAGGGGTTTCTTTTTCTTGTCTTACTTTCCTCGTTTGTGAAGTGACACCTTCTAATCTTCATGAGCACTTTTGACACAGTAAAACAAGTAATTCAGGATTTCCGAATTCCTTGTGATGAGGAGCAGTGACTGACTTTCCTTTTGTTTTGACGGCAGCTTCAGGTGGGACATGTGCTCAGTTGACCATGACAGAGCTAGTTTCTGATGCAGGTGATAAGAGGACAGGTTGGTGGCCAGATCTGATGGCATAAGTTGCTGCTTGAACTAAATGTTAATCAATAGAAAGTTGTGATGGTTAATGATGCATTATGACCAGTCTTGAGGGTAACTGATGGTTGATGCCTTAGAAGTTTTTATAGAAAGTATTACTACACTGACATTCAATGTATAGCTCATCTTCTTCATCTCTAAGTAAAATTAGAGATCCTTTTATCTTCTATTTAAGTCCATCCCCTTCCTTGAGATGGCATGAACATTGGTATAATAAAGCATAGAAAGTACATTTGTTATGTGAAAGGTACGAAGATTCCTGATGTAGCATGCGTCTCATTATGATAACATTTCTTTCATTCTGAGAAAATTACACAGATATTAAATTTTTACTCACAAATTTGCCTATCTGCCACCTACATTTACCATGATCCCACAACCCTGCCATCAATTTTGTTTTACTTTTAAACTACTTCCAAAGAGTTAACAGGAAAAAAAAAAACAGTTTTCGATCTCAGAATTACTGGATAGTGTTTCTTTATCTTGAAAAGAAAAAGCACTTCCCTTCAGTGCTAACATCAAATTTTTATTTTTCTGGTCTTCAAAATGCCACATGTTACTTTCTCACGGTACCACTATTCTGTGTCACCCCATGAGGACATCAAACCATGTGCCAATATGAACGTACCCTTATCCAGTCAGCTCAATAGGATGATGCCCTTCACCATTCAAATTAAATCTGAACCCCGTGTCACGGCTCTTAAGCTGCTATTCATCAATTTTTTCATGTTGTCATGTAGCCATGCTGTGGCTTTTTCTAATGTCCTTATCTCTATCATTAATTTTACCTTCTGATGTAGTAGTACCGGATGATATGATTTACAATTTAATAAAATGAGTTTTTAAAACATTAGATAAACTAGTAAATCCATTTTCATAAGAGTCAGCAGTCTAGAGTTTTGAAGGTAGACTTAATTTACCTCCTTTGCCTGATTTCATCTCAGGTGAACTGAATGGCATAAAACAATACAGTAAACAATGTAGTCATGCATAATACATAGCAGTTGAATTCAATTTTAGTGGTTCTCCTAATGGTGTCCAGATGAGGACAAGGTGGGATGAAAGTGTTGAGAGGTGTTCTGAGGCATCTCCTTGACTTTGAAATCTTACTTTCTTACTTTTTTTTAACCTTTATGGCTGAGAATAAAATTTACTTCTGTGGACACAAATCCTTAAGGGGAGGGTAACTGCTTTTCACTGCTTAGAATGCCAACTTTCTTATAAAAAAGGAATCGGTTGAAGGATAAATAAACTAACATAATAAAGAATGTTTCTGCCTCTAGGCAGGTAATTAACCAAACCACCTAAGACAGATATTTAAAACAATCAAAGATATTTATCTTCTGAGTGCAGAAAGAAGCCATTTGTTCTCCCTGCTCACCGAGATGCCAATTGAAAGGACTAAGGCAATTCCAAATATTACACAAATGTGTGTCTGGCAAGGTAATCTGAAGTCTATAGCTGGATATAATGTAGTCTATTATAAACCAACATACTTTTGAATAGGTTTGGTATGAGTGATTGTTATTCATTCATTCATGAAACTCAATACAAGCTCTCCCTATCATCCCAAAGACCCATGTATTTGTAGGATCTACTGACAAAAAATAAAATGGAAACACCTATTAAGAGAATTTTTCAATGGCCTGAAATGGTGGGAATAAGATTATCTAATTTCTGCATTACCCATCGCCCCCCCCACCACCTGCCCCACCACCCCAGGGAATGGAGTGTTAAGTGGAATTTCCAAGCTTTAAAAGTACTTTTCTTTCCTTAATTTTGAAATGCCCATGTAAAAAAACTAAATCCAAGAAGAAGCTCACAGTATGTGTGAACATAGAGAAAAGCAACAAATGGATTTCTTAGTAAACTGTTACTCTTTTTGTTATTATTTTAAATGGCAGCTGTACTTCTAAGAATGTATTTGGTCAACAAGACCAAATACAGACAGCTTTGTCAATATCCCTAAAGGACACTGACCTAACTTCCCTGGGCCTCAGCCCCTTATTCGTGAATAAAGGTTTCTGTAGCTTTCAGACTTAAAATTTCAATATTATCCTGCAGTGTCAAGCTCGAACAACTGTTGGGCCTCATTAAGGACCTCACTGGTGATGAGAGAATAACAGAACAGATTCAAACTGTCAGGGCATTTGCACTGGATGTTTACTGGCATGTCTGCTTCCTGCAACTGAAGAAAGCCTCTCTGGCTTATGTAACACAGGTGGAATCTGTGTTAAAGATTTAAATCTGGAAAAAGATCCAGATGTTGGCAGTACTCTGAGAGTCATATACAAGAAACGTTTATATTTATCAGCTCAGAAAGACAAAGGTTTATTGGATGTAGGCTCAAAGTTTACAAAATCAAAAGAAAATTCAATTTTTAAATAGAATTACTTTAGTTAAACAGATTATCTACCTCATCAAATCTTAAAATGCTTGAGCAACTAAATTCCCCATGGAAACCTGAAACCCTTAATTTTAGCACAGGTCAGTATACCAATAATTATTTTATTACTTGCCATGTCCAACACAGTGCTAAATTCCATGGTGGATATGGAAGTGTAAGGCGTGACTCATTGACTCATACTGCCCAAGTAGTTACAATCTAGTTGGGAAGCAAAACGATAATGAAAAGTACAAGAGTTTATATGCATGTATAATATGGTTCTCTAAGAATGAAATTCCAAACAGGATTAGAAATTAGATTAGACTAGGGTGTCCCAAAGTGTGTAACTGAAGACACTAAGCATAGAGAATAGTCTTTAATACTGGTTTTTGAGGCCAAAAAACATGGTATATTATATCCCTGCTTTGGGTGTTAATAATGTATCTTAGCACACCGGAGGCTCTAAGAAGTCATACAGAAAAGTTATCTTTATAATTTCATTTAATCCAGTATTTTCCAAATTTAATTAACCATGGGACCCTTAATGTCTCTTATCACTTATATTCCTCCAAACACACTTTAGAAAGCACCAGATTTGGTTAAGACCATAAATCATGGGACTATAATACAGTCGTAACTAAGCATAAGAAAGCTAGGAATATGTCTGTTTTTATAATGATGAATTTCAAGATGACAGTCAAGATCTTCGTGGACAAAATTTAGCTAATGGACCATGGTCCATCTAACATGACTCTTCATAGCATTTATTATGCTCTTAGGAATCAGTCTAATCCCCAGGGTGATGTGTTCAGTGTATTTTTTTTACAAAATCACAACAAAAGCATACATATAAGAAAAAATTATTATAAAAATAGAGCTGTTAATGATAGCCATACAAGTAGCTGAAGGATATCTCGGCACCACACCATTTGATTCAGACATGCATGTGCTAACACAAGGTATACATGATGACAAGTTTGCCCTGACAACATGAGTTTAGTCCTGATTGTAAGAAGTCTGGATTCGAAATTACTAACGTAAACCAATTCAGCAGAAAGCTGTGGGCTTAGCTCCTCTGTATCCTTTTCAGGGTATTATATTAAAGATTTAATGTTGGAAAATACACACCTTCTTTTTAGCACTTTCTTCACCTCCAGCATAAAAGTTAGTAATGGTGCTATCAAAATTTTAACTAGTTGGCCCACATCATTTTATGTCAAACCCAACCAACCACAGGGTCTCAAAGTATTGGTACTCTGTAGTAACATATTTTGAAGTCTCTTCTGTCATTAGGCTCCTTGAAAGCACATGGACAGAAAAGGGGTTTAAAGGTAAGTTGCCCAGGTAGAATGGCATTAGTTAAGGATTTCTATTACTACTGTCTAGTGATATTCTCCTCTGTGAACGCTTGACTGGGAGCAGTGCCTCCCAAATTTTCATGTGCAAAAGGATGGTTTGGGTGGATCTTGTTAAAATGCATATTCTGATTCAGGAGTTTTGGGATCTGCCCCAAATTCTGCATTTCTAATGAGCTCCCAGGTGATATGCTCCCCGAACCACTCTTTAAATAGCATGATCACAGAGAATGCATCACAAAAAGCCTGGTCCCTCTCCTGTCCTGAGAGCTTCTTAGTTTTTAGTTCCCAAAGTCTCCTGGTACAGGAATGGCCAGTTGCAGAGCTTTTGTTCCAACAAAAGCAGAGCTTTTGTTCCAAGATGCGTTGTCCGTATCTAAAAATTCTAGTCGTTGTTACTTGCAGAGCAGTGTTTGTTTTAATGAGTTTAATTCTTCAAATAAGTTGTTGATAATTCATTTGTTTTCAAATAATTGAAGGAAAGCAAAAAGTTGTCTGTAGACTATCTTCTATCCGTCTCCTCTTTTAAAAGTGAGCCTAGACAGATATGCTGCCCTTGCCTGGGCCACATTGCCTAAAGCCAACAGATCCTTCCCCAGTGCTAGTTGAGAAAAGACTTGCCTCCATTTAGGCTTTAAATCACTTAGTGTGAGCAGGATCCCCCAGGGATTGGTCAGACTATAGCAGGGGCAGTCGTCAGGGAATGACCACTTCATTTTACTCCTAATGAGGCGGCAATACCAAGCTGCTGTGGATTTTACCCAAGGTGTTGTGTAGGCATTATTTAATGAAGTCTCAGACATATTTTGCATGCTTTTACCCAGCAGCCTAACCATGCTTCAAAGTTTCAATCTTTTGATTGATCTCGCTCATCTTGTTTGGGGACGAGAGGATGGGGGAAAGCTTCTCTAGCTGGTTGGAGGCAGATCCCACAAGAAAGCAATAAACTTCAGAACTGAATAAAAATCTAATTTGTGTACGCTAACTCTTTTTGGTAATGTTAATTTTTTTTCATTCTATGAGTGCACTTCCATGGCCGGAACGTCCTTTTCGTTGGACTACTCATTAACTAATAGCCCACAGCAGTTCATTTCCTGCCTTTCCCTCCCACTATTGCACTTTATTTGTTTAGCTGACAGGCTTTTGAAGCAAGCTGGCTAAAGCCTGCAAGAATTCCTGGCTTTTTTTCTCCTTCATTCTTGTTATTATTAGGAATATGGACAAGGTGCTAGGATGTGTATTCCATCTGAAAATCGTGCTGGAGTTTCTATCTCCCAGGAAAGAGCCAAATTGCTTCATAATCATCATGGACCCAATTCTGTAACTATCTGCAGTCACAATTCTTGTTAGTGCCAACGGGAGTTTCGCCCTTGCCCTCGTTTAAGGTTACGAGATCAAGTGGTAAAGGTATTTATAGCCACTTCACTCTCCCCCAAAAAATGAGTTAAACTAGATATGGGAGAAATTACTAAATGTGCTATAGATGCTTTTCTTTTTGCCAGAACAATTTCTCCAAGGATAAATCAGTGACAAGACTTAGATAAAAAAGGAAATGAAAATTAATTGCTTACTAGTGTTTAAACTAAGTTTTTCACTTCTCATGACAAAATATACAAAATATACAATGAAATATAAAAGTTACTGGCTCTCTTTTCTTAGCCAAACATGGAATGCATATTCTGATCATGTGTCCCTCGTAAGACTTATAGAAAAGCTGAAAATTACCAAGCTCTTTGAAGGTCCGTCACATTCAAACAGCACTATCCTTCCAAAAATTGTACTGGCTTTGACTTTGTCAGCACCCAACTCACTCTTTGGTACTTATATGACTTCCCAGCTCTTTTTGCTTGTCTTTCCTCCCCGTACTTCACCTACAAAAACGTGATTTGTGGAGGAACCAGAGAACTTCAAGCCAGAACTTTTGCTCTCTCCAGTTTTACAACTATCTCTGGTGGAAAGTGCTTGACCTTTCTGGTCTTAATTACCTCATTTATAAATGAGTGGGGTGGATTAGCTATTCTCAGGTTTCTCTGGATCAAATATCCCATCATGAGTACAGGTTATAAATTTTACATAAATATTTAACTTTATCTACATAATGGGAAAGCTGAAAAGAGAAAAGCCAATCAGTATATTGTACTTTCCATTTCCTATACAACTCTACAGATCTGTTTGTGGGTTATTTTTTTTTTTTTAATTAAATAGATAGTTCTGCAGCAAGAAGAGAGTGAATTCAGACAGGCTTTTATTAGATTGCTGGCTCTGTAAGGTGACTTTGGGCAAGTTACTCCATCTCAAAATAGAAATTTATAATTGACTTATCAGTAAAATTGGGATATTAAAACCTATATTACAGGATTGTTATAGGTTTTAATATAGAGAATAAAGGAAGACTTTCCATGCCAGACAAATGGTAGCTGTTCCAACCACATATGATGCCTTATGTGGGTGTGGGCAGTAGTGAAACATGTGGGTTTAGGCATTAGGAAAAGTAGATTCTGGTTCCAGTTCTTCCACATCTAGCCACATCATAGTTTTCTCATTTATTAAATGAAGTATTCAACAAAAGGAGTTTTAGGTCTCCTTCCAGCCTTAATTTTTTACAGTCTTAATGTGTGAAGACTGCATTGTGGTTTTGTGTCACTCAAAATATAGATAATCTTTTCTACAAAGATTTAAATAATTCTCAGTCCTTTTAATAGTTTATTGCAATAGTTCTTGTTCATCTCTGACTTTTCCAGTAAATACTCAACCTTTTTTCTCTGGTATCTGCATAAGTGGTATTTAGAATTAATGCAAATTTTTCAAGGACAAACAAGTTGATCCACATTTGGAAACTAGGTCCTTAAATTTTATAAGAAAAGACATTTAAAATAGTAAAATACAAGTATTTTATTTTTAGTATTCAAGTCAACCACTTAGTAACTTGACTAATGAAAAACAGAAAGAAAAGAATATAAAAAGACCTCAACAGGGTAATAATTATTTACACACACAAACATTTTCCTTGAGTTGGTAGGTACAGTACATCCTTTTCCTATTTAAAATGAACCTATTAATAAAAAATGCTAAAAAACATAACTGGCATTTTTTTTGTATTACAAACTAATTGCAATTTATATTTTTAAGTCCAAAGTATTTTACACTCTCAGATGTCCATGGGGGTCAGATCTTCATCTGGTGGTTGGATAGCTTCCTTAAATGAGAACCCCGACTGACAACTTGTTATGTTTTACCCATTGATCAGTAAGTTCCCTCACTTGAACAAAACAAACCTCTTTAACAAGTTATCTCTTATACTGTGGATGTATCCCCTAAATATTAACAGTCTCTCAGAAATATCTATACAGCGGGACGTGGCAGCCACAAAGATATCTAGGCTTAAAAAATAGTTGAAAGGTTGCCATCACTTCTGTATCTGAAATCACCACACTATCAATGGCAGATAAAGGTCCAAATATATTTGCTAGGACAAATTTCTCTTCCAAAAATGACTCTGTGAAATTCATATTCATTTTACAGAAAAGTGAAATGCTGCAAAAATGACAATGAACTTTTCAAATGGATATGGTAAGAATGTTGTTGGCGCAGAAACTGATCATAAAGACATAAAATGTGAAATGAAATATATTGTCTGATGAGCCTATATCATATTCTTAAAGACATCTTGAACCATCATTAAATCATATTACTGTTGATTTTCATTTGAATAAGAGTTGCAAACTGAAATGCCTTTAGGGCCTAAGCAAGTATCATAAATGTAGGAAGAAGTCAGAAACTAAACAATTGAGAGGTGTTAGGACTGTGTTTTACAGGACAGCATATGCCTCCTCCATAACCATTCATATTATGTTAAAAGCAAAATGAAAATCATGATAACTGAATTAAACACATCTAGGGGCAGGATTCTTCTAAACTGATGAGAAAATCAAATTCCCATAAGAGACATGGAGCTGCATTCTTCCCTTAAACAATGGATATTGAGAAGTTGAGGATGGACTAGGATTAAGTGGAAAATCAAATTCAGGCATTTAGAAGTCATGAAAAGTATATTTTATAATCCAAAGAACAGAGCCAAGGCACTTCCTCAGATTTTCAGAAAAGAAAAAAAGAATTGGGGTGCTGATAGATACATTCTTCTGATCTTTGACTCTAATAATGAAACTTCCATAATCATAGCTGAAAAGTTGGAAACCGAGGACTCCTGAGACAGGCTTATCCATTTCAAGGGCTTTCAACTTCTTTGCAGTACAGATTTCAATGTAAAAAAAAAAAGAAAAGAACTAGGAGGTAGAGAAGAAAGAGAAGAAGAGGAAGGGGAAGGAAAAGAAGACCAGAATTTTTTCTCTGGCACATGAGTTCATGGAGTTTGAGACAAATACACCAGATCAAACTTAGTCATTATTCTATACATTGAGACAGTGGAAGCATATGCTCAAAATCTTCTTCTGTCTGAGTGGCCACATCCAATTTGTCAGTTTATTTTAACTTCAAATTAAATTATTTTCCTATACATCTGGTTGAATCTTAATCACTCATAAGATGACTGATAAGAGTTATGGCCTCTCAGTCTGACCCCTATGATGATGTCTTGATTGGCTTAAGGATTCTGCTTACTGGCACCTTCCAGGCATGGTTCTCAAATGTGAGGCTCTCTTACCTATTATTTCCAAATTTCTGTGGATTTTGTGTGGCTACATTTTAGATGTGTGCAGTGCTGAAAACATTAGACAACACATTTTGAAGCAGTCTAAAGATATGATTTCAGATCCTGGCTGTGCTTCTTCCTAGTGTGGCCCCTAGGAAAGTGACCTAACCTCCCTGAGTCTCCATATCTTCATCTATAAAAAGGTCTTAAGCGCAGTTTTCTCTTCGAGTGATGACAAGGCTAACTACACTAACTAATGTGTGTGAAGTGCCTAAAACAGCTGTGACACACAGGAGGTGAGCACTCAGTAAACATGTTTCTTTTCACACTCAACAAGAACTGATAATTACAGCAAATCAACTTCAAGACTTTCAAAACAACCTCACTGATTACTAGGATCAATTCAACTCCTCTCTCTGGTCAGAAATAAAAATCCTTAAACAAAGAAAATTTAGATCAATGCTTGAGTGGAATTTGAGAATTCAATAGCTGACTAGGAACAAGGGTGAAAGCTCTTAGAAAACATGAAGAATGTAAGGGGCAGTATGTCTTGGGAGTAGGTACAGAAGCTCCTTAGAGAGCCATAATGCTTTCAGGTGGTAAGGTTATGACCATAGCTCAGAGAAACAAGAAATATCCAGTGAAAGAATTTCCATTCAGCTGGGATTGCTTCTGGTCACCAATCATAAAGCTGTGTCTAAAATATGCTTAATGCATTCAAGAGCAATCAGCAAGAGCCTTATTATTTAAATTTCATGATCAGAAGTACCAAAGGACACTTGCTCCCCTAGTCAAGTGAGTAAGTGCTGACAAATTACCAAAATCTAAATTTAATAAAATTGTATTAGTCACCTTCCAAGGTGTCATCTCAGAGTAATGCTGAGATCAAAACCCTGATTTGAACATGTCAAACCAATTGCAGAATGCCAGGTGGCTTGTGAGTTGGAGCAAACTACCGACACAATGGTCTGTGAAACTCTGCTGATAAAGAAAAGGCACTTTGCCTTTTAGGAGTCAAGATCAAGGCATATCCTTCTTACCCAAAAAAACACTGACTGCCAGACTCTGGACTCTATTTTATGTTTGTGCCTAATCAGCAGCACATAGCAGTCAGTGTCATTGTTCTATGCTATGATATAAGCACAATCCTAAAGAACAATGCCCCGATAACCAGAATAAAGTTGAAAAAACAATAAATATAAGAATCAGGAAAAATGGTCTCTGGCCTCAGCTTTCAAAACTGACTAATAGGACTAAGGATAACTGGTCAGCTAATAGCAAGGAGTAATTTTAAGGGTATTATTTTGTAACATATGACAGCATGCCTTACACTATAAAACACTATATAAACCTAGCAGTTATCTATCAAATACTTGTTATTCACATACTACATGCAGGCACATTTCCATTTTCCCAGGACAAATCAAAGAACAAAAAAGAACTGAATATGTATTCTTATGGAATTCACAATCTAGTAGGGGAGAGAGAAGACAAGCAATATGTGTTAATAAAATAAAAAGTAAATGTTAAAAGGGATAAGTATATTGGGAAGAGGGGGAAAAAAATGGAGCCAGGTAAAGGGTCTTAGGAGTGTAGGGTTGGGAAAGGGTTGCAGAATGAAGTAGGGATATCAGGTTAAGGTTAGTCTGTTTGTGAAGGTGATACTTGAGCACAGACTGGAGATGGTGAGGGAGTTGGACTTTCAGATATCTGTGAGGCAGCTCTGTGGGTCAAAGGAACAGCCCCAAGGTAGAAGCACATAAAGTGTGTGGGTGGAGCAGAGTGAGGAAAAGAGTGATCCTAGATAGAGTCAGAGAGGTATCATGGTCCAGATCCTGTAAGGCTCTGTAGGTTTTTTCAAAGACTTTACCTTTTGCTCTCAGTTGAAAAGGAAGTCATTGCAGGGTTTGAGCAGAAGAGTAACATGCTCTATTATTTTTTAGAATCTTTGTTTTTGCCTGCCATATTAAAAATAGATTGTAGGAGGCCAAGGGTACAAGATCTATACTACACTTTCATTTGGAGCTGTTGAATAGGCAGTTAACTATGTTGATCTAGAGATCAGAAGTAAAGTCCAGAGACATAAATTTGGAGCCATCAACATATAGGTGATTATTAAATCCATAATACTCAACAAAATCACTGGGTATATGAAATAAAGAAATGAAGAACCCTAAGGACTGAGTCATGGGAAACTTCAATATTCACTTTGTTGGAGATGTCAGGAAGAGTCAGCAGACAGGACTGGGAAGGAATAGCTATTGATATAGAAGGCAAATCAGAAGAATGTGGTAAACTGGAAGCCAAATGAAGAAAAGTTTCAAGGAGAAGGAACGACTCTGTCAAATGCTAATGAAAAGTAAAACCAAAACCCATTGGCTTGAGCAATATGGTTGTCACTAGAAAGTAAGAAAGAATGGTTTGAAGAGGCAATGAAGAAATAACAACATGTGTCCAATCTCCAGGTCCATAACGATTGTAGACAAAAAACAAAGAACAACAACTGAAAACAAACAAACAAACAAACAAAACACGCTGCCCCTACCTGAGAGGCACTGTAAGCGAAGCAGCCTTTCTATAGAAGAGCCAGGTTTCCACTAGAATGAAAAAGATAAAGGAGGTGTTAAAAAAAAAGTTAAGGATCTAAGGGTTTTGTTGACCGCAGACCATAAATTCCAGAGGTCAAGGTGGAGGAATTATATGAACTGGTGAGTGGTGGGAGAGGGGAATGGGTCAGAGGCTGTGCAGAACCCTGTGAGATTTAGAGATAGATATGAAGGGCTTCTTTTGATGACCGACATAGACAAGGAGAACAGGAGTAATGTATCACAGTAGATTCAAACAGAACAGGGCAGCAGAACACAAAGTATGAGGAGATTGAAAGGTTTGGTTATCTAGGCCTCCCTCTAGAACCCTGTTGGGACATGCATGTGGCCTGGGGGAGCTGTGGATATTTGAAGTCCAAAGCCATGGACTCAACCTTGACACTTGTGGATGGAGCTTAGACTCCTTTGGACATAAGGTTTTGCTATAATTCACAATCCAATCTCTTTCTTTACCTCTGAGGAGACTTAGAGGGTCTAGAGGAGGCACAGATATTACCCTTGCCCAAGGGTTCCCTTTAGACCTCTCTTGAGAGAGAAGAGGACTTAATACAAATATTTGACTCTTCTTTCCCTAGTTGATGCAACTGAGGACTTCTGAATAAGCCAGTTATAATTTCCACCATTTTTATGGTGATCTAACACTTAGAAAAAGTATGGTCTCAGGAAGTATAATTAATTGAAACCATTAAACTAAATGAATAGGATAGGAAGGTATGGGATGGGAGAAGAGAACTGCCATTGATTGAGTGCTTATTATGTGCCCAGTTAATATACATAAATGTTACATTTCATTTAGTGTACAATGTTATAGGTAAGTTGGATTAGCCATCTTTGCCATAAACAAACAACATGCTTGAGCTGCTAACTCTGAGATTTTTTTAAAGTTTATTTATTTATTTTTGAGAGAGAGCATGCAAGTGAGGTAGGAGATAGGGAGAGAGGGAGAGACAGAGAGACACAGAGAGAGAGAGAGAATCCCAAGCAGGCTCCACACTGTCAGTGCAGAGCCTAATGCAGGGCTCAAACTCATGAACCATGAGATCATGACTTGAGCTAAAGTTAGATGTTTAATTAACCCACTGAGCCACCCAGGTGCCCCTGGGATTTGACATCAGGTGTGATTACACTATTGAGGTTTTGTTGGGATCAACTTCCATATGTATTTTCATTCTTGTACTGATACATACCGTTGATAGTATGGTTTAATTCTAAATATTTTATAGGTTTTGTTATACATTTTCATGAATTATTCTAAAGTAGCTCGTATACAGGCTGATTTTCTGTATGTTTGCTCATTGACTAAATGGTTCATTAATTCATTCTTTTTTTTCATTCAACAAATATGGGTGTTTCCTATGTATAAAGGATGCTTTCCATTCACTATCCAGCTGGTTGACTGAATCTCATTTTATTTTTATCCTTAATGTAAACTTTTTTAACAGGTCAATTCTAAATGCCATAAATTCCTTGAATATCATAAAGCCAGAGAAAAAGACCCCTCTTGATATTTAAAAATGTTGTGTCTGTAAGGTATTTATCTGAAACATTGAATAGAGTTCTAACTTTAACAATTTATTCTACTTTAATTTTGTAAATGGGGTTATTTATTCAATTGCTTCACCAAAAACCCCAGTACCACAATTAAGAGTTCTTGTTCTGAAGTTAAGCAGACCTGATTTGGAATGCTGGCTTCATACATCCTAGCTGTATAAATATGGGCAAACTTCTGAAAATTTCTAAGCTTTGGTGTCTTCCCTCATTAAATGTTAGTGACGATAGTACTTTATGCACGGTATTCCTGAATGGATTAAAAGGGATAATAAGTGAAAACCTTGTAGCACCATGCCTGGAACATATTAGAGGTTCACTAAATGCTATCTAATATGATTACTGTTATTATTATTAATTCAAAGCATTGCAGGCAATATACAAGTGAATGAGAGCTGGTTTCTAACACCAAGTAGTTAAATAATGCAGTATACAAATATGTACTAATAATTATTCAGTATACAAATATATACTAATGTATACTAATAATATGGTATACAAATATTCAGCATAGCAGGCAATGCAAATACCACAGAATGGTCTAAATCAAGTAGTGGGGAGGAATCACTTCTTGCATAAACAATTAAGCAAGATTTTGGTTGAGACTGACCATTAGGTCACAGTCCTTGAATCAAACATTAGTCAAGGGCTGAGGGAAAATGAAAATGTATCTAGAGATTTGAGGGATGATACTAAACTAACAGCGGCCAGCCACCAAAGCAAGTCCATGGAATTATGACCTCCAGGGGCAGAATCAGAATCCAATACTTACTTATGAGGACGGGCAGTTGTAAGAATTAAACGGTAAAAATTTTGGAATCAAAGTTATGACCAAAGCCACATCAAGAGTGTGCAGAAGGAAATAAAGCATCAAAATTTGCTGTGGATTGAAAAGACTCAGGTGCCAGAACCAATTTTCAACAGTAGATCTCCTTGCATAGATTTCCTTTCAAAAGAGAAAGAGCACAACTTCACAGCCATGTTGTCCCTCATCTTAAAAGAAATTATCTGCCATTAGCCAGACAGAGTTTGGGAAAGGAGGCTTTTAGTGAGGAGGCTTCCAAATGAGAGCAATAGCATGAGCAGTGCACAGGTGGGAAAGCCTGATGAGAGAATGGTCATCCCACTTTGTAAAACTCTGGGATACACTCAAGGAAGAAATCTTCTATAGAAAGCAATGATTAGAAAGCAATGATTTGGGGGACAAAGTGAGATTTTAAAAATCAATTCACAGTTTGCCTTTGCCTTACTTTGTATTTCAGAGTTGCTCTCTGTAAAGACTGTTTTGTGTCATTCTCTCAGCCTCCCTGCCCATTAGATACTGTTATTTTTGTCTTGGGCTCATTAAACAAAGTACTGGCTGGGTAAAGGCTCTGGCTTCCCTTGAAAGTGACTTCATCTATTGTAATGGTGTTGTGCCATGATATAACAGTAAGCTCTCTGTCAGAGCTCTGAGTCCTAAAATAGAGCAGCAGGACCTCACTTACTTAGCCTGAGCACATCACCATTGTACTGTGGTTCTGACAGCGCTGGCAAGGAAACCCAGAGGTGGGGCTCCATCTGTTTGTTCTCATCTCAAAGAACTTATAATATAGTAATAGTAGCTAGAGGCACTCCCAAAGGAAGAAGATGCTCATATAGAACCTACCCTTTATTTCAAAGAGATCAGGCACGAAGACTAGCTGATTAGTAAAGAGAGAGAAACCCCACTTAAGATTAGAGGCTGGATTGCCTCCTGCATGAGAACACAGACCCTGGAGTCAGACCAGCCTGGAATAAAATGCTAAGTCTACCACCAGGAACCTCAGGTAAACCAGTTACCCATGCAGATCCTTAGTTCTTCATCTTAAAACAGGAAATCATAATACCTATCTCCAAGAATTATTGCCAAAAAGTTATATCATGTAATATATACGAAACACTTAGCTCTTGGTTGACACATAGTAAATACTCAACAGATTATCGCTATTATTCATGAATACGTCCTAGAATCCTATGCAAAAAGAATCAATGGGATATATCTGTTTTATAAGGCTGGAATTTAGTTCATTGTATATCCAGGTTGATACAAACATGAGTTAAGAGTTAATGAGACAAACAGTGTCACAGAAAGAGGTCTCCCAAAGTTGGAGGGCCCGTCAAAGTTCTCAGCGTCCGTTCAGTGATAATGTCTACTCTGGTCTTGAAGTTTCCTGTCCCCACACCCAGTGGTACTTTTCCACTGGCAAAGAGGGCCAGTGATACTGGCACTTTGAGTTTAAGGTCATTGTGGTGTTGGGTCCCAAGTTCCTCGAGCCAGAAGGAGAACAGACCTGGCCATCTAAAACAAAGTTCATGACACCGCTTGCTAAGGGATATTCACTGTCCAGTGAAATCATGCATTGCAGTGAAAAAGAAGAGCTAGTGAATTTTTTTAAAAGCTATTGAACTCCCCCCCCTCCAAAAAAAAAGAGCATGTAGAGTAGTTTCAATGATCAGAATCACTTGGGTACTTATTAAAAATAAAGATTCCCAGACTTCTATCCTAGCTACTGAATCAGGACCTCTGGAGGCATAGATTTCCCAGAACCTAAATTTTAAACAAACATCCCCATGCACTTCTGGTTTAGGTGGCCTCTGTGTCCCACTCTGAAAGTGACTCTTTAAATAAAGCTTAAATGTACTTACAGAAAAGTGGAGGTACTTTTACATACAAAAAAACCCAAATGGCTGAAGTCTTTAAGGAAAAAATAAAAATAAAAGAGACCTATTTCAGCTAAAGTAATGTAGATTTGGGGAAAAGATAGGCTCTTTGGTAAGCCACAGCTGAACTTTATTACTTAGAATGATGAAAGACAATTAATTGATTTTGCTGCAATAACTTTCTGGACTCTACTGCAACACCTTCTTAGATATGTCAGTTTTATTCATAAGGAACAATTACAAAAGGCAATTTATTTTCCTAGGCCACTCAAGCTCCAAGGCATCCACTATTTATCAGCTCTTTATGGTGCAAGTAGTAAAAAGCAAATTCAAACAAATAAGAAATAAGAGCTGAGTGATAGTCAATCTTTTTTCTTTCCATGATTAAAATTAAAATTCTAACAGGACATAAGATTTCTGTAGCTTTAAGCCAAAAAAATTTGCATCTTCCAGTCCTTTTCCCTCTGTTTAATTCACCTCTGTTGCCAGGATGACATTATGTATTTAATTTTTTCAAGAAGGCCATGTGTTTATTATGAGGATTTCCTTTTAATTGCTTGAATACAATCCTCTGCTTCAGCCAGAGCACAAGATGGTAGATAACAGTATTCATTATCATCATTTGTGGATGAAATTTGGACACTGATTTGGATAGGGCAGTGGGAGCAATGTTATTTTTCCTTAAAAACAATGACATTTCTGTGATTTTTTACTTACTTGGGTTGAGGATTTTTTTACACGTAAGGATAAAATATTGTGATAGATGGTAGTTCTTCTCTCTTAATTGCACTAAAAGCAAAACACTTACTCCTAAGGAATAGTTGTGGCTTATACAAATACAAATCTTTTTTCTTTTCAATATAGAGTAAGCCACTCTCCATTTAAAGGATCAGCCCGTGTACAATCACAGTCCCTGGTAGTCTGCCAAACACAATAGGGCATTAATTAACATGTGCTGGGGGATTCATCAACATGCACAGTGGTAGCATGCAATTGGAACCTTTTTTTCCCTCCCCTTTCTGTCTCTACGTTGGCAGAATTCATGAAAGATCTACTCTAGTATGTAAATCAGTTCTTGCTAAACGCCTCGTAATGGAGTTCCTTTATTTTTCAAAGCTGTTGTCAGAGCTACTCACATATCCTAGAAAGACACTTACTCTGTCTCTTTCTTATGTTTAAAATCCAACTACAGTGGGCAAAAATAACATATTTGTTTACTTGTCATGCAGATTGCACTGTAAATAAATCATCTGATAAATTACTCCCCAAAAAAGAACAAAATGAGATTCATTTCCTTTAATGTGGTACTGATGAAAATGCCAGGTTACTCCCCGGTTAGCCCAGGGTGACAGTATTTTGGCCTGCTAACTTACATGAATGTTGAAAGAAGCATGTAAGTCATACTGTATCTAGCTTCTATCTCCTGGCATGAACAGGTTAAAAAAAGAGTAAATTTGATTTTAATTAGTTCTAAGTTGGGTCTTTCATCTAAGTCTTACCTTGCTAAGCCCTTGCTGATTTCAGTACCTTTTAAATGTGCTTCAGGACTACAGTATGGATTTAATCATTGAGATTTGTATGAACCAGACCTGGGACAATAGAAAATCTGTCCACTTGAAGTGATAGTAGAATCAGGCAAATGGAAAATTGTCTTTTTATTTTCCACTTCTGAAAACTACATATATACAAGTTTCAATTCAGCTTGAGATTTAGACTGTAAAATATGTGGCTAGTTCTTTTTTTAATGAAATAGTGTATGAAATACCTAAAGTAAACACTTAGAAAATGGCAGAAGAAATTATTCACAGAGGTGGCAATAGAAGTGTGTCTTTTAAAGCCCATAAATCACTGGTAGTATAAAAACACAATACTGAAATTAATCATTTCCAATATATATCAATAAATTGTTTGGGGATGGAGAGGAGATAGGGAATTTGAATCAGTCTGATCCTCTTGCCCTTCCATAAATGTGTGCCCTTTATATGATCTGTATTGAGGACAAGCAAATGTTTTTGGAGTTGTGCAGACCTGGTTTCTATCCCACTTCTACCACATATGACTTTGAGCAAATGATTTAACCACACAGAGGTTCAGCTTCTTCTTTTGTAAAATTCAAATAATGGTTATAAGGATTTGCTGAGATGATGTATATCAAACACTTGGCAGCATCCTGGCACAAAGAAATGACTCCATAAATGGTAGAGACATACTCTTAATAAACCCCAAATCTTCCTTCTCTTGTGCTGAAAGACACAGGAAGCATCCTTTGATCCTGCTTAGAAGTGAGAGTATTTCCTTTTCCTCAACCAGAGAGCAGGGGCTGCTGTCCACTGACACAGAAGCTGGTAAGTATTCTATGATGTGGCTTCCCTTCCTTGATTTTCCTCCAAGATTTATACTATATAATTAGTAGTCATTGAGAGACAGATAATTAAAACTGCTTTCATAAAAAAAACAATAAAATAAAAACAATCGCTTTTAATAAATAGTTCTGAAATATTAAAATTTAAAACTTAAGTGAAAAATTACCTTTATAAGTACACACTTTTCTCCTATTGGAGGCTTCTAAGAAAATACTTCTGTTTTATGAGCTTTTATTCAATCATGAATTCCAGAATGATTTTGTTTTTAATTTTCTCCTGAAATGATGAACTATTTGGGGTAATTTTCTTACTATAGTTCCTTGAAGTGTGAAAAATTAGTTGTAATATTCTATAAATTGTTTTTCATTGAGAGTATGTTTTTGGCAATTAGTACAATTGTGTTGA